>CM046458.1:2401054-2988554 GCA_025506515.1 Flaveria trinervia | reverse complement strand
GTATGAAGAGTAAAGTAAGTGGGTAATCACAACTAGCCACTGTAATTAGGGACTTACTATACTTGACATAAACTGAGTTGTTCCCTTGAATGACCGTGTTAGTGTTTGAATCTTTCAGTGTGGGTGTGTATGGCTGGAGGCAGATCTTTGAAAGCTTCTCGTGGTGGTGGTCGTGATGGGCTCGGTGCTAAGCCGCAACCCAAGAGAGGAAGACCGAGAGTTGAAAAGGTGGTTCACGAAGACCAGAGACCCCTCATCCAAAGGGTGGCGATGAGAGTGCCAATCTGAGAGCCTCAGGAGCAACCGGAGACTGAAACGGTTCTCTCTGATAATGAGGAGGAAGAAGAAGAGCCCGTGTAGGAGGTGACACGAGGCTGTAATTATGGAGCGTTTCGACGATGCAAGCCCCCTACTTTTGATGGTAACGGCATTACTGCCGGTGCTCACCGATGGGTGAGAGAAATAGAAGCTGTTTTAAATATCAGCGAGTGCTGGGAGGACCAGAAAGTAAAGTTTGTTGCCCATTCTTTTATGGACTCGGCTTTGTGCTGGTGGGACAATATAGTCCAAGCCGAGGATAGCAGGGCCATTGGGAGAATGAGATGGTCTGAACTGAAAAAAATTGGTGATCGAGGAGTTCTATCCTCATAAAGAAATGGATAAAGTTGAGAGAGAGTTCCTGTAACTGGAGGCGGGAACCATGACACATTAGTAGTACACCACGAAGTTCAACGAAATGGCACGTCTGGTGCCGGATCAACTAACGCCCTTGTCACGAAAAATCAAAAGATACATTCAGGGTTTGCCAGTGGATATTAGCAGGCACATGATCGCTACCCGACAGAGCACGTTTAGGTCAGTGGTCGACTTGGCACGGAGATTGTATGATGAGAGGGCGGTAGTGGTGGTGCCTGAAGGTATCAAGAAGGGCGGTGGTGATCAGAACTGGAATGGGAAGAGGTTTGGTCGGGGTGATGCCTCAACGGGTAACAAGAAGGCATGGGTGGACGATCACCGTGTAGTCACACCAGGTACAGGATCGAAGTAGTGTGGCAAATGTGGAAAGGAACATAGTGGCGAGTGTAGATGGGGGTTAAACGTCTGTTTCAAGTATGGGAAGCCTGGTCATATGGCTAGAGATTGCAGGGGTACAAGGTGCTTTAACTGTGGCATGGAGGGCCACGTAAGTAGGGATTGTAAGAAACCGAGGGCTAAGGGATTCTGGGGCGAAGAAGATAGGGAGTGAAGGACCGAGGGCGAGTGCCAGGGCATTCACTATGACACAGGAGGAAGCTAGGACGGACCCTAATGTTGTTTCTGGTATGTTTCTAGTGAACCAAACTTTAGCTTCTGTGTTATTTGATTCTGGTGCCGGTAAAAGTTTTATTTCTGCTGCTTTCTGTGCCAAGCTACATGTTAGTAGTAGATGTGTTGATGTGCCCTTTGATGTAGAAACAGCTATAGGCAAGTCTACCAGGATTTCCGAGATGATAGAGGGTTGTGATGTGGACTAGAAGGTCATAAATTTCCTGTTAGACCGTTCATGATGACCTTAGGTGGTTTTGATTTGGTTCTTGGGATGGATTGGTTAGCAGACTTCAAGGCGAACATTGTGTGTCGCAAGAAGATGATTTGTCTGACAGCGCCTGATGGGAGTTCGGTAACTGTTTATGGGGATCGAGTCACAATGATCCCGAAAGTAATCTCAATGGCGATGGCGGGAAAGTGTATGAGGCGTTGATGTAGCACCTACTTGGCTTATGTATAGGATGTGGATATGTTAACACCACAACTGTCTGAAGTACTAGTTGTGTGTGACTTCCCAGATGTGTTCCCAGAAGACTTACCAGGAGTGCCACCTGACAAAGAGATCGAGTTTTAGATTGATCTGATACCGGGTGCCCAACCTGTTGCCAAGGCATCGTATCGGTTGGCTCCAACTTAGATGAAAGAGTTGATGGAGCAATTACAAGGGCTGCTTGATAAGGGTTTTATTAGGCCAAGTGTCTCTCCTTGGGGTGCTTCGGTTTTAGTTGTGAAGAAGAAAGACGGTAGTATGATGATGTGTATTGACTACCGTGAGCTGAATAAGTTGAGGATAAAGAACCGCTACCCCTTACCAAGAATTGATGACTTGTTTGATCAGCTTCAACCTTCGATCTGGTTACCATCAGTTGAAGGTGAAGGAGCAGGACATCTCTAAGACATCTTTCGCAGGCGTTATGATCACTACGAGTTTCTTGTCATGTCCTTTGGTTTGACCAATGCGCCGGCTCCTTTTATGGATCTGATGAATCGGGTGTGTCGGCCGATGTTGGATAAATCAGTGATTATGTTTATTGATGATATCCTGATTTATTCGAAGAGCGAGATTGAGCATGCGGGCACATTCGGGAGGTTTTGGGGACGTTGAGAAGGGAGAAGTTATACGCTAAGTTCTCCAAGTGCACGTTCTGGTTGCGCGAGGTTTAGTTCTTGGGTCATGTGGTGAATCCTGACAGGATTATGGTGGACCCAGCAAAGGTGGAGGCGGTGATGCAATGGAAATCCCCAAAGACGCCATTCGAGATTTGTAGTTTCTTGGGTTTGGCGGGCTACTATAGAAGATTTATCCAAGACTTTTCTAATATCGCTTCTCCACTAACCAAGTTGACCCGGAAAGATGTGAAATTTGTATGGGGTCAAGCTCAAGAGAAGGCGTTCGAAGAATTGAAGGCGAGGTTGACTCAATCTCCTATTCTGTCATTACCCGATGGAAGTGAAGATCTGGTGGTTTATTCTGATGCTTCCTACTCAGGGTTGGGATGTGTGTTATTGCAGAGAGGAAAAGTTATAGCCTATGTATCCCGACAGTTAAAGGTTCATAATGTCAACTATCCTACTCATGACTTGGAGCTAGCAGCCATGGTCTTTGCACTAAAGATTTGGAGACACTATCTTTACAGGACAAAGTGCACCATTTTCACTGACCACAAGAGCTTGAAGTACTTCTTTGAGCAAAAGGACCTAAACATGAGACAGAGACGATGGTTGGAGCTCATAAAAGATTATGACTGCGAGATCCATTACCATCCGGGCAAAGCCAATGTGGTGGTGGACGCCCTTAGTCGGAAAGAGAGACCAGAACTGATTCGAGTGAAAGCATATCAATTGGTCATGACCTCGGATGTGATGAAGCAACTCAAAGAGTTCCAAGATGAGGCGTTGAAAGAAGATCATCTTAACTCTGAAAGAATGAGAGGTCTGGTCACGGAGTTGGGTGAAAATGCGTTTGGTGTTAGAACTCGATTTGGGAGGTTGTGTATTCCTCATTTTGGGGATCTACATGTGAAGAGTATGGATGAAGCTTACAAGACTCAATACTCTATTCATCCAGTTTCCACAAAGATGTATCAAGACATGAAGAAGGATTATTGGTGGCCGGGTATGAAACGTGACGTGGTGGAGCATATGAGTAAATGCCTTACTTGTCTACATGTGAAGGCCGAGCATCAGAAGCCGTATGGGAAGATCCAACCTTTGGATATCTCAGAATGGAAGTGGGAGCACATCACCATGGATTTCATTATGAAGCTGTCGCATACTCCGAAAGGGTATGATGCTATATGGGTGATTGTTGACCGCTTGACGAAGAGTGCTCATTTCCTACCGATTCGTGAGACATATTCATCTGAGAGGTTAGCGGATCTTTTCATCAAGGAGATTGTAACTTGTCACGGTGTGCTGGTGTCTATTGCGTCTAATCATGACACCCGGTTTACATCCAAATTTTGGAAGAAATTCCACGATACTATGGGGACGAGGTTACATATTAGCACGGCTTACCATCCACAGATTGATGGTCAGACAGAGAGGACCATTCAGATATTGGAGGACATGCTTCGGGCATGTGTTATTGATTTTGGGGGAAGTTGGGATGGCCACTTACCGTTAGCTGAATTCTCATACAACAACAGTTATCATGACAGCATTGGTATGCCACCTTATGAGATGCTATACAGTAGGAGATGCAGAACACCCGTCTGTTGGGGTGATATTGGTCAAAAAGAACTAGGGAGGGTCGAGGTAATCGAGGCTACGACTGAGAAGCTTGAAAAGATCAAGGCCTTCATGAAGGCAGCCAAAGATAGAAGTCGTATGCTGATAAACGACATAGACCGATGGAGTTCCAGGTGGGTGACCGGGTTATGTTGAAGGTCTCACCTTGGAAGGGTATCATCTGGTTTCAAAAGCGGGGCAAGTTGAGCCCAAGGTATATACGGTCTTTCCGAATCATCGCTCGAGTAGGAGAGGTGGCCTATAGACTGGAGTTACCGGATGAGTTAAGTGGAATTCACCCGACATTCCATGTATCTCATCTGAGAAAGTGCTTGGCAGATGAAGATATGATTGTCCCGTTGGAGGATATCGAAGTAGACGAACGACTTAATTATGTGGAACAACAAGTGGCAATCATTTATCGAAAAGAGAAAAGGCTGAGAAATAAAGCGGTTCCTCTTGTGCGTGTACAGTGGAAGCACAGGAAGGGATCCGAGTCAACACGGGAGACTGAAGAATAAATGAGGCAGCATTACCCACGTTTGTTCAAGGAATAATAGGTTTCGGGGACGAAACCTAATTAACGAGGGTGGACTTGTAACGCCTGGATAATTTCTTTGAAGCCGACAAAAGAAGAAAAAGAAATAAAGTCCAAAGTCGAGGGACCAAACTCGCCAACGAGAGAAAGTTGGGTGAGTGGAGGTACTTAAAGGGAGAGGGCAGCCCTCACCCTCTCCCCACACTTATGAAAAATCAGCCAAAGGGAGAGGAGAAGAAGAAAAGGGTTTTCGAGCTCGTTTAGTGATTTCAGGCGTGAAAGTTGAGGTGTACCGCGTTGGTTCGAAGCTTTTCTCTTTGTGGTTGTTTCTGTGCGTTCTAGGCCCCTCTTTTACACGTTTGAATGATTATGGGGCTGGAACACATCTGAAAATCATTTTTGAAGTCTGTGTGTGTGTGTTTGACCCGTGTGTATGTGTTTGTGTATGATGCAAGTGATGTATGATTTCGGGCTTGTGTGTGCTTGTATGGTGTTGTGGTATGCATTTTTTAAGGTTTAGGATGGCTGATTTGGGCTTAGAAGAGGTTTGGAAGAACTTGAAGGTCGAAAATGGAGTTTGGGTTCGGGAGGAATCTGTATTCTGCACGGTTAGGGCTATGTGACCAAATGGCATGTGAGTCGTGCGATTGGAGTCCACACGCATGCCAGCCGTGCGATTGAGGTTCAATCGCATGTGAGTCATGCGACTGGAGCCCATACGCCTGCCAGTCGTGCGACTGAGGGTCATTCGCATTGGGAGTCATGCGATTGAGGCCCATATGCCTAGTTCTATCCGCATTAGGTCCATTCGCACAAGTGTTCATCCGCATTGGTTCATTCGCATAGGTGTTCAACCGCATATTATCCTTCCGCATGGTGTTCAGTCGCATGAGAGGTCATGCGACTGAAAGGTGCCCATACGCCCAAGTAGGACTGGTGTACCCGAGGAAACCGTAGTGTATTTACTGACCTTTGGGGGAAGTGCAGATGTAAGTTTTGATGCGGAGGGTTCCCGTAAGTTCATGTAAGATGACTCTTCAGGCCTTAGAGGTTATGTTAGGCATGATTATGTATGATGTTGTATGTTTATCCATGATGTATGTTATGTATGTATGATGATGCCTTGTATGATATGATAACTGTGTATGATGATGTTCCTTATTATGATGTATGCTTATCTTTCCCATGGCTTTACGTTGAATGTTAATAAATGAAACGAAAGTTTTATGCAACGTAAAGTGAAAGATAATGAAAAGAGAAACATGACGAATGAATGCATGCATTAATGAACGAATGAATGTAAGAAAGGCTTGCAAGCAAATGTATGGAGGGGCACACCCAGTTAAGGGTGTTAGCTCAACGGTGTGCGGGTTAGCTACCCCGGAAGGATGCACAATGGGGTCCAATCTTTGTGATTGACCATATGTATGGGATCCTTGTCGCTTGCCCTAGGTGCTAGAGTCAGCTTCGTGTATAATGTTCAAGGTCTATGAAAGACCTGAGGCCCAGTTACCCGCTTCATGCATAATGTTCGGGTTATAGCATATGGCACTGATCCGGAATGAAAGAGAAAAGATAAGTGGTGAATGAACTTACCCTAGTTACTGGAGTCAGCTCCGTGCCCAATGTTCGAGGTCTATGAAAGACCTCAGGCCCAGTTACCCGATTCGTGCATAATGTTCGGGGTAATGTACATGTGATCGGAAGTAATGAACGTAAGAATGAAAGAAAGAAAGTATGTATGAATGTGAATGATAATGACGTATGATTAATAAACGAAAGTTAAAGAGTAAATGATGAAGATAATAATGATATTATCTATGTGTATGTATGATGTATGATCACATGAAAGTAAAGAACGGTTTTAACGAAAGAAAATTATGTTTTATTATAAAACTAGAACTCACTCAGCAACCCTGACTTTTATGTGTTTCCAGTTGGCAGGTAATGGTTGCTGAGGATGGCACGAGGCGGCTACTCAGCTCTTTTAGGATGGCATTCTTTTGTTTATGTTTTTGCATTGTAATGCGAACGAACGATGTTTTGAAATGAACTCTTGTATTAACTTGCAAAAGCATTTGTAACGATATGAAAAGTTATTTTTATGTTCCGCTGCAATGTTTTATGAATGTTAAATGTAAAGTTATCTGTGTTATGTGCAATAATTTACCAGCTGTAAGCGTCCCGGGAACGGGACCTTACAAGTTGGTATAAGAGCCAAAGTTTAAGTGAAATTGGTAAATTTCGAAAATAAACCTTAACTTAAACTGAGAAAGGGATGGAAAGGGAAAGGATGCCAATCTGAGTAGTTGCGTGCCATCAAGTATTTACATAATGTTAACTGGTATTATGTGCGCATGGTATGTGGTTATGTGTTGTTTGTAGAGTT
The DNA here is from genome assembly GCA_025506515.1 of Flaveria trinervia. NCBI lineage: Eukaryota > Viridiplantae > Streptophyta > Magnoliopsida > Asterales > Asteraceae > Flaveria > Flaveria trinervia. The sequence goes on along the minus strand of CM046458.1, from coordinate 2,981,589 downwards.
AAATACTGATGTAGTCAGGATAGGTAATGCTTGGGGTATGAAGAGTAGAGTAAGTGGCTAATCACAACTGGCCACTGTAATTAGGGACTTACTATACTTGACAAAAACTGAGTTGTTCCCTTGAATGACCGTGTTGGTGTTTGAATCTTTCAGTGTGCGTGTGTATGGCTGGAGGCAGATCATCGAAAGCTTCTCATGGTGGTGGTCATGATGGGCTCGATGCTGAGCCACGACCCAAGAGAGGAAGACCCAGAGTTGAAAAGGTGGTTCACGAACAACTAGAGACCCCTCATCCGGAGGGTGGAGATGAGAGCACCAATCTGAGAGCCTCAGGAAAAGAGGCGGTGGTTGAAGAAGTTCATCAGGTCATGCAGAAAATCTTACCGTCTGTAGTGACTGAAATTATCAAGGCGGTACGGGAAGGGGAGGGACAAGAGAGGAATAGGTCCTCGGGAGGACGGAAGTACCGGAGACTGAAACGGTTCTCTCTGATGATGAAGAGGAAGAAGAAGAGTCCGTGCAGGAGGTGACACGAGGCTGTAATTATGGGGCGTTTAAACGATGCAAGTCTCCTACTTTTGATGGTAACGGCACTGCTGCTGCTGCTTACCTATGGGTGAGAGAAATGGAAGTTGTTTTAAATATCAACGAGTGCCGGGAGGACCAGAAAGTAAAGTTTGTTGCCTAGACTTTTGTGGACTCGGCTCTATGCTGGTGGGACAATATAGTCCAAGCCAAAGGTAGCATGGCAATTGGGAGAATGAGATGGTCTGAACTGAAAAATTTGATGATCGAGCAGTTCTGTCCTCATAGAGAAATGTATAAAGTTGAGAGAGAGTTCCTGCAACTGGAGGCGGGAACCATGACACATCAGCTGTACACCACGAAGTTCAACGAAATGGCACGTCCGGTGCCGGATCAAGTGGCGCCCTTGTCACAAAATATCAAAAGATACATTCTGGGTTTGCCAGCGGATATTTGCAGGCACATGATCGCGGCCCGACCGAGCACATTTAGGTCGGTGGTTGACTTGGCAGGGAGATTGTATGATGAGAGGGTGGTAGTGGTGGTGGCTGAAGGTAGCAAGAAGGGCGGTGGTGATTAGAACTAGAATGGGAAGAGGTTTAGTCGTGATGATGCCTCGACGGGTAACAACAAGGCACGGGTGGACGATCGCTGTGTAGTCACACCGGGTAGGGGATCAAAAAAGTGTGGCAAATGTGGAAGGAGCATAGTTCCGAGTGTAGATGGGGGTTAAACGTCTGTTTCAAGTGTGGGAAGCCTGGTCATATGGCTAGAGAGTGCAGGGGTACAAGGTGCTTTAACTGTGGCGTGGAGGGCCACGTAAGTAGGATTGTAAGAAGCCGAGGGCTGAGGGTTTCGGGGCGAAGAAGGCAGGGAGTGAAGGACCAAAGGCGAGTGCCAGGGCATTCACTATGACACAGGAGGAAGCTAGGATGGACCCTGGCGTTGTGTCCGGTATGTTTCTAGTGAACCAAACTTTAGCTTCTGTGTTATTTGATTCTTGTGCTAGTAAAAGTTTTATTTCTGCTGCTTGCTGTACCAAGCTACCTATTAGTAGTAGACGTGTTGATGCGCCCTTTGATGTAGAAACTGACATAGGCAAGTCTACCAGGATTTCCGAGATGATAGAGGGTTGTGATGTGGAACTAGAAGGTCATAAATTTCCTGTTAGACCATTCGTGATGACCTTAGGTGGTTTCGATTTGGTTCTTGGGATGGATTGGTTAGCGGACTTCAAGGCGAACATTGTGTGTCGCAAGAAGATGATTTGTCTGACAGTGCCTGACGGGAGTTAGGTAACTGTTTATGGGGATTGGGTCACGATGATCCCGAAAGTAATCTCAATGGCGATGGCGGGAAAGTGTATAAGGCGTGGATGTAGCACCTACTTGGCTTATGTAAAGGATGTGGATACGTTAACACCACAACTATCTGAAGTACGCGTTGTGTGTGACTTCCCAGACGTGTTCCTAGAAGACTTACCGGGAGTGCCACCTAATGTACATGAATTATAATGTTTACATGAATTATAATGTTTACGTGTGCATATGCATGTACATGATATATGAGCATGCATGCATGCATAATGTTTACGTGTGCATGTACATGAATTATATGATTACCATTTACGCGAGTTTCTTGGGTTTACGTGTATATATATACGTGTGTATATATACACACACACACACACATATATATATATACATATATACACGTATACGTATACATATATACACGTATACATATATATCATATACGTATACGTGTATAGACATATACGATACGTATATACCTATATAGCTATACCTATATAAAAGTGCTCTAAGGGTGAGAGAGCAGAGAGTGGTATGATAAGCCACCTGAGGGGAGCTCATCTTTGGTGGATCGAGCTTAAACGACATAAAATCCTTTGGTATTGTAATCCTTTGATTAATAATATTCGATTGAGTTTGTTTAATGTTCGTTGATATCACACATGCACAAATCCATCTTAATTTGAATGTCAAGTGCAACAATATGTGGAATTGATCGTGACGAGGACTTTACAGTTAACTAGTGGTTTAGTTGTTTAATCAGATTTAGTAGTGCTTTAATGAACCGATACAAGGTCTAAGGTCATGTTTTAGTTAGTGTTTAGGTGTTTAAAATTAGTTTAGTTTTGGTTTTGGACATAAGGTTAACTTGATATAATATGGTTTGATTAAGCTTAAGTCTTAGTACATTACTTAAGGTATTTAGCATTTAACTAACTAGTCATATTACCCTAAGATGTAATCACATAATTAATGTACATTCACACGTAAACATTATGCATGCATGCATGCTCATATATCATACGTGCACTTTCAAATAAACATACACAAACATATAACTAAATAAAATTACCTTAGTCATTACCTATAAGATATAAAACTTTACTATTAATTTTTATAAGAAAAGTTTAGTCGCCTATTTTTGCTTTTAGGGTTGTCACAATTTGAGAACATGGAGAATACTTTCATCAATAGTGAGTGTCTTGAGGCACTCAAGGTTCATTATGGCACGAGTGTTCGCCAACAAAGGGCACTTACATGGTGGAACAACGAGAAGAGAAACCGAGGTGTTGATGCTGCATTGGCACTACCGTGTGATGTGTTCAAGAATATTGCAATCCAAAAGTTTTACCTGAGTAGCGAGTTAAAAAAACTTGAGGAGGAATTCCGAAACCTTAAACAAGATGGTGGGAATCATTTGGCTTACTCAACCAGGCACCATGAGTTAAGTATCCTTTTATGTCACATGGTTGATACCGTCCCTCGTAATATTAAGAAGTTCATCAAGGGCGTAGCCCCTCAAATCCAAGATGTTGTGGTGGGAAGCAAACCCACAACCCTGAAAGAAGCTATTACTATCACCACTCAACTCACAGAGAATCACATTAGGGTGGGCACCTTGACTGTTAAAGGTGCTAAAAGACCAAAAAAGTGGTTCCTGAAATAGCCAAGGAAGTTAAGGGTGAACCCTCATACAAAGGCAAGAAGTGTAAGTTTACACCGACCAAGAATTTTGTCGTGCCAACACCCAAGATACCCCAGAGGCAACCTGCTCCTGTTACACAAGTTCCTACTGCTAGAGCCTACTCTGGTCCTCATGTTTTATGTAACATTTGCAAGTATCGTCATATGGGAAATAATCCATATCGTATCTACTCAATTTGCGGGAAATATGGTCATTTGGTTGCTACATGTCACCATGCACCAAAAAATTTTTGTTTTAGTTTCCAACCAAGCTTGTTATAACTGTGGGGAAACCAGCAATTTTTTCCCACAATGCCCTTGTCTTGCGGGTAACATTCCACAAGCTCAAGGTTGTGCTTTCAGCATTAACGCAAATCAAGCACATGCAAATAATGACATGGTGAACGGTATGTCAAATCCAATATTAACCTTTATAATCTATGTTTTTATTGTTTTACCCGTACCAATAAACGTCCTAAACTGAACAGGTATGTTCCTAGTTAATAATTCCTATGCTTATGTCTTGTTTGATTCAGGAGCCGATAAGAGTTTTGTCTCTATAGAATTTGAACCATACTTGTTAAGTCACATACGATGTTAGAAAAACCATTAACGGTTGAGGTTGCCGATGGAAAACCCATCATTGTTTACGTCATTATTCATGGTTGTATCTTGAGTCTTAACGAGCATGATTTTCCTATTGACCTTATTCTCATGAAACTCAGAAGTTTTGACATTATCATCGGCATGATTGATTAGCCAAACACCATGCGGAAATCATCTGTTTCAAGAAATGTATTCGAATTCCTTTACCTTCGGGGGATACCTTGAAAGTCTTCAGTGAAAAATCCTCTAAGGAACTTAAACTGATGTCATGTACTCAGGCCCGAAAATTCCTAAGTAAGAATTACATGGCCTTCTTGGCTTATGTAGTCAACACAAAAGTCAAAGGAAAGACCTTAAGGATGTTCTTATTGTACGAGATTTTCCACAAGTTTTTCTCGATGACCTTAGTGGTCAACCTCCCGTGTGTGAAGTTGAGTTTAAGACTTGATTCCGGGAGGGAACCCTATGGCTAAGTCACCTTATCGACTTGCACCATCGGAAATGCAAGGGTTAACCGATCAAATTCAAGAACTGTCTAATAAGGCCTTGTATGTCCCAGTTCTTCAACACCTTGGGGTGCACCTGTGTTATTCGTGAAGAAGAAAGATCGATCGTTACGTATGTGCATCAATTGCTCAACAAAAAACTCACCATCAAGAACTGATACCCTCTTCCTTGAATAGATGATCGCTTTGATCAACTCCAACGAGCTACTCAATTCTCAAAAATCAATCTACATTCTGGTTATCATCAACTACGAGTCCACAACGATGATATTTTGAAAACTACAATTCGCACTCGATATGGGCACTATGAGTTTATGGTTATGCCCTTTAGGTTGACAAATGCTAATGCCATTTTTATGGACCTCATGAACCGTGTATGAAAACCCTACCTGGACAATTTTATGATTATGTTCATAGACGACATTCTTATTTACTCAAAGTCTAAATCCAATCATGAACTCCACTTGCGACAAGTTCTTGAGCTGTTATAGAAAGAACAACTGTACGCAAAGTTTTCAAAGTGCAAATCCTAGCTTAAGGAGGTCTAATTTCTAGGTCATGTGGTGAATAGTCAAGGAACTCATGTTGATCCTGTAAAGGTGGAAGCTATGAAAAATTGGTGTGTCCCAAAACCCCAACTGAAGTTAGTTCTTTCCTTGAACTAGCGGGATACTACCGATGCTTCATTTCCAGCTACTCAAGAATTGCGAAACCGCTTACATTCTTAACCCAAGATAATAAACCATTCGAGTGGGGACCTAAGCAGGAAGAAGCCTTTGAGGCTCTAAAACACAAGTTCTGTAATACTCCCATCTTAACCCTTCCCAATGGAAATGATAACTTCATCGTATATTATGATGCATATAGGCAAGGTCTTGGTTGCGTTCTTATACAGCGAGGAAAGTTCATAGCTTATGCATCAAGATAATTGAAGGTCCATGAGGTGAATTACACGACCCATGATCTTGAACTTGGTGTTGTGGTTTTTGCCTTGAAAATTTGGAGGCATTACCTTTATAGGACACAATGCATAGTCTACACTGATCATAAAAGCCTTCAACACGTTTTCAATCAAAAGGATCACAATGTGAGACAACATCATTGGGTCGAGTTGATTAGTGACTACGACTGTGATATTTGTTACCATCCTAGAAAAGTGAATGTCGTAGTTGATGCCTTAAGTTGTAAAGTCCATAACAAAATGATCTCACTTCAAGAAATTCGTGATCGATGGCAATGGTTTGATACCCTGGGAGAGTTCGACAGGGAGATTAGTCTAATATCAATGAAACTACTGTGTTGCTTCAAAATTTAAGGATTGAAAATGATATTGAGATTTGCATCATAGATGCTCAACAAGTTGTTCAAGCGGAAGGGAAAGTGGATGACGAATTGGAGTATAATATTCAAGCTCAACTGGAAACAAAACCCAATGGGTTGTTATACTTCTTAAACTGAATTTGGGTTCCTAACTGTGATAATCTTCATACTTTCATCATGAACGAAGCTCATCAAACTCATTATTCTATTCAACCTGGGTCCGATAAGATGTATATGGATTTGCGTGAACAATACTGGTGGCCTAGGATGAAGAAAGGCATTGCATCTTATGTAGCCAATGTCTTGTGTGTGCAAAGGTTAAGGCAGAGCACTAAATCCTAGTGGATTACTTGAGCAACCGAAAATTCCTATATGAAAATGAGAGCATATGTCCATGGATTTCATAACCAAATTACCTCACACTTCACGTGGTTATGATAGTATATGGATGATCATCGACCGTTTGACTAAATCAACACATTTCATACCCATAAGTGACACTTACAAAACATCAAATTTGGCTCACATATACATCAATGAGATTATGAGTCATCACGGTGTACCTTTGCACATCATATCTGATCGAGATGCTCGTTTCACTTTGCACTTTTAGTCATCTATAAAAAACTCTTGTGTATTCAACTGGATTTAAGCACAATTTACCATCCTTAAACGGATGGTCAAACTAAGCCAACTATTCAGACTCTTAAGGATTTGCTATGCCTTTGTGTTCTTGATTTTGGTGGTGACTGGGATACGCACCTACCATTAGCGGAATTCTCTTATAATAATATTTACCACTCGAGCATTAAGATGACACCCTTTGAAGCACTTTACGGTCGCATATGCCATTCCCCGATTCATAGGACGGACATTGGTGAAAATTTCATCATTGGCTCTAAACATATACAAGAAACGACCGATAAAGTTTCCATAATTCGTAAAAATCTTGAAGTAGCTAGAAGTCGACAAAAGAGTTACGCGGATAAAAGACGCAAACCGTTAGAATTCCAGGTCAGGATATGGTTATTCTTAAGGTCTCACCATGGAAGTGAGTTGTTCGCTTTGGGAATAAGAGTAAATTAACTCTACAGTTTGTAGGACCTTTCAAGATTCTAATTCTGAGAAAATGTGTGGCCGACGAAAGTCTACATGTTCCGTTGGATGATATCCAAATAGACGATTCCTTCCCGTCGAGATCATGGACCGCACCATGAAGAAGACTAAAACCGCTGCTACCCCAATTGTCAAGGTTCGTTGGGAAAATAACGTGGACTTGAGTTTACCATGGAACGTGAGGATCATATGAAGAAATATCCATATTTGTTTGCTTAATCTTATCTTTAATTTTGGGAGAAAATTCCTTAAAGTTGGGAAGATTGTGACCTTTCTTGTTTTTGTTAACAAATTGTTATCCTCGTTAAGGACCTTTTTAGTCAAAAATGAAACTATAAGGATTCATTTGTGCTTATTTTCTTTATACATTAATTTGTTAATTTAAAAGTTAATAACTAATATATAGATTTTGGATATGAATTATAGGATTTTAATAATTAACTAAAACGGATAATAAAAATAATATAAAACTTTTATTTATTTATGAAGTTATAAAGTAAAACAACAATTTAATTTAAATATAATTGGGTTTTAAAATCCAAGGTTTAAATTGTAAATATTGAAACTTAATTTAAAGTTTTTTTCACATAGATGTTAAACCCCTCCCCTTTCTCTCTCCCCAACTTTCCGGCCACCGGCCGGTGATGCTCCAGCGCGGCACTGGCAAGTTCCAAAACATGTTAAAACCTCAATTCCGAACCCCAAACTCTTCTAATTGTCTCATGAAACCGTTTCGAACTCATCGATGTACTTTAATTTTAGTTTATAATTGGTTATGGGAATGTTTGGACTCGAGTAACTAATGGCCATCAATCGCGAACCGCTCGCCAATTAAACCCGGTTAATAATCTAATTAATTGAACCTGCACAATCGTCTAATCATTTCCAGTTCATCACTAAAAACAATTTTAGATTAAACACAGGAACATATTGTAACACCCGGCCTTTTTAAGGCAAGATAGGAGGAATAAAAAGAAAGAAAAGCTATAAGGTCCAAGTGGAGGGACCAAAAGTGTCCAAAATGACAAAACTTTGAATAGTTGGTGTAAAGATGGGCATGGCCGCCCACCCTCCCTTCACATCACACTTTCTTTCGGTTTTGAGAGAGAGAGAGAGAGAGACAGAGAGAGAGCAGAACTTCGAATTTTGAAGAGAAGAAGAAGAAGAAATCGAATTCAAGGTAAGAATTCGTGATTTTTATGTGTTTATGACGGGTTTCATCCCGGTTATGTGTTTGTATACTAATGGGTTGTGTTTGTGCTTGGGTGTGTGTGTTTTTGGTGTTGTTTCTAGGTGTTTTGGAATCTTTGCAAGCCGGTTAAAAGGAAGAACACCCAAGTTGCATTAGGTGAGTTCTAGACCCCGTTTTTACTTGTTTTCAAACATCTTTGGGGCTGAAAATTTATGCAAGAGATTTTCAAATGTTTGAGTATGTATGCCCGTATGTATTGTGCATGAATGAATGTGATTCTTGAATGCTTATAGGTTATTCATGTTTAGAATAGCCACATTAAGCTTAGAACAGATGGATTTGATGATTGGGTTGAAAACATACTGGAAACATGACGAACAGAAGGTCCATGCGCCTAGATAAGGCTCATGCTCTTGAAAATGGCTTAGAAAGAACTAAGTGTAATCCATGCGCCCAAACAGTAGCCCATGCGCCTAAGATTGCCTTAGAAATGATTAAGTACAGCCATGCGCCCAAACAGTGGCCCATGCGCCTAGAAATGTTAGCTGGACGACTAAGTGTAGGGCCATGCGCCCCAATAGTGCCCATGCGCCCAAGTGGCTCATGCGCCTAAGTGTCCATGCGCCTGGATTACTCATGCGTCTAAGTGTTCGTACGCACAAATAGTGCCCATGCGCCTGAATAGTTCATGCGCCTAAAGTGAAAATGCTTAAGTGTTGGCTGATGCGCCTACATAGTGATGAAACGCCCGAACAGGGCTTATGCGCCCAAATAGTTCCCATGCGCCTAAGACTTAGAAATTTTTACAGAATTTTCTGGGAGTCTGTGCTTTAGGGTTTTGACCGAGATTGACTAAGGGCTTATTAATGATGATGTTTCATGCATGATATGATTATTATTGTTATTGCTATTATTATTACCTATAGTATATGACTTTACGTGGTATGTTATTATCGTAACGTAAAGTATATCGTAATAATAAAGTGAAAGAGCAATAAAGAAGAAGAGGAACATTAACGAAAATGTTAACAAGTCTTGCAAGCTTACAGGAGGTACACGACCATGTTGTCGTTAGCTCAACTGTGCTGCGGGTTAACTACCCTACTATGCACACACGGTCAATCAATTGAGGTTGGCAGGACCTTTGCAGCGTGTCCTGGGTGATTGGGTTGGCCTTGTACATAGTACACAGAACCCTTTCGAGGGATACAGTTGACCCTTTCGGGGGATATAGTTGACCCTTTCGGGGGATATAGTTGACCCTTTCGAGGGATATAGATGGCCCATCACCCGTTTTCCATCGCGCATATAGTTGGGGTATTGCTCACTGGTCCATACAGAAAGTGAAACATAAAGATAAAAGTTTATAGAACAGACAAGGCATACAGTAAAGAGAACGAACAATATTTGTTCATATAGTTGATGCATGCTCGCATATACAGTACAGAGTTGTATTTTACAGAAAAGAGTATTTTCACATACAACATATAGAAAGTATTTTATTACTTATAAAACTAGAGCTCACTCAGCATTGCTGACTTTTATACATTTTCAATTGGCAGGTAATTATTGCTGAGGATGACACGAGGGTGAAGCTACTCGGCAGGAAAAGTCTGACATCCATTCGTACTCTGTGTTGCTGTTGTTTTGTAATGCATATAAACAAGTCTTTTGTAAACAGTCAATGGTGATGTATTACTTAACCACAGTGTTTTAAACGAAGTGAATGGCTTTTGATAAATTATTTCCGCTGCTTAAGCTTGTTTAATTGTAATGTTTTATGTTTTAATTGCTGTGATTGACCAACTGTGAGGTTTCCGGGAACGGGGCCTTACAAGTTGGTATCAGAGCCAAAGTTTAAGAGAATTGGGTTAAAACAAAATTTTAAAACCTAAACTTAAACTGAAAATGGGACAAATGGAGGGATGTCAGCCCGAGTAGCTACGTGCCATCAGGTATGTCTTTTCCTAATGTTAACCGGTATTATGTACGCATGCTATTTGATTATGTGCTCTTAGTAGATTTAGATACTGATTAAGTCAGGATAGGAGATGCTTGGGGTATGAAGAGTAAAGTAAGTGGCTAATCACAACTGGCCACTGTAATTAGGGACTTACTATACTTGACATAAACTGAGTAAAGGATGCTGTGGTGGAAGAGGTTCACCAGATCATGCAGATGATTCTACCGTCTGTGGTAACCGAAGTGATCAAGGCAGTTAGAGAGGGAGAGAGAAAGGAAAGAAGTGGACCTACGGGTGAAAGAAGACAGCCCGAGATTGAGATGGTTCCGTCCGATGATGAGGATGAGGAAGAAGAGCCTACGCCGGAGGCGACCCGAGGCTGCAACTATATGATGAGCGCGAGGTGGTGGTGGCTGAGGTGGATAAGAAGGATAGTGGTAGTCGGAACTAGAATGGGAAACCGTTTGGACGTGGTAGAACTGCTCCAAACATGAAGGTGGCAAAGGTGGGTGATCGACGTGTGGTCACATCTGGATCGGGGCTGAGGAGGTGTGACAAATGTGGAAGGGAGCATACTGGTGAGTGCAGAATGGAGATGAACGTATGCTTCAGGTGTGGTCAGCCTGGCCATATCGCTAGAGACTGTAAGAAGCCGAGGGCAGAGAAGAAGAAGCTGGAGGAAGGAGGGCAGAGGGCAGTTGCTGGAGCTTACACCATGACCCGGGAGGAAGCCAGAGCTGATCCCGATGTTGTGTCAGGTATGTTTCTGGTAAACCAAACGTGTGCCTCTATATTGTTTGATTCCGGTGCTAGTAGGAGTTTTATTTCTACTAATTTCTGCGCTAAGTTCCCTGTTATTAGTAGAAAGGTCAATGCACCATCGATGTAGAAACTGCTATTGGTAAGTCCACTAGAATTACTGATGTGATAGAGGACTGTGCCATAGAACTAGAAGGTCATATGTTTGCTGCTAGGTTACACGTGATACCCCTAGGTGGATTTGATGTAGTACTAGGGATGGACTGGTTAGCAACCTATGAAGCAAACATCGTGTGTCGCAAGAGATGATTCGATTAGTTGCATCCGATGGGAGTTTGGTTACGATTTATGGAGATTGCATCGCGACGATTCCGAAAGTGATTTCGATGGCGGTGGTGGGAAAATGCATGAGGCGCGGATGTAGTGCCTACTTGGCCTACGTGAAGGATATGGACGCACCAGCACTACAACTATCTGATGTACCAGTTGTGCGTGACGTTCCGAACGTATTCCCGGAAGACTTACCCGGCGTGCCACCGGATCGCAAGATTGAGTTCCAAATTGACTTGATACCCGTTGCCAAAGCTCCGTATTGATTAGCCCCCACAGAAATGAAAAACTCATGGAACAGTTGCAAGAGCTACTCGATAAGGGGTTCATTAGACCGAGTATCTCTCCTTGGGGTGCTCCGGTCTTGTTTGTGAAGAAGAAAGACGGTAGTATGAGGATGTGTATTGACTACCGAGAGCTGAACAAGTTAACGGTGAAGAACCGATACCCCCTACCAAGGATAGATGATCTGTTTGATTAGCTCCAAGGTGCCAGTTGGTTTTCAAGGATAGATCTTCGATCTGGTTACAATCAGCTGAAGGTGAAGGAGCAGGATATCCCTAAAACAGCTTTTCGTACGCACTACGGTCACTATGAATTCCTTGTTATGTCATTTGGTCTGACCAATGCGCCAGCTGCTTTATGGACTTGATGAATCGAGTGTGTCGGCCAATGTTAGATAAATCAGTGATTGTGTTTATTGATGATATCCTGATTTATTCAAGGAGTAAGGAGGAGCATGCCAATCACAATCAAGAGGTGTTAGAGACCTTAAGAAGGGAGAAGTTGTATGCCAAATTCTCCAAATGCGCGTTCTGGTTACGTGAAGTTCAATTCTTGGGTCACGTGATAAACCCAGAGGGGATTATGGTAGACCCTTCTAAGGTGGAGGAAGTGATGCAATGGAAGTCTCCAAGGACGCGATCCGAGATTTGTAGTTTCTTGGGGTTGGTGGGTTATTATCGAAGGTTCATTCAGGACTTCTCCAAGATCGCTTCTCCACTGACCCAGTTGACCCGAAAGGATGTAAAGTTTACATGGGGTCAAGCTCAAGAACGGGCGTTCAAGGACTTAAAGGTAAGGTTGACTCAAGCTTCTGTCTTGTCGTTACCCGAAGGAAGCGAGGATTTGGTAGTATATTCAGATGCTTCTTACTCGGGGTTGGGGTGTGTATTAATGCAGAGAGGGAAGGTTATAGCCTATGCATCCCGATAGTTGAAAGTTCATGACGTTAACTACCCAATTCATGACCTGGAGCTAGCAGCTGTGGTCTTTGCACTAAAGATTTGGAGGCACTATCTGTACGGAACGAAGTGCACCATTTTCACGGACCACAAGATCTTTAAGTATTTCTTCGAGCAAAAAGATTTGAACATGCGGCAGAGGTGATGGTTGGAGCTTATAAAGGATTATGACTGTGAGATCCATTACCATCCGGGCAAAGCCAACATGGTGGCCGATGCTCTTAGCCGGAAGGAGAGGCCCGAGCTGATTCGGGTGAAAGCATACCAACTAATCATGACCTCTGATGTAATGAAGCAAGTCAAGGAGTTTTAGGATGAGGCATTAAAAGAAGATCATCTAAACTCTGAATGAATGAGAGGTTTGGTTGGGGAATTGAGTGAAAACACACTTGGTGTTAAAACTCAATTTGGACGGGTGTGGATTCCCGTTTCGGGGATCTACGTGTGAGAATTATGGATGAAGCTCACAAGACTCGATACTCCATTCATCCTGGTGCCACAAAGATGTATCAAGACATGAAGAAAGATTATTGGTGGCCGGGTATGAAACATGACGTGGCGGAGTATGTGAGTAAGTGCCTTACTTGCCTATAGGTGAAGGCGGAACACCAGAAGCCGTATGGGAAGATCCAACCTTTGGATATACCGGAATGGAAGTGGGAGCACATCACCATGGATTTCATTACGAAACTGCCCCGTACTCCAAAAGGACACGATGCCATATGGGTGATTGTTGACCGCTTGACGAAGAGTGCTCACTTCCTACCGATCCGTGAGACATATTCATCCGAGAGGTTGGCTGACCTGTTCATCAAGGAGATTGTAACTCGTCATGGTGTACCGGTGTCCATTGTGTCTGCTCGTGACACCTGGTTTACGTCTAAATTCAGGAAGAAATTCCACGACGCCATGGGGACGAGGTTACATATTAGCACGGCTTATCATCCCCAAACTGATGGTCAGTCAGAGTGGACCATTCAGACGTTGGAAGACATGCTTCGGGCATGTGTAATCGACTTTGGTGGAAGTTGGGACGACCACTTACCGTTAGCCGAATTCTCATACAACAACAGCTATCATGCCAGCATTGGTATGCCACCATATAAGATGCTATACGGTAGGAGGTGTAGAACACCCGTTTGTTGGGGTGACATTGGTCAGAAAGAGTTGGGAAGCGTCGAGGTAATCGAGGCTATGATGGAGAAGCTTGAAAAGATTACAGCCTTCATGAAGGCAGCCAAAGATAGACAAAAGGCGTATGCCGATAAACGACGTAGACCAATTGAATTCCAGGTGGGTTACCGGGTTATGTTGAAGGTCTCACCTTGGAAGGGTATTATCAGATTCAGGAAGCGCGGAAAGTTGAGCCCAAGGTATATAGGCACTTTTCGAATCATTGCTCGAGTAGGAGAGGTGGCCTATAGATTGGAATTGCCAGATGAGTTAAGTGGAATTCACCCGACATTCCACGTATCTCATTTGAGAAAGTGCTTAGCCGATGAAGACATGATTGTTCCATTGGAAGACATTAAAGTTGATGAAAGGCTCAATTATGTGGAGCAAACAGTGACAATCATCGATCGTAAAGAGAAAAGGCTGAGAAATAAAGTGGTTCCTCTTGTGCGTGTACAGTGGAAGCACCGGAAGGGATCCGAGTCTACATAGGAGACTGAGGAGGAGATGAGGCAGCATTATCCTCATTTGTTCGAGGAATAACAGGTTTCGGGGACGAAACCTATATAAGGGGGGTGGACTTGTAACACCCAGCCTTTTTAAGGCAAGATAGGAGGAATAAAAAGAAAGAAAAGCTATAAGGTCCAAGTGGAGGGACCAAAAGTGTCCAAAAGGACAAAACTTTGAAAAGTTGGTGTAAAGGTGGGCATGGCCGCCCACCCTCCACCACATCACACTTTCTTTCAGTTTTGAGAGAGAGAGAGAGCAGAACTTCGAGTTTTTAAGAGAAGAAGAAGAAGAAATCCAATTCAAGGTAAAAATTCGTGGTTTTTATGTGTTTATGACGGGTTTTATCCTGATTCTGTGTTTGTATACTTATGGTTGTGTTTGTGCTCGGGTGTGTGTGTTTTTGGTGTTGTTTCTAGGTGTTTTGGACTCTTTGCAAGCGGTTTAAAAGGAAGAACACCCAAGTTGCACCAGGTGAGTTCTAGACCCTGGTTTTTACTTGTTTTCAAACATCTTTGGGGCTGAAAATGTATGTAAAAGATTTTCAAATGTTTGAGTATGTATGCCCGTATGTATTGTGCATGAATGAATGTGATTCTTGAATGCTTATAGGTTATTCATGTTTAGAATAGCCACATTAAGCTTAGAACAGATGGATTTGATGATTGGGTTGAAAACATACTGGAAACATGACGAACAGAAGGTCCATGCGCCAAGATAAGGCTCATGCGCCTGAAAATGCCTTAGAACGAACTAAGTGTAATCCATGCACCCAAACTGTAGCCCATGCACCTAAGATTGCCTTAGAAATGATTAAGTACAGCCCATGCGCCCAAACAGTGGCCCATGCACCTAGAAATGTTAGCTGGACGACTAAGTGTAGGGCCATGCGCCCCAATAGTGCCCATGCGCCCAAGTGGCTAATGCGCCTAAGTGTCCATACACCTGGATTACTCATGCGTCTAAGTGTTCGTACGCACAAATAGTGCCCATGCGCCTGAATAGTTCATGCGCCTAAAGTGAAAATGCTTAAGTGTTGGCCGATGTGCCTACATAATGATGAAACGCCCGAACAGGGCTTATGCGCCCAAATAGTTCCCATGCACCTAAGACTTAGAAATTTTTACAGAATTTTTTGGGAGTCTGTGCTTTAGGGTTTTGACTGAGGTTGACTAAGGGCTTATTAATGATGATGTTTCATGCATGATATAATTACTTATGATTGTTCCTTATTATTGTTATTGCTATTATTATTATTACCTATAGTATGTGACTTTACGTGGTATGTTATTATCGTAACGTAAAGTATATCGTAATAATAAAGTGAAATAGCAATAAAGAAAGAAGAGGAACATTAATGAAAATGTTAACAAGTCTTGCAAGCTTACAGGAGGTACACAACCATGTTGTCGTTAGCTCAACTGTGCTGCGGGTTAGCTACCCTATTATGCACACAGGGTCAATCAATTGAGATTGGCAGGACCTTTGCAGCGTGCCCTTGGTGATTGGGTTGGCCTTGTACATAGTACACAGAACCCTTTCGAGGGATACAGTTGACCCTTTCGGGGGATATAATTGACCCTTTTGGGGGATACAGTTGACCTTTTCGGGGGATATAGTTGACCCTTTCGAGGGATATAGATGGCCCATCACCCGTTTTCCATCGCGCATATAGTTGGGGTATTGCTCACTGGTCCATACAGAAAGTGAAACATAAAGATAAAAGTTTACCGAATAAACAAGGCATACAGTAAAGAGAACGAACAATATTTGTTCATATAGTTGATATGTGCTCGCATATACAGTACAGAGTTGTATTTTACAGAAAAGAGTATTTTCACATACAACATATAGAAAGTATTTTATTACTTATAAAACTAGAGCTCACTCAGCATTGCTGACTTTTATACATTTTCAGTTGACAGGTAATTATTGCTGAGGATGGCATGAGGGTGAAGCTACTCGGCAGGAAAAGTCTGACATCCATTCGTACTTTGTGTTGCTGTTGTTTTGTAATGCATATAAACAAGTCTTTCGTAAACAGTCAATGGTGATGTATTGCTTAACAACAGTGTTTTAAACGAAGTGAATGGCTTTTGATAAATTATTTCCACTGCTTAAGCTTGTTTAATTGTAATGTTTGATGTTTTAATTGTTGTGATTGACCAACTGTGAGGTTTCCGGGAACGGGGCCTTACACATATCGTATTTGATCATCGTCTTCGTCGTGACCTGGTCAAACCTTATCTTCTGCACACTTCGAATCACAATCGATTGAGGGTTTTCGAAGATCATAAACCTTAGATGATTCACACAAGATCAATTGAGTTATCATCATCTTCATCTTGAATTTTTGTTTTCCTCTCGCGCAATCGTGTTCATCTCATTTTATTGAATCATCTTCAATCCAAGTAAGTTCAACCCGTTCACACACTCGGTTTAACATGAGGAATTAAAGCCCCATATTTGATTTTGTTAACAACATCGTTTGGATGTTCAATTTGATCAAAATCAAAGCAAGGGTTCGTTTGATTTGGGGGATTTCATCAGTTGTTTGCTTTTAAAAATTAAAATCCATTCTCTTAACGGGCATAGGCACCCAGCCTATCGGTTAAGTGCATACCCATATACAGCGAATGTCCGGGGTTCGACCCCTGCACCCTCAACATTATTTTAAAAAAAACATTTTCTTATTAATTAAATGACAAAAATTTACACTATCTTATGAAATTAACTAAAAATTATTTTTGTTAATTAAATTTATCCCCTAAATGATCAAATAAATTTCTTCAAATTTTACACTATATAATTTCAAACTTTATTTAAAAACAAATAGTTTAAAAATATAAAAACTTTGACAAAAGGTGTTTAGACATTTATTTCTTTTATTACCTTCTTTCAATCAAATAAGTTGTTTAATAACTTTTAAATAATCAATTATTCCATTGATTATTTTGGTCAAGTCGTTATTTAACTTGTTATTTAACTTATTATGAAACTTATTTATTTTTCACATTTTAATACTCACTCCTTATTTATCAATTATTATAAATTAAAAATTATTTAGGTTCTTTAATAATTTATCACCATCTCCAACCAATGATTTAACCAAATTATTTTATCTTATTTGCATCAAAAATATAATTGGTTATATTGTTTAACTCAATGATCAAAAACCCTAAATTTTCGTCGAATCATCCCTTAAATTAATCGTTTATAACTTAATCTTGGCACATACACGATTAGGTAATCCGTGAAGAAATCGTTGGAGCAATCTATTTCTTATTTTTGTTATCTAAAGTTCATCTTATATCATGTGAGTTTTGCATACCCCTTTTTTTATTTCACATCTTTTGGGATGAACATATTAATTATAAAAATGTACACTTGTAAAACACCCTATCACGACTAGATCTATGACGACGACATGATGTTGTCGCTATAGGTCTACCCAAGGCAATGACTTGTCATCGCCTTAGGTAGACATATAGCCACAAAAAAAGTCCTCGCCATAGGTGTAGAAAAGTCGTCACCATAGGGCTATTTTTTACATTTTGATTTATTTAAAATAATTTTAGAATTTTAAAAATTATGTATGGACCTAAGGCGACGACATGTTGTCGGCATAGGTCAAAGCATTTTTTCTTTTTTTCCCCTGAAATAACTAGGAGAGAATTAGTCCCGCTATTATGAAAACTCTATGACAACAACATGTTATCGCCATAAGGTTTTATGATTTTCTTAATATGATTTTAATAAAAGTAATAATAGTAGTAATAATAATAATAATAATATAATAATAATAATAATAACTATTGTTATTATTATTATTATTATTATTATTATTATTATTATTATTATATTATTATTATATTATTATTGGAAAGTGAATATGAGGTATTATTATTATTAATATTATATTATTATAAGGTTTTCTGATTTTGATGTTTAATTATGTAAAACAACATATGTTTGGAGTATTTCGCATGTAAGATTACATATGTGAAAGCCCCGTATTCATTTTTCCTTTATTATTATTATTATTATTATTATTATTATTATTATTATTATTATTATTATTATTATTATGTGCATGTTAATGTTATTGTTATTGTAAGTAATAATAATATTATTATTATTATTTGATAAGTAATATTATTATAAGTAATAATAATAATAATAATATAACAAATATTATTATTTAATTAACTGTGTGTATGTATGCATTATTTTCTTAAAATAATATTATATGCTTTTAGTTTGTAAATGGAATAAAATTAATTAAATATTATTTTTTAAAAGAAAGATAAAGATAAGTTAAGACTATAATTTTTTTAAATATAAGGTGAATCTCAGTGGTATAATATGGATTAAACATTAGGTGAAGTTTATGACTAAATGATATATATTCAATCACCTACCCAGTCGGTTATTTTTACGAAAAAGAAGAAAAATATGTTACGTTATGATTGTTGGGTTGATTATATCCATCAAAAGTTAGCTATGATTCAATTATGATCATCTGTGTTAAATTAAACATGATTTTGGTCATTTAATGGAAATTATTCTTAATAATGGTAAGTTAAGTTTATTTATACTTAACTATCATCAATGAGTACAAAAAGATGTTAAATATGTTCGGTTATGATTATTAGGGTCGATCAAATACATTAAAGGTTAGTTATTATTGAATTACGATAATCAATATTAAATTATGCAATTCGATGGTAATTTACAGGAAATTAAAAGTAAGTTATTTTTATTTACGCTTAACTATTATCAACGTGTGTTAAACAAGTGCAAATACTTTAGGTTATGATAGTTGGGGTTGATTACTGTCACACCCCGACCGACGACGGAATCATCGAGCCTGACGAATGCGAAATGATGATTCATAGCACATGAAACTAAATAAGTTGGAATAATATTAAATAACATTTTTTATTGAACATAGTAGAGAATTAAATCATTACAATACCACAAAGATATAAACAGCAACATAAGATGTTTAATTAAACTAATTCCAAGTCCTATATGAGCAAGAAGATTTCCTCAAGTAGTAATCCTGAAACATGTTAAAAATAGAGGGTAAACTTTGAAAGTTGGTTAGTTTCCATGGGTTAAGCATACACATATATAAAAGATTTACAAGTAGCAATTCATGTCAATGGTTATGAATTATGCAAGTTTATAGAACGCATATAGCTACAATCAAACCTTGACAGATTACAAGATTAAACGATTAGTTAAGTGTACTTGGATTAACCAAGTAGGCTTGTCAGGCCTATAGAGCTATGATGTCGCTAGGCTAGCAATAGTTAATGATTGTCAACATATAATGTATCTCATATAACACTCATAATAATATCAATAACCATGACAAACAGGTAAAGATGAATTGCATGTGCATTTACAAGTATCAAGATGTTTACAAGTGTAAGTTTATAAGGTTAACATGTTTCATCCCAAAAGGTGTGAAATGAAGTAAAAAGGAGCATGGAGAACTCACATGGAAAACTCACAAGTATAGTGATGGTTGTAGAATACATAAGAAAACTTGGATGTCAAGAGTCAAAAGTTGTAAGTCCTCGTTCCCGGGACGCTTACAGCTGGTCATTCATTACGCATAAAACATATATTTTCGTTAAATTAAAGAAAAACACTATAGCGGAATCATTAAAACAGACATCTCATTTCATTATAAAAGCTTTTGCAAAACAATACATTGTTATCAAATTACAAAATACAAGTTGTATTACATCACAAAAGCATTATAAAAATGGATGCCATCCACAAGAGTTGAGTAGCCGGCCCGTGCCATCCTCAGCAACATTACCTGCCAACTGGAAACACATAAAAGTCAGCGTTGCTGAGTGAGTTCTAGTTTTAATTTAAAACATACTTTACTTTCATTAAAACTGTTCTTTACTTTTGCATGTGAACACACATTATACGTACACATAGATAATATCACTATTATCTTCATCAGTCATTCATTAACTTCCATTCATTCATGTTTTCTTACTTTCATTCATACGTTCATTATTACATCACTTCATTCCATCAAAACCATGAACTTTACCCCACCGTCATGCATAAAGCAGGTACTAGGCCGGGGCCTATCATAGACTCCCCCGTCATGGCGCACAGCAGCCTGGCCACAGTACATAAGGGTAAATTCAGTTGTACCATTGTCATGTGCTATACCCATCATCATGCATAAAGCGGATACTGGGCCGAGGTCTATCATAGACCTTCCGTCATGGAGCATAGCAGCCTGGCCATAATATCTAGGGTAAGCGACAAAGGTGTTATACAAATGGTCGGTCATAAAGACGAACCCCGGTGTGCATCCTTCTAGGGTAGCTAACCCACACACCGTTGGATTAACACCCTTCATTGGGCGTGTTCCCACATTCAAGGCTTGCAAGACTTACTTTACTTCCTATCATTCATTAATGTATGCATTCATTCATCATGTTCTTCTTTTCATTATCTTCCACTTTACGTTACATAATACTTTCATTTCATTCACTAACATTCAACGTAAAGTCATGGGAAAATAATCACACACAATAAAAAGGAACATCAACATAAACATACAAACATCGTCGTACATGGCACCATCATACATACATAACATACATGATACATATCATCATGCATAAACATACAACATCATTCATCGTCATCTATGCCCATCATAACGTCTATGACCTCAAAAGTCAACTTATATGAATCTCCGGGAACCTCCCAAGTCAAAACCTACATCTGTGCTTTCCCCCGAAAGTCAAAAAATAAACTATGTTCTTTTGGGTGTATCGGCCCTATTCAGTCGCATGGCCTCCCATGCGTATGAGAACACTTAGGCGTATGGGCATTATAGGTAATGAAAACTTAGGCGTATGGACTCCCAGTCGCATAGCCTTTGGTCGCATGACTCCCATGCGTATGAACCTTAGTCGCATGGTATTCAGACGTATGACCTTCTTCCGCATTTCCCCCAGTCGCATGACCCTCATCCGCATTTCCTTCAGTCGCATGACCATCATGCGTATGACTCTCAGTCGCATGGTACCCATGCGCATGGACTTCAATCGCATGCCTTTCGGCCGTATGGCCTCCGGTCGCATGCCATTCAGTCGCCTAGCTTCCAGTCGCATAGCCTTAGCTGGGTGCAGAATGCAGTCTTCCCCGAACCTAATCCAAAATTTTTGGCTTCCAAACCTTCTCAAACCTGTTCTAAGCTCAAATCAACCATCCTAAACCTTAGAAACACGTACCACAATGCCATTCAAGCACAACCAATCCTGAAATCAAACCCCACCCGAATCATACGCATACACATACACATACAAACGGGTTTACACCCAACACAGCCAAAAATGATTTGCCATGTGTTCTAGCCCCAAAAATTAGTTGAAAACGTGTAAAAGAGGGGTCCTAGAACTCACATTAACAGCCTATTCGGGTATAGCTTCTCACAAACCCGCTTGCCTTCGACTTTTGCACCTCGGTTCTTCAAAAACCCTAGCCTTTGCCCTTTCTCCTTTCTCTTTTTCTCTCTAGCCGAATGAAGAGGGGAGAATGGCCTGCCATGCCCCTTTTACACCCCCACTCCTCCAAAGATTCTCTTGTTTTGTCAAGTTCGGTCCCCTGACTTTGGGCTTTATTTCTTTTCTTTCTTTTTCCTTCTTTCTTTGGCTTCAAAGGAAATAACCAGGTGTTACAAAAGTGATGTCCTAATTACAAGAAAAATGACTATTAGGTACTAAAATATTAAGGACTGATTTATCAGTCTTGTATACATACTATCAGTGACTAAATTATCGGTCACTAAGTATATTTTGGACTGAATTTTTTGGGACTCATGCTAGCGAGTAATTTTCAGTCCCTAAAACTTGAACAACTTATTAATGACTAAACTTCAGTCATTAATATATATAAATAACATTTATCGAAGGAAAATTTTATGGTATTAAATTTCAATCCCAAAAAAGTTAACCTAAATGATGTCATTATATGAATAACTAATAATCAGCCTCTAATAAATAGATCAAAAGTAGGGAACTGAAAATAAGTTTTCAATATTCTACATTCATACGAAAGCTGGGACGGAAATTTAGTCTCAAATGATATTTGCATAAGAAAATAATTAAGGACTTATTTATAGTCTCTAATTATTTGATAAGATTATATCATTTAAGAAAGGTATAAACATTGAGAATTAGTCTTAAACGTATTGTAATTAACTATACAATTTTAAAAATGGTATAAAAGACTGAAAACCAGTCTCCAAAATTAAATTACATCAATATAAAAAGATAATAAACTAACAAAAGACTATCTATGATATGTGTAACCTGCTATTAGTTATCGAAACAAAGAAATTCAATATACATTGTTCTAGATCAATAGTTTATTCAAACAATATATGCATGAAAATAAATTTAACATGATATTCCCAAATCAAATCCAACAAAATAACACAAAAATACGTTCAAAGTTAAACAAATACAAAAAACACTAATTAGCATCCAAATCAACTTGTAACAAAATCATATTAACAATCTCTTCATGCCCAAGGAACACAAGCCTTTATAACAACTTCCTTTGCATTTCAGCTTTATCAGATATCTGAAAACAATTATAACCGGATTAGCTAAATCATTAAATATAATCTCTTAAAAACTAAAAACTTTCAAGTTTTAAAGTATAAATATACAATCAAAAAAATAGTTTTAAATTGCATGTATAAGAGGTCATTTTCATATCAACTTGTCAATTACTTATAAATATACTTGTAAAACGAGCGGGTCGGGTCGGGCGGAGTGCCGTATTAGGACGAGTTCATGTCATTACATGTCGAATTAAAAAACATATTATGATGGGTCTGATCAAGTCGGGTCGTGCAGATTATATAAATAGTATTAAAATAAGGTCATACTTTAACAAAGATACAAAATATCATCAAAGTAGAAAAATATCTAATATGTCCAAGCCATTGAATAAAATCCTAATTGACAAAGCTTTATTAAATACTACCTTCGTTGCCTTCACAATTACCTGCCAACATTACATCCAATAGTTCATGTTTGAATAATGTAAAACAATTATATTGATATATGTATGTTAGAAAGAATAAAACTAGTATTTAAGAAATTTAAATAATCAAAACTCTTACAAAAATTCATGACTCAACATAACAAATCATCATCATTTGAGTCAACATATTCATTATCATTTTGGGACTTGTCGGTGTCTGAATCATCCAAATTTGTCTTTGAACCAAAATCTTCCATTCTATGATCAGAATCATCAATCTCGTCATCAATAAAATCATTTATGATGTCATCAAAACTTTCAACATAAATATTTTCAACAATATCTGTCGCAATATCCTCACGAAGAAGGTTGACATCTTCTAACAAATCTTCTGCATTCTTGTCTTCAGGAATATCCCACAAGTGCCTATGTGTAATTCTTTCAATGACTTTCCATTCTAAGTTTGGCTTAAGTGGATTATTTATATAAAACACTTGTTTAGCATGGTTAGAAAAAATGAAAGGATCTTCGTTATAAGCATTTCGGGACTTGTCTATGCTTATTAAATGAGGTTCAAATATGACGTGTTTTCTATGACGGTTAGTGTCAAACCATGTGCATTTAAATAAAATAACATAATATCTTATGGATAACATTTCAATCACTTCGTCAAGATATCCGTAATAATCATCTTCGACATCATTATGAACGCCAGAGACTGTCACTTCACAATTTTGTGTTTGCCTACAATCATCTCTTGACTTAAACGAATCTGGAACTAAATCAACAAGGTTTATGAACTGATATTCAGTCTTAAAAAGCCCAGCACCAAAGACTGATTTTTAGTCACACATAAAAAGATATTGGAGACTGAAATTACATGGTACAGGAGAATAGATTAAGGACTGAAACTATGTGTCCAGGAGATTAAATGTTATTCCCTGTTGGTGGCACACAATTAAGACTGAAAATTAGTTACTAATAAGAGTATCTAGGACTAGGTATTTAAAACTGAATGGGGACTAGCAAAATCAGTCCCTGATATCCAATAGAGACTGTGTTACAAGTATCAAAGACTAATTTTTCAATCTCAAATACCCATCTTTTTTGTAGTGAATAGTAATAAAAACACTAACTTCAGGTCGAAAATCATTACAAAAAGTTAGGACGTTTAGAAAATGCTAAAAAGCGAAAGGTAAATTGAAAAATGATTATTACACCAATTTTAGATTCTGGACAGAATGTTTGGTATGTGTTTGAACAAGTTTTAAATATAGAAAAAAGTTTCATAAAATTATAAAAATTTATAGTTGACTAGTTCAGAGTCTTCCGGACAACTTTCATTCAGCAACATTTTTATGAAAAGACCCGTAAATAAGTCAAAACTGCAGCACAAGACAGAAGGTGCATAAATGCACACTTATTTTGTGAAGGCTATTATTGAGTCGTCCGATTGAGTTTGAAGAAGTATAAACTGTCGTTGAAAACACTATTCAATGAAATTAATATTGGAGTCTAAGTTTACTCAAATTTAGTTTTAAATGACCAAGTTATGGTTAGTTTAAGTCAGACTATATTCTGCCAAATATGTAGTGTGACATCCGGTAATTTTCCGTTGCCAAACTCCGTTAGTTCGGTTAAGTTTTGCATACATGTGTCGTAAGCACACACTAGTTGTCGCTGAACGTTGGTGGATTAATAATAATAATCTATGACAAACAATACTAATCTAATTAATAATGTTGATTATTAGTTGTGATTATGTGGTTCATGATTTTATAGAATTTTAAATGTTTGTTTTATAAATTTTACGCGATAACATGACAACGTGTAATATATATTTCGTATGTTGTGTGACTTATTGTAAATATCTAGCATTATTATTATTGGTTAATAATACTTGTGTTTGATAGTTAAAAACTATTTAAAAAGTATTAGAAAGATTGGTTTTTATAAAATAATTAAATGGGTTAAATTGTAATTGTCTTTTAACTAAAAGTTACCATAATTAACCAAAAATCAACCCTAATCCCCCCCAAACCTTATTTTCGGCTGCAAAATCATCCCCACACCCCTTCACATTGTGATTTTGATCCAAGAACACATACACAAGTCGAATTCCAAGTGGTTTCAAGTATTACAAGTTGATTTCAAGTGATAATCATCATCTAGCACATCTAAAGGTTAGTTTGGATTAGTTCTTCATGTTGATCATTCTTGATAACCCTAATCCACGAAATTGATGATGATTTATGAAATTGATGATTGTATGATAATTATATGATGTTAGTTAGGTTGTATGAATGCTAGATTATGTTGATTGTGCAAGAAATCTACGGTTTGATCATCTAGTTCATACATTGCCATAAGAGGAAACTTTTTGGTTATTGGAATTCATGATTTGATGATGCTAAGAGATTAGATGTGATGCTTAGATGTTAGTTTAATTAATTGTACAAGAAAATCCATGAAATTGTGATATTGATCATGACTTACTAAAAGTAGAAACTTTTGGGTATGATGTTGAGAATTTGGATGTTTTGGAGGTGATTAGCATGTTAGAATGAATAGTATGAACTTGATTAGGTGTATAATTGTTGAAATATGGTTGAATTGGATGCTAAAGCACTTTTGGGTATTACTTTCCCAAAAGGGAAACTTTATTTTTGTAGAACTTTGGATGTGATGATTTGGACATGCTTATGATGTTAAGATCATACTAGAATGATGTGTGATGATGTTTTGTGTTAGAATGAGTAATTGAGTTGTATGGATGCTTGGTTGATCATGTATGATGTATAGATTTTGATGATCATACATGATGATGAATTATGGTTAGTGATTAGGAGATCATGATTGGGTTTGAAATTTGGTTGTCACTATATATGCTAGTAATGTGGTTATGATTGTCATACACGCATGCGAATCTGAGGCCCCTACTTAGTCGGATTGGCAAGGTTTAGGATGTGAGGTCGTGGGTGACTTCACAAGGCATGTAGTGCATGATTAGACTTCACGTATGAATTGTTTGATGTGATGTATATATAGTATGTGAGCATGATGATTATTTGAGAATTGCATGAGTGTATGATGATCTAGTGTGGTGTGATGACCTAGGTAGAACTTGGGTTGATGATGTGATGCACGTGGATAACTTACATGATATCCGTGTATGATAAGTTAATTTCCTTGATTAAACAACATTCCATCTAATATTTCACCAACGGGTCAAACGGGTTAACTAGGTTAACCTAAGGTTGTTGAGTTTTCTGTGTACACGTACTTATGTACTTGTGTGATCTAGGTAAACTTTGAAGGGTTGTCTTTGCACCTATCACGAGTCTCTTTATTCATTATCAGTATACACCAGGTGAGTTCATGCCCCTCTATTTTATAAACCTTCTTCTGGAGAAGGTAGCATACTTGTACTCAAACGCTATTTTATTATTATAACTTGTATATGTTTTAACATGTGCTTAATACCTTTAAAGTCCTCACACTTTCGGATCGTTAATAATGGTAACTAGCGGGAAATCTTAGGTAGTACTATTGGGAGGAGCCCCACCTGTGCGACTCGAGGTCAAACGGGTGCAATATTGTCCTAATCACAAACATCGTCACGACCTGGTAAGTCGTGACGGGAGGCAACAAACGCAACATAATCAGCTTCAATCGCCAAATCACTATGTTTATTACTTGTGAATATAGACTAGCTATCTATTTCAATACACTTCTTATGCTATACAATTGATAATTTTATGTTAAACGCAAACTCTTGAACTCACCAACCATTGTGCTGATATTTTTAGTATGCTATTCTCAGGTCGTTAGCTCTGCTTGCCATTAGGAGCACAACACAGGTCCAGCATGCATCCTAAGGCTTTATTTCATAGACATATTTTGTTTGCCACTTATTTATGGCATATGAACATTGGTATGGCATGTGTTTTGCCATATTATGCATTTATTTACTTTGGGTTTGTCTTATTTACAAAGCGCTTCCACATGGTTTTAAACATTCAAACATTGGTTGGTTTGTTTTGAATGTCGCATATAGTGTCGTTCTGAGTTACTAATGACTGTGATCCTGGTTTGTTCACACGCCTCGCGGTAAAACTCCGCATGTGGATTTTGAGGGTGTGACAGATTGGTATCAGAGCCATTGGTTATAGGGAATTAGGTTGCATACACACTACTCTATAACCGCACCCAGTTAGTTAGTTACTCCTGACTTATCCTTTTACTATATACTCATTGGCATATACATCACATGTATTGCAATATGGCATCATCATCCCGGGTTTTGGGAAAAAGTTGTGCTCGTTCTGAATCCTCTCCACCTGTACCTCACCAAGTGTATGACTGGTCGTGACATCCTTATCCCCGTGGTGAGATAGACTGGGATCAACTGTTTGTGCCACCTGAGCGCGATCCTCCACGAGATTGGAGTTATTACTCGGCTTGTATAGATCGCATGATTCGTAGAGAACGTGTTTCGAAGCCGGCCACTGTTAGACCTAGGACTAGGTCAGCAACTACTTCTGCAGCACTCATTCTCCCATCTCTAGATGTACCCCTTGAGCAGGTCGTGGCGGCATTGACCGTGACACTTGAGACTGAATGCCGACGAGTTAGAGTGCTCACTAATGAGAACTCCACACTAAAGGATGATATACGTCGATTATGGCTAAAGATGGCCATAATTGAAGAGTGGTTGTCGATGTCTATTGTAACACCCTGAATTTTTATTTAAATGAAAGGAAAAGAAAAGTAAATAGAAAGAATAGATAATGAGCACAAGTGGAGGGGGATAAAGTGTACAAAGTACAAAAGTCTAATATTTTATATTAGAAATGGGTATGGCCGCCCATATTAAAAGCAGAAAAATGCTTTTTCTTTCGGAGGAAGAAGAAGAAGAAGAAGAAAGCCCTCGGTTCTAGAGAGAGAAAGAGGAAGAAGCAGCTGCAAAGGTGAGTTTTCCCTTATATGAGCTCAGTTTCAGCTGGGTTTTGAGTTCTTGACCGAAGTTCTTGGTGTTTAATGTTTGTTTTCGGGATTTAAGAGCTGAATTGAAGGTGAGTCTCGAACTTGAAGTGTGTTGCTCAAAGGCTGCTCAAGGTGAGTTTCTAGAACCCCTCTTTTACTGATTTTCAACTTGTTTGGGGCTATTATGCATACCAAGAAAATGTTTTCAAGTAAAACCATGAGTTTCAGCTTATTGTTCGATGATGTCTGTGTATGTATATTTTAGAGTTGGTTTATGGGTTAGTGTTGATGTTTAGCATGCTTAGGTGCCCTTAGTATGTTAGATCTATGCTTGGGTATTTTTAAAATGATAATCGGGTGATGTCAGTAGCATAGAAAACATTTCAGAGTGTTCTCATGCGCATGAACAGTGGCCCATGCGCCCAGCATGTTGGCCATGCGCCTAAGTGTTGGCCATGCGCCCAAGAGTGGACCATGCGCCTAAACAGTGTTCCCATGCGCCCAACAGCCAACTGCCTAAGTATGCTCAACCGCCCAAACCCCATGCGCCTAAGTGTTAATAATCTAAGGGTAAGCTCAGATGCCCAAACAGTGTCCATGCGCCCAAGTTGCCAAAAGTGACCATGCGCCTACATAGTGGCAAAGCGCCTGAACAAGGCAGAAACGCCCAAATAGTGCCCATGCGCCCAGACTGTTTACTTAGAATTTGTATGCTCATGCGCCTAAAATGTCCCATGCGCCCAATTTGGACTTAGGATTTTCTAAGTGGTTTTAAGGGGTAAAATAGGGAGATAGGCCTTGTAATGACGTGATGACTTATGCTTGATGTGTATATGTGTGAGTGATGTGTTATCTTTCTTCGTCAAGAATTTTCAAAACGTACCTATTATGTCTTGTAATACATTATGTATGACTTTACGTGGTGTGATGCATGAACGAATAGATTAACAAACGTAAAGTATTATGTAACGAAGTAAAAGATAACGATAGAGTACAAAATGAACACATGAGATAACAAATGGTGAACATGAAAGTGACGGATGATGAGATCCGTGTCGTGTACCCCAGTACTATGTCAGTCTTCGGACATGAGTCGGGGGTTGTGTACAGGCCCCGATACAGCATCAGCTTTAGAGCATGACAGCATCAGCTTTCGAGCATGAGTCGGGGATATTGCATGAGACAAGATTCGTGTAATGAAGAGTAATGAGCGAAGAAATGAATGAATGAATGAATAAAGAATATAGATTGAGTGTACGTATGTTGTATGATCACGAGTAAATGTAAAGATAGTTTTTTAAGGAAATAAAGTATTTTATGATAAAAACTAGAACTCACTCAGCATCGCTGACTTTTGTATGCATGATAGTTGGCAGGTATTTTGTTGATGCTGAGGAGTTGCAGGCATGGATACATAAGCTACTGGGAGTGTTTTGAGGCTGGCATCATATTTTGACATGTCATTGTATTTTGAGATGAAAACGAATGTTGTAAATGAATAAAATGCCATGTTTTTAGTTATTAATGAAAGTTATAAATTCCGCTGCAAAATAAATGTACATTATAAAATGTTTTATGTGCGATGATGACCAGCTATAAGCGTCCTGGGAACGGGGCGTTACAAGTTGGTATCAGAGCCAAAGTTTAAGTGAAATGGGTAAATATTTTCAAAAGAAACCTAAACTTAAACTGGGAATGGGACTAAAAGGAAAAGGATGCCAGTCCTAGTAGCTACGTGCCTG
This sequence comes from Flaveria trinervia, assembly GCA_025506515.1. Classification (NCBI taxonomy): domain Eukaryota; kingdom Viridiplantae; phylum Streptophyta; class Magnoliopsida; order Asterales; family Asteraceae; genus Flaveria; species Flaveria trinervia. Next base: position 2,951,579 of record CM046458.1, on the reverse strand, counting down.
CAGGTAAAGGTTTTATGTAAACATTTTATGTAAGCTAACGGTTAACCAGTATTATGTGTGCATGCTATTTGATTTATGTGATCTTAGTAGATTTAGATACTGATGTAGTCAGGATAGGGAATGCTTGGGGTATGAAGAGTAAAGTAAGTGACTAATCACAACTGGCCATTGTAATTAGGGACTTACTATACTTGACATAAGCTGAGTTATTACCTTGAATGACCACGTTAGTGTTTGAATCTTATAGTGTGCTAGAGGAGGGTTGGACAGAAATCTTCCAAGACTCCTAGAGGCAGAGGCCGTTCACGTATGACTAGGAGTAGTTCTAAGGCTCCTGAGACGACCCATGAGAACCCTGAGGTTCATGGCCGGAGCGAAGAAAATGAGAATGGTAGCTTGAACGCCTCAGCTAGGGAGGCGATTGCTGATGAAGTACACTAGGTCATGTAGACAGTCTTACCGTCTATGGTGACTAAAGTCATTAAGGCTGTGAGAAGAAAGGAGAGGAATAGCTCCTCGGGAAGGAGAGAGCAACCGGAGACCGAGATGGTTATCCCTACTGAGGAGGAAGAGGAGGAAGAAGAGCATGTGCCTGAGGCAGCGCGAGGCTGTAATTATGGGGCATTCCAAAGGTGTAAGCCCCCGACTTTTGATGGCAATGGTATGATGTTGCCCCTAACCGCTGGGTGAGGAAGATGGAGGCAGTCTTGGAGATCAATGAGTGCTGCGAGGACCAGAACGTGAAGTTCGCAACTCACTCTTTTATCGATTCAGCGTTGTGTTGGTGGGACAATATTGTCCAGGCTGAGGGTACCAGGGCAATCGAAAGGATGAGGTGGAATGAACTGAAGAAGCTGGTGATCAAAGTGTTTTGTCCTCACCGGGAATTGGACAAGATTGAGAGGAGTTCTTACAGCTAGAGGTGGGAACGATGACACACCAGTAGTAAACCACTAAGTTCAACGAGATGGCAAGACTAGTGCCAGATCAGGTGATGCCTATGTCACGAAAGATCAAGAGGTACATTCAAGGACTGCCGACAGACATCTGCAGACATTTGATCCCTACCCGACCAGGTACATTCACATCGGTGGTCGACTTAGCTGGGAGATCGTACGACGAGCGAGAGGTGATGGTGACAACGGATGAAGAGGAAGAACGGAACCATGCCAAAAAGGGGAATGGAAGGCGAGATAATGATGACGGAATTATGGCTGAAGGTAAGATTATGAGGGTCGATGATCGAGAGAGGATAACAAGGAAGGACAAGGTATCCAATAAGTGTGGTAGAGGTCATGAAGGGGAGTGCAAATGGGGACTGAAAGTTTGCTTCCAATGTGGAAAGGAGGGCCACAGGGCAAGAGGTTGTCAAATGGCTAAATGCTATGACTGTGGCGAGACTGGACATATGAGCAGAGATTGCAAGAAATTGAGGGTAGGAAGCTCCGGTGCGAAGAAGGAGAACAGAGGGTGAATGCTAGAGCCTTTGCTATGACCGGGAGGAGGCTAAATCAGACTCCGAGGTAACGCCAGGTACATTTTTAGTAATTTAGATTTATGCACCTATACTTTAATTGTGGCGCTAGTAGTAGTTTTGTTGCTGCTATCTTCTGTGATGTTGCACGTTAGGAGTAGGAAGATTGATGAGCCCTTCAATGTAAGAATTGCTATTAGTAAGTCTACCAGGTTACCCCATGCCCTAGAGGATTGCGTGATAGAATTAAGAGAGAGCGCTTGTTCCTGCTAGACTGTTCAAGACAGACGTAGGTGGATAGACATGCATCTTGGGGTGAATTGATCAGTAATCTACGACACAAAACCCAAGTGTTGCAAGAAGATGGATTGATCAACCGTGCACGACCAGAGTTTGGTGTCGACCTACGACAATGGATTATGATGAAGGCTTCGACCAGGAAAGTGGATTGTTTGATTTGAAAATCAAGTAAAGCTAATACTAGAGTATAGAGGGTCATTCCCAGTTGTTGCTCAGGTAGGAGAAGTGACACATCGACTAGAGCTACCCGATGAGTTAAGTGGAATTCATATGATGTTCCATGCATCTCGTCTAAGAAAGTGTTCGATCGAGGAGAATATGATCATGCCACTAGAAACACTGAGATGGACAAAGTATTCAACTACAAGAAGCAACTGGTGGCAATTACTAATAAGAAGAAGAGAATGGGCTAAGGAGGATGATGGTCTTACTTGTGCGGGTGCAGTGAAGCCTAAAGGGATCTAAGTCTAAGTGCAAGGTCAAAGAAGAGGTGAGACAGTGTTACCCGTACTATTTGAGAAGCGACAGGTTTTGGTGACGAAACCTCTTTAAGGGGGGTAGACTTGTAACACCCAGAATTTTATTTAAACGAAAGGAAAAGAAAAGTAAATAGAAAGAATAGATAATGAGCACAAGTGGATGGGGATAAAGTATACAAAGTACAAGAGTCTAATATTTTATATTAGAAATGGGTATGGCCACCCATATTAAAAGAAGAAAACTACTTTTACTTTTGGAGGAAGAAGAAGAAAGCCCTCGGTTCTAGAGAGAGAAAGAGGAAGAAGCAGCTGCAAAGGTGAGTTTTCCCTTATATGAGCTTGGTTTCAGCAGGTTTCGAGTTCTTGACCAATGTTCTTGGTGTATAGTGTTTGTTTTCGGGATTTAAGAGCTGAATTGAAGGTGGGTCTCGAACTTGAAGTGTGTTTCTCAAAGGCTACTCAAGGTGAGTTTCTAGAACCCCTCTTTTACTGATTTTCAACTTGTTCGGGGCTATTATGCATACCAAAAAATGTTTTCGAGTAAAACCCTGAGTTTTAACTTATTGTTCGATGATGATCCGCGTATGTATGTTTTAGAGTTGGTTTATAGGTTAGTGTTGATGTTTAGCATGCTTAGGTGCCCTTAGTATGTTAGATCTGTGCTTGGGTATTTTTAGAATGACAATCGGGTGATGTCAGTAGCATAGAAAACATTTCAGAGTGTTCTGATGCGCATGAACAGTGGCCCATGCGCCCAGCATGTTGGCCATGCGCTTAAGTGTTGGCCATGCACCCAGAGTGGGCCATGCGCCTAAATAGTGTTCCCATGCGCCCAACAGCCAACTGCCTAAGTATTCCTAACCGCCCAAACCCCATGCGCCTAAGTGTTAATAATCTAATTGTAAGCTCAGAAGCCCAACCAGTGTCCATGTGCCCAAGTTGCCAAAACGGCTAAGTGTCCATGCGCCTGCATAGTGGCAAAGCGCCTGAACAGGGCAAAAATGCCCAAATAGTGCCCATGCGCCCAGACTGTTTTACTTAGAATTTTTATGCTCATGCGCATAAAATGTCCCATGCACCCAATTTGGACTTTGGATTTTCTAAGTGGTTTGAAGGGGTAAAAACGGAGATAGGCCTTGTTATGACGTGATGACTTATGCTTGATGTTTATGTGTGTGAGTGATGTGTTATCTTTCTTGTCAAGAGTTTTCAAAACGTACGTATTATGCTTTGGAATACATTATGTATGACTTTACGTGGTGTGATGTATGAACGAATAAATTAACGAACGTAAAGTATTATGTAACGAAGTAAAAGATAACGATAGAGTACGAAATGAACACATGAGATTACAAATGGTGAACATAAAAGTGACGGATGATGAGATCCGTGTCGCGTACCCCGGTACTGTGTCAGTCTTTGGACATGATTCGGGGGTTTGTTTATCAGGCCCCGACAGAGTATCAGTCTTCGGACATGAGTCGGGGGTATTGCGTGATACGAGATAATGAGGTGAGCGAATTTGTGTTGCAACAGTCTCGGATAGAGTTCAATCCCTTTGATTGACTCAAATGGGATCTTTGTCGCGTATCCCGGTGCTGTGTTAGTCTTCGGACATGAATCGGGGGTTTGTGTACAGGCCCCGGTACAACATCAGCTTTCGAGCATGAGTTGGGGATATTGCATGAGACAAGATTCGAGTAACGAACAGTAATGAGCGAACAAAATGAATGAATGAACGAATAAAGAACATAAATTGAGTGTACGTATGTTGTATGATCACGAGTATACGTAAAGATAGTTTTTAAATGAAATAAAGTATTTTATTATAAAAACTAGAACTCACTCAACATCACTGACTTTTGTATGCATGATAGTTGGCAGGTATTTTGCTGATGCTGAGGAGTTGCAGGCATGGATGCATAAGCTACCGGGAGTGTTTTGAGGCTGGCATCATATTTTGACATGTCATTGTATTTTGAGATGAAAATATTGTAAATGAATGAAATACCATGTTTTCAGTTATTAATGAAAGTGTTAAATTCCGCTGCAAAATAAATGTACATTTTAAAATGTTTCATGTGCGATGAGTGACCAGCTGTAAGCGTCCCGGGAATTGGGCCTTACATCTATCAAAGGAAATTTCAAGATGGCTGGCAAAGTGATGGATTCTTATTGAGCGTACGGGCGAGTAGGATCTCCATAATGTGGGCGTTGAGAGCAGACTAACTGGATTGGAAGCACAGCTCGCAGCACTACAAATCGAGGACAACCCTGCACCTGCCGAAGACCCCGATGAAGACCCTAAGGAATAACCAGAAGAAGCCCCGGACGGTGGAGACAGTAATGGATCAGATTTGTTCGATTGATTCTCTTTAGTCTTATGAATTTGACTGCATAGTGTTTTTTTTAAACCTATGTGGAAGGTTTGTTTCCCACATAACTGAAAACTTAATTTTAACATTGATTGGATATTTTGTGAGTTACTTACAAATTATTTATGATACGTTATCATTTTGGTTATAAATGTTGTGGTTGTGACTGTACATTATTTCTTATAATTTACTATACTTCAATGGGATTAATATGTTAGATGTTACTCATTATGGTATTTGTGAATGTAAAGTGAAAAATGGACAGCAGAGGCAAAGGACGTAGACATGGCCGAGGGCGTGACGGTGGACGTGGCGCCGACAACATGAACATGACCCCAGCTGAACTAGCTGCACTAATAAACCAACACGTGCAAGCGGCATTGAACACACAGCCTGCATAGTTTGGAGGTAAATGGTGACACTAGTCATCTTTTACACGAATATTCCGTTAGGTGATTAATTCTTTCGGTTTGATTCCTTTACCCTGACACGCGAATACAGGATTTCCTGGATGCACGTACAAAGTGTTCATGGATTGTAAGCCGCATACCTAAAGTGGAGCCGAGGGAGCTGTAGGGCTTGTAAGATGGTTTGATAAGACTGAGTCAGTCTTTGCCAAATGCAACTGCCTAGTGCCGGATCAGGTGAAGTACGCTACAAGAACACTGGAAGGTGCAGTACTCACATGGTGGAATGCGCAAGTGCAGATGCTTGGCCAGACAATGGCAAATGCGCTGCCGTGGGAGGAATTCAAGACAATGATGACCGAGGAATATTGCTCCTGTGATAAAGTTCCAAAGTTGGAAACTGAATTCTAGAAATTGAAGATGGAGATCCAACATCGAGGCCTACACTACTAGGTCACATGAGCTAGCTACACTTTGTCCTAGCATGGTTAACCTATCAAGCTGATGGATGAGTTATACTTGCGTGGTTTAGTTTTGAAGATTCAGAGTATGGTGACTGCTGCAAATCTCCCTACTATTCAATAGGTGATACGACAGGCTCACTGACCAAGCCGTGGAGCAAGGTAAGTTACCCAAGCGGGGCGCTATGACAAGCGTGCCCGACAACAAACGTAAGTGGGAAAATAATGCTAGCAAGGGATCTCCATCTGGCAATCAACCTTAGCAATACCAACCTCAACGGCAACATCAACATAGACGGTTTGATAAAAATCGCAACTTTAACCAATCATCTTCATCATCTCAAGGACCAAGTGGATACGTGGGGAGAAATCCAAGGTGTAATCGGTGCAACTACCACCACACTGGCAGGTGTGATGGTTTCTGATGCCAACGTTGTGGGAAGGTTGGACACGCGACAAGGATTGTCGTGGAGAATTGATAAAGAAACCTCAACAGCCTCAGCAGCCTTAACAACCCCATGAAACACTAAAAGGTTGCTTTGAGTGTGGAAAGGAATGGCACTTCAAGAAAAATTGTCCTCAACTGAAAAGAAATGGGAATGGCAACGGAAATGATGGCAATAACAACAATGGTGGTAATGGTGACAACAATGGTGGAGACAAAGGGAGAGCCTTTGTCATGGGTTCAAGTGAAGCTCTAAACGATCCTACTACTATTACTGGTAAATTTCCTGTTAATAGTCATTTTGCTTTTGTACTGTTTGGCACTAGAGCCAATAGGAATTTTATCTCTACTAAGTTTTGTAGCCTCATAAGTGATATGCCCTCTGTCTTGGAGTCTAAGTATGTTGTAGAGTTGGTTGATGGTAAGCAAATCTCTGTTACGCATATTCTTAAGAATTGCAAGATAGAACTCGTTGGTCATACCTTTGACATTGACCTTATGCCCGTTACTCTTGGAAGCTTCGATGTGGTTATAGGCATGGATTGGTTGTCACAGAAGCAGGCCAAGGTGATTTGTCATGAGACGGTCATTCGTATTCCCGTGGTAGATGGGGGAAATGCTTTCGGTTAAGGGCGAGAAGAGTGGTGTTATGATAGGCATCATATCGTTCATGAAGGCTTAGAAGTGGTTACGCAAGGGCCACTTGGCCATATTAGCTCTCGTCTTTAACCAGCAACAAGAGGAAGAAGATAGAAGACATTCTAGTGGTTCGTGACTTTCCGGAGGTGTTTCCATAGGATTTGCCTGGACTACCACCTCATCGCCAAGTCGAGTTTTAGATCGATTTGACTCCCGGAGCTGCTCCGATTGCGAGAGCACCTTACCGATTAGCACCGAACGAACTACAGGAATTATCTACGCAACGCCTCCAGGCTGTTGGATAAAGGGTTTATTCGACCAAGCTCATCACCGTGGGGAGCAACTATTCTCTTTTTTAAGAAGAAAGATGGAAAATTCCGAATGTGCATCGACTACAGAGAGTTGAACAAGGTCACAGTCAAGAACCGATACCCATTACCTCGTATCGACAATTTGTTTGATCAGCTTCAGGGATCAAGTTATTATTCGAAGAATGATTTGAGATCTGGTTATCATCAACTGAGATTTCGTGAAGAAGACATCTCTAAAACTGCGTTCCGTACTCGTTATGGTCACTACGAGTTCATGGTAATGCCTTCTGGGTTGACAAATGCACTAATAATGTTCATGGATCTCATGAACCATGTGTGTAAACCCTACCTTGATCAGTTTGTTATCGTGTTTATTGATGTCATATTGATTTATTATAGGACCAAGGAGGAACATGAGGAAAACCTACGTTTAATCTTGGAGCTACTTAGAAAGGAACAGTTGTACGCCAAATTTTCTAAGTGCGACTTCTGGATTCATGAGGTGAAATTTTTGGGTCACATTGTTAACGAAAAGGGAATACATGTGGATCCCGTAAAGATTAAGGTGATAAGGAACTGGTCGGTACCAAGACGCCTAGTGAAATAAGGCAATTTCTTGGTCTGGCAGGATACTATCGGCGTTTTATTAAGGGATTCTCAAAGATCGCTCAACCTCTCACAAATTTGACCCATAAAGGAACAACCTATAATGGGATAAGAGTAAAGAAGTTGTTTTTCAGTTGTTGAAGCGGAAACTTTGTAGTGCACTGATATTAGCGTTACCTGAAGGAAGTGAGAATTTTGTGGTTTACTGTGATGCTTCTATCCAAGGACTTGGTTGTGTACTGATGCAATGTGACAAAGTAATAGCTTATGCTTCGAGACAACTAAAGGTGCATGAAAAGAACTACACTACTCATGACTTGGAGTTAGGAGCAATAGTCTTTGCCTTGAAGATCTGGAGACATTACTTGTATGATACCAAGTGCACAATTTACACTAATCAGAAGAGTCTTCAGCATATCTTTGAGCAGAAAGATCTTAACATGAGGCAACGACACTGGGTGGAATTATTAAACGATTATGATTGTGCTATTAAATACCACCCACAAAAGGCGAATGTAGTCTCTGATGCCTTGACGAGAAAGGAAACCTCTAAACCCCGACGAGTGTGTGCCCTACAATTGACGATTAGCACTCACTTCCGCAAAAAAATAGGGAAGCCCAGATGGAAGCCTTGAAAGGTGAGAACGTTAGATCCGAATCTTTACGCGGGATGGATAAACAGTTAGAAGTCAAATCTGATGGAATACGATATTTCATGGATATACTTTGGGTACCTTTATAGGGAATCTAAGAGACTTGATTATGAGTGAAGCGCATAAGTCTAAGTATTCCATACATCCCGACTCAGTCAAAATGTACCATGACCTAAAGGTGTACTACTAGTGGCCTAACATGAAGACAGTTGTAGCTACATATGTGAGCAAATGCCTGACATGTGCTAAGGTTAAAGTGGAATATCAAAAACCATCTAGGTTACTACAACAACCTGAAATCCTCTTGTGGAAGTGGGAACAAATCTCCGTGGACTTCATTACTAAGTTGCCCAGAACTCCTAGTGGTTGTGACACGATATGGGTGACCGACTCACTAAGTCAGCTCACTTCTTGGTGATCAAGGAGGCTGATAAAATGGATAGGTTAATGTGAATTTATTTGAAGGAAGAAGTGTCGAGGCATGGCGTGTCGATCTCGATTATATCTGATCATGATTCTTGTTTTTTTCCCATTTCTGGCAATCGTTACAGAAATATTTGGGTAAGCATCTGGACATGAGCACTGCCTACCATCCACAGACCGATGGTCAGAGTGAACGTACCATTCAAACTTGGAACACATGTTGTGTGCTTGTGTGATCGACTTTGGGAATAATTGGGAAGCTCATTTGCCGTTGGTTGAGTTTTCTTACAACAACAGTTATCATACTAGCATCAAGGCAGCACCATTTGAGGCATTATATGCACGAAAGTGTAGATCACCAGTTTGTTGGGCGGAAGTTGGTGATAGTCAATTGACTGGTCCTAAATTGGTACATGAGACCACAAAGAAGATAGTGCAGATATGAAACCGCATGGCTGCGGCGCGAGACAGACAGAAGCGTTACGTAGACAAACGACGGAAACCTTTGGAGTTTCAAATCGGTGACAAAGTCTTGCTGAAAGTTTCTTCATGGAAAGGTGTAATTCGGTTTGGCAAGAGAGGCAAGCTTAATCCAAGATATGTTGGACCATTTGAGATTTTAGAAAGAATAGGTCTAGTGGTATATCGACTGGACTTGCCTGAGTCATTGAGTGGAATTCATAATGTATTTCACATCTCAAATCTGAAGAAGTGCCTATCTGACGAGACACTAATTATACCATTCGAGGAGTACAAGTAGATGATCAATTACGCTTTGTGGAAGAGCCAATTGAAGTAATGGATCGTGAGGTCAAAACTCTTGCAAAGCAAGATACCTATAGTCAAAGTTAGTTGGAACTCAAAACGTGGACCGGAATTCATGTGGGAACGCGAAGATCAGATGAAGCTCAAGAATCCTCATCTATTCGAAACAACAGCAACAGCCGGGAAGGTACTAATTAAATTTCGGGATGAAATTTCTTTCAACATGAGGATGATGTGACAACTCACTCGATTTTGTTATGCCAATGCAGTAAACCAGGGATGTAGCACAACCATTTAACACAATTTGCAGGACGAAAATTCTTTCAACATGGGGATAATGTGACATCCGGTAATTTTTCGTTACCAAACTCCGTTAGTTCTGTTAAGTCTTGCATACACGTGTCGTGAGCACACACTAGTTGTTTTTAAACGTTAGTGACTTAATAATAATAATCTATGATAAACAATAATAATCTAATTAATAATGTTGATTATTAGTTGTGATTATGTGGTTCATGATTTTTAGAATTTTAAATTTTTGTTTTATAAATTTTACGCGATAACGTGACAACGGGTAATATATTTTTCATGTGTTGTGTGACTTATTTTAAATGTCTAGGATTATTATTATTGGTTAATAATACTTGTGTTTGGTAATTAAAAACTATTTAAAAAGTATTAGAAAGATTAGTTTTTATAAAATATAATTAAATGGGTTTAAATTGTAATTGCCTTTTAACTAAAAGTTACCATATTTAACCAAAAATCAACCCTAATTCCTCCCAAACCTTATTTTCGGCTGCAATCATCCCCACACCCCTTCACATTGTGATTTTGATCCAAGAACACATACACAAGTCGAAATCCAAGTGTTTCAAGTATTACAAGTTGATTTCAAGTGATAATCATCATCTAAGCACATCTAAAGGTTAGTTTTGATTAGTTCTTCATGTTATTGTTCTTGATGAACCCTAATCCACGAAATTGATGATGATTATATGAAATTGATGATTGTATGATGATTATATGATGTTAGTTAGGTTGTATGAATGCTAGATTATGTTGATTGTGCAAGAAATCTAGGGTTTGATCATATAGTTCATACATTGCCATAAAAGGAAACTTTTTGTTCTTGGAATTTATGATTTGATGATGCTAAGATGTTAGATGTGATGCTTAGATGTTAGTTTAATTGACTTGTACAAGAAAATCCATGAAATTGTGATATTGATAATGACTTACTAAAAGTAGAAACTTTTGCGTATGATGTTGAGAATTTGGATGTTATTGTAAGGCCCCGTTCCCGGGACGCTTACAACTGAGTTCTCATCGCACATAAAACGTATAATTGCATTTGTATTTCATAAATCGCAGCGGAAAACTAAAACAATCTTTCATTTCCATGTAAATGCTTTTGCAAGTTAATACAACATTCATTGCAAAATAGCTTGTTCGCATTACAATGCAAAAACATTAATCAAAAGAATGCCATCCCAAAAGAGCTGAGTAGATTCACGGTGTGCCATCCTCAGCAAACATTACCTGACAACTGGAAAACATATAAAAAGTCAGTGTTGCTGAGTGAGTTCTAGTTTTATTACAAAACATACTTTACTTTCATATAAAGTTCCAAAGTTGGAACCGGCACTTTTCCTCTTTTTCTCTTCTTTCTCTCTTCTCCCCTTTCTTTGCTGATTTGTGAGTGTGGGGGAGAGGGTAAGGGCTGCCCTCTCCCTTATATACTCCCCCTCACCCGACTTTCTTTCGTTGGCGAGTTTGGTCCCTCGACTTTTAGACTTTATTTTCTTTTCTTTCTTCACCGGCTTCAAAATAATAAATATTCGGGTGTTACAAGTCCACCCCCTTAAATAGGTTTCGTCCCCGAAACCTGTTATTTGTCGAACAAACGTGGGTAATGCTGTCTCATTTCTTCCTCAGTCTCCCACGTGTCTCGGATCCCTTCCTGTGCTTCCACTGTACACGCACAAGAGGAACCACTTTATTCCTTAGCCTCTTCTCCTTTCGGTCGATGATTGCCACTGGTTGCTCCACATAATTGAGCCGTTCATCTATTTCAATGTCCTCCAGTGGAACAATCATGTCTTCATCAGCTATACACTTTCTCAGATGAGATACGTGGAATGTCGGGTGAATCCCACTTAACTCATCTGGCAACTCCAATCTATAGGCCACCTCCCCTGCTCGAGCAATGATTCGGAAAGGGCCTATATATCTTGGGCTCAACTTGCCCCGCTTTCTGAATCTGATAATACCCTTCCAAGGTGAGACCTTCAACATAACCCGGTCACCCACCTGGAACTCAATTGGCTACGTCGCTTATCGGCATACGACTTCTATCTATCTTGGCTGCCTTCATGAAGGTTTTAATCTTTTCAAGCTTCTCTGTCGTAGCCTCGATTATCTCGACGCTCCCCAATTCCTTCTGACCAATATCACCCCACAAACGGGTGTTCTGCATCTCCTACCGTATAGCATCTCATATGGCGGCATACCAATGCTGGCATGATAGTTGTTGTTGTAGGAGAATTCAGCTAACGGTAAGTGGTCATCCCAACTTCCACCAAAATCGATCACACATGCCCGGAGCATGTCTTCCAGTGTCTGAATGGTCCTTTCTGACTGACCATCGGTTTGGGGATGATAAGTCGTGCTAATATGTAACCTCGTCCCCATAACGTCGTGGAATTTCTTCCAAAATTTAGATGTAAACCGAGTGTCGCGATCAGACAAGATAGACACCGGCACACCATGACGAGCTACAATTTCCTTGATGAACAGATCAGCCAACCTCTCAGATGAATACGTCTCGCGGATCGGTAGAAAGTGAGCGCTCTTCGTCAGACGATCAACTATCACCCATATGGCATCATACCCTTTCGGAGTACGTGGTAGCTTCGTAATGAAGTCCATGGTGATGTGCTCCCACTTCCATTCCGGTATATCCAAGGGTGGATCTTCCCATACGGCTTTTGATGCTCTGCCTTCACCTGTAAGCAAGTAAGGCACTTACTCACATACTCCACCACGTCACGCTTCACACCCGGCCACCAATAATTTTCTTCATGTCATGGTACATTTTCGTGGCACCAGGATGAATGGAGTAACGAGTCTTGTGGGCTTCATCCATTATCTTCACCCGTAGATCCCCAAAACGAGGAATCCACACACGACCGAATCGAGTTCTAACACCGAGTGTGTTTCACCCAATTCCCAACCAGACCTCTCATTCTTTTCGAGTTAAGATGATATTCTTTCAATGCCTCATCTTGAAACTCCTTAACTTGCTTCATCACATCAGAGGTCATGATTAATTGATAAGCTTTCACCCGAATTAGTTCGGGCCACTTTCGGCTAAGGGCATCCGCCACCACATTAGCTTTGCCTGATGGTAATGGATCTTGCAATCATAATCCTTTATAAGCTCCAACCATCGCCTCTGCCTCATGTTCAGGTCTTTTTGCTCGAAGAAGTACTTCAGACTCTTGTGGTCAGTGAATATGTTGCACTTCGTCCCGTAGAGATAGTGCCTCCGAATCTTTAACGCAAAGACCACGGCTGCTAGCTCCAAGTCATGAGGGGATAATTAACCTCATGAACTTTTAAATGTCGGGATGCGTAGGCTATAACCTTCCCTCTCTGCATCAACACACACCCCAACCCTGAGTAGGAAGCATCAGAATAAACCACCAGATCTTCGCTTCCATCGGGTAATGACAGAACAGGAGCTTGAGTCAGTCTTGCCTTCAGCTCTTCGAACGCCTTCTCTTGAGCTTGACCCCATACAAACTTCACATCCTTTCAGGTCAACTTAGTTAGTGGAGAAGCAATCTTAGAGAAGTCTTGGATGAATCTTCTATAGTAGCCCGCCAAACCCAAGAAGCTACGGATCTCGGATGGCGTCTTGGTGACTTCCATTGCATAACCGCCTCCACCTTCGCCGGGTCCACCATAATCCCATCAGGATTCACCACATGACCCAAAAACTGAACTTCGCGCAACAAAATGCGCACTTGGAGAATTTAGCATACAATTTCTCCCTTCTCAACGTCTGTAGAACCTCTCGAATGTGACCGGCATGCTCAATCTTGTTCTTCGAATAAATCAGGATATCATCAATAAACACAATCACTATTTATCCAACATAGGCCGACACACACGGTTCATCAGATCCATAAAAGCAGCTGCGCGTTGGTCAAACAAAGGACATGACAAGAAACTCATAATGACCATAGCGCATGCGGAAAGCTGTTTTAGGGATATCTTGTTCCTTCACCTTCAACTGATGATAGCCAGACCGAAGATCTATTCTTGAAAACCAACTGGCACCCTGAAGCTGATCGAACAAATCATCTATCCTCGGTAAGGGGTATCGGTTCTTCACTGTCAACTTGTTCAGCTCGCGGTAGTCAATGCACATCCTCATACTACCATCCTTCTTCTTTACAAACAGGACCGGAGCACCCCAAGGAGAGATACTCGGTCTAATGAACCCCTTATCAAGCAACTCTTGCAACTGTTCCATCAACTCTTTCATCTCCGTCGGAGCTAACCGATATGGTGCCTTGGCAACGGGTTGGGCACCCGGTATTAGATCAATCTGAAATTCAATCTCTCTATCAGGTGGTACTCCTGGTAAGTCTTCCGGGAACACGTCTGGAAAGTCACACACAACCGGTACATCAGACAGTTGTGGTGTTGGTGCATCTACATCCTTTACATAAGCCAAGTAGCGCTACATCCACGCCTCAGACACTTTCCCGCCACAGCCATTGAGATCACCTTCGGGATCGTCGTGACTCGATCACCATAAACCGTTACCAAACTTCTGTCAGGCGCTGTCAACCGAATCATCTTCTTGCGACACACAATGTTCGCCTCGAAGTCCGCCAACCAATCCATCCCAAGAACCAAATCGAAACCACCCAAGGTCATCACAAATGGTCTAACAGGAAACTTATGACCCTCAAGTTCCACATCACAATTCTCTATCATCTCAGAAATCCTGGTAGACTTACCTATGGCAGTTTCTACCTAAAAGGGCGCATCAACACGTCTACTACTAGTAGGCAGCTTAGCACAGAAAGTAGCAGAAATAAAACTCCTACTAGCACCAGAATCAAATAGCATAGAAGCTAAAGTTTGGTTCACCAGAAACGTACCGGACACGACATCAGGGTCTGTCCTAGCTTCCTCCTGTGTCATAGTGAATGCCCTGGCGCTCGCCCTCGGTCCTTCACTTCCCGTCTTCCTCGCCCCTGAACCCTCAGTCCTCGGCTTCTTACAATCTCTGCTCATATGACCAGTTTCCCCACAGTTAAAACATTTGCCCGACAGGCAATCCTTCGCCATATGCCCTGTCTTCCCACACTTGAAGCACACGTTCAAACCCAGCCTACATTCTCCCACATGCTCCTTTCCACACTTACCACACCTCCTTGATCCTATTCCCGATGTGGCCACGCGGCGGTCATCCACCCGTGCCTTTTGTTACCCGTCGAGGCATCACCCCGACCAAACCTCCTTCCATTCCAGTTCCGATCACCACCACCCTTCTTACTCGCTTCAGTCACCACCACCTCCCGCTCGTCATACAGCCTCCCTGCCAAATCAATCGCCGACCTAAACGTGCTTGGTCGGGCGGCGATCATATGCCGCGAACATCCACCGTAAACCCTGAATGTACCTCTTGATTTTCCGAGACCGAGGCGTCACCTGATCAGGCACGAGTCGTGCCATTTCATTAAACTTGGTGGTATACTGCTGGTGTGTCATGGTTCCAGCCTCCAACTGCAGAAACTCCCTTTCCAACTTATCCATTTCCCTGTGAGGACAGAACTCCTCAATCACCATCTTCTTCAACTCAGGACATTTCATTCTCCCGATTGCCCGATTACCCTCTGCTTGGACAATGTTGTCCCACCAACACAGTGCCGAGTCCACAAATGAATGAGTGGCAAACTTCACCTTCTGATCTTCCCAACACTCGCTGATGTCGAGAACGGCCTCCATCTCTCTCACCCATCGGTGAGCAGCGGTAACATTGCCATTACCGTCAAAAGTAGGGGGATTGCATCTCATAAATGCCCCGTAGTTATATCCTCGCACTGCCTCTGGCACAGCTCTTCTTCTTCCTCTCATCATCAGACAGAACCGTTCCGGCTCTGTTGTTCCCGTTCTCCAGAGGATCTGTTTCTTTCTTTCTTTCCCCTTCTCGTACAGCCTTAATACTTCAGTCACCACAGACGGTAAGATCGTCTGCATGACCTGAGGACTTCTTCTACAACAGCCTCCTTTACTGAGGCTCTCAGATTGGCGCTTTCGTCGCCACCCTCCGGATGGGGGGTCTCTGGTTCTTCATGAACCACCCTCTCAACTCTGGGTCTCCCTCTCTTGGGTCGCGGTTCAGCACCGTGACCTCCACCCCTAGAAGCTTTCGAAGGTCTACCTCCGGCCATCACACGCACACTGAAAGATTCAAACAACAACATAGTCATTCAAGGGAACAGCTTAGTTTATGTTAAGTATAGTAAGTCCCTAATTACAGTGGCCAGTTGTGATTAGCCACTTACTTTACTCTTCACACTCCAAGCATTACCTGTCCTGACTACATCAGTATTAAATCCACATACAACACATAACACATACCATGCGCACATAAAACCGGTTAACTTTACGAAAATACCTGATGGCACATAGCTACTCAGATTGACATCCCATTCCCTTTCCGTCCCATTCTCAGTTTAAGATTAGGTTTATTTTGAAAACTTACCCATTTCAATTAAACTTTGGCTCTGATACCAACTTGTAAGGCCCCGTTCCCGGGACGCTTACAGCTGGGTTCTCATCACACATAAAATGTATAATTGCATTTGTATTTCATAAATCGTAGCGGAAAACTAAAACAATCTTTCATTTCCATGTAATGCTTTTGCAAGTTAATACAACATTCATTGCAAAATAGCTTGTTCGTATTACAATGCAAAAACATTAATCAAAAGAATGCCATCCTAAAGAGCTGAGTAGATTCACGGTGTGCCATCCTCAGCAACATTACCTGCCACTAGAAAACATATAAAAAGTCAGGGTGCTGAGTGAGTTCTAGTTTTATTACAAAACATACTTTACTTTCATATAAAACCCTTCGTTACTTTTACATGGTCACACATCGTACGTACACATAGATAATATCATTATTATCTTCTTCATTCATTCATTCGTTCTTTCGTTATTTACTTGCGCATCGGACATCATCCGTACCAAACCATGTGCTACACCCCGGTTAGTCGTAGCTACCGGGCCAAAGTCAATAAATGAACAGCTAAACGTATGCCACGGTACTAGGAGTAACCATCAGTCTTAGCTACTGGGCCGAAGTCAATAAATGAACAGCTAAACGTATGCCACAATACTAGGGGTGAGCGGTAGAGGTTCTACATTAAGGGTCAATCACAAAGAAGGACCCGTTATCCGATGCGTGCAAGACGTTTCATTCGTTCATTAATGCATGCTTCAACATCGTGTTCCTCTTTCATTATCTTTCACTTTACGTTACATAATACTTCGTTCATTCCTCATAATAAGTAAATCATAGGAAAGATATTATACACTACTAAGGAACATTAACATGCATCAACATCACATCACCATCATGCCCAACATGCTTTCTAAGGCCTCAAGCGTCATCTTACAACTCTTATGGGAACCTTTACGTCAAAACTTACATCTGCACCTTCCCCTGAAAGTCAGAAGTCAATCTACACCTTCCTCGGGTGCAACAGCCTATTCGGGCGTATGGACACCCTTCAGTCGCATGCCTCCATGCGACTGAACATCATGCGAATGAACTAATACGGATGAACACCTATGCATATGACATCCCGTCGTGTGAAGGACAATGCGGATGAACCTCATGCGATGGGATTAATGCGGATGGGCACTTATGCGACTAGACCTTCAGTCGCATGACCTCCAGGCGACTGGCCGTTCAATCGTGCGAATGGACCCCAATCGCACCCTAATCGGCCGTATGGCCTCCATTCGGCCTCCAGTCGGTCGCCTAGCCCTAACTGATGCAAAATGCCGTTCATCCCGACTGCAGCCGAGGGTCTTCGGCCTCCAAACTCATCTAAACCCATTTTTAACCTAAATCAACCCTCTTAAACCTTAGGAATGCATACCATAACACCATACAAGCACACACACGCCCGGAAACATACACGAAACGCATCACACACATCACACCCAAATGGGTCAAACACATACACATACAAAACGGGTTTTTATGCTTTCCAGCCCAAAATTGTTTGAAAACAAGTAAAAGTGGGGTTCTAGAACTCACACAAACGAGCACAACGTTAAGGGCTTCGATTTGGCTTGCTTCACGACGATTTTGGCGACCCGAACCGACCCGACCCGGCACTTTTCCTCTTTTTCTCTTCTTTCTCTCTTCTCCCCTTTCTTTGGCTGATTTGTGAGTGTGGGGGAGAGGGTAAGGGCTGCCCTCTCCCTTATATACTCCCCTTCACCCGACTTTCTTTCGTTGGCGAGTTTGGTCCCTCGACTTTTGGACTTTATTTTCTTTTCTTTCTTCACCGGCTTCAAAATAATAAATATTCGGGTGTTACAGTTATGGAGGTGATTAGCATGTTAAAATGAATGATATGAACTTGATTAGGTATATAATTGTTGAAATTATGGTTGAATTGGATGCTAGAGCACTTTTGGGTATTACTTTCCTAAAAGGGAAACTTTATTTTTGTAGAACTTTGGATGTGATGATTTGGACATGCTTATGATGTTAAGATCATACTAGAATGATTGTGGATGATGTTTGTTGTGTTAGAATAAGTAATTGAGTTGTATGGATGCTTGGTTGATCATGTATGAAGTATAGATTTTGATGATCATACATGATGATGAATTATGGTTAGTGATTAAGAGATCATGATTGGGTTTGAATTTGGTTGTCATTATATATGCTAGTAATGTGGTTATAATTGTCATACACGCATGCGAATCTAAGGCCCTTACTTAGTAGATTAGCAGGGTTCAGGATGTGAGGTCGTGGGTGACTTCACATGGCCTGTAGTGCATGATTAGACTTCACGTATGAATTGTTTGATGTGATGTATTTATAGTATGTGAGTATGATGATTATTTAAGATTTGCATGAGTGTATTATGATCAAGTATGGTATGATGACCTAGGTAAAACTTGGGTTGATGATGTGATGCACGTGGATAACTTACATGATATTCATGTATGATAAGTTGATTTGCATGATTAAACAATATTCCATCTAATATGTCACCAACGGGTCAACTAGGTTAACCTAGGGTTGTTGAGTTTTCTGTGTACACGTACTTATGTACTTGTGTCATCTAGGTAACATTTGAAGGGTTGTCTTTGCACCTATCACGAGTCTCTTTATTCATTATCAGTATACACCAGGTGAGTTCATGCCCCTCTATTTTATAAACCTTCTTCTGGAGAAGGTAGCATACTTGTACTCAAACGCTATTTTATTATTATAAGTTGTGTATGTTTTAACATAGTGCTTACCTTGAAAGTCCTCACACTTTCGGATCATTAATAATGGTAACTAGAGGGAAATCTTAGGTAGTACTACTAGGTGTGACGAGCCCCACCTGTGCGACTCGAGGTCAAACGGGTGCAATATTGTCCTAAACACAAACTTGTCACGACCTGGTAAGTCGTGACGGGAGGTAACAAACGCAACACTGTCAGCTTCGATCGCGAAATCACTATGTTTATTACTTGTGAATATAGACTAGCTATCTATTTCAATACACTTCTTATGCTATACAATTGATAATTTTATGTTAAACCAAACTCTTGAACTCACCAACCATTGTGTTGACATTTTTAGTATGCTATTCTCAGGTCGTTAGCTCTGCTTGCCATTAGGAGCACAACACAGGTCCAGCATGCATCCTAAGACTTTATTTCATAGACATATTTTGTTTGCCACTTATTTGGGCATATGAACATTGGGATGGCATGTGTTTTGCCATATTATTCATTTATTTACTTTGGGTTTGTCTTATTTACAAAACGCTTCCACATGGTTTTAAACATTCAAACATTGGTTGGTTTGTTTTGAATGTCGCATATAGTGTCATTCTGAGTAACTAATGACTGTGATCCTGGTTTGTTCACACGCCTCGCGGTAGTACTCCGCATGTGGATTTTGAGGGTGTCACATGTAGTAAGACACTTATGTGTACTTTAAAATTGCTAAAGCATGAAACGGGTTAGAACAAATTTATTATGTCGATATATGATATATTAGACTTCATTTGAGTTATATAAAAAATATTCCAAGAGTTTGGCATAGTCATCATTAAGAGAAATAATCTTGTGAAATAACCGAATGCGGCGTCATAACCGTCCATATGCAAACGGGATTCTTTGTTTACATTAGTGTGTTGTTAACTTGATTTAAAAATGTTAGCGATTTTTATAAGGTTAGTAAATGTTAGAAGGTTAATGATTAAATGATAATGATTAAGATTAAAAGAGATTTAGTAGAAGAGAAAATAAAAGTAAGAACATGAAGTCATGAGAACAATTAGATGTTAGGATGATTGAAACAATATAAAAATGTATAAATGTAAAAGCATTATAAGATTACCTTAGTCTTATAAACTTCTTGAAATTACTTGTAAAAGAAAATTATTGAATTTGATCAAAACCAATGAATAAAAGATTTGTTAGTGTGATTTTTAGAAAATGAGTAAATGAAAAAGTGAAGCCTAAGCCTTGTTTTTATAGTGATGTTAGGAGGAGGTTATAAATGGTGTATGGTGAGTTTACAAGTCTTTAAAAGGGTTATGATTTTGAAAAAATATAAGATTAAATAAAAGTAATAGATAAAAGAATAGTTACATTAAAAGCTTAATTTTAATTTAATCAACTTATTTCTTATAAAATCTTTATAATTTTATAAAACTTGTAACTTATAATTTGATATTTAGATTCAAATTGCAGGATCGTTCAAGGGCTTGAACACAATTACAACACAACAACACAATGAGGAGATTAACTAAACGTTAATCAAACAGTGAACTAGGTAACCAAAGGTGATGCAGAGAACACAAGTAAAGCAAGAGACAGAACAAGAGAGTATAGTTTTCAAGGTAGCAGTATATTGCTTTCTCAAGTTCTTTTACAAGTGTTACAAAGCATACTGAAAGATACAAGAACTTGGAATACTTATACTACAACCTACAGCGCCGCTATACTATGAAAGCCAGCTGGATACAATTGACTAGACACTAACAAAATCAATTGTAGGATCAAAAGGCATATCTGCCTTTTGACCTTGTGACTATGACATGCCATAGCTCACATCCTTATACATTATAAAAAGGATAAAGTACATAAAGTGGAAAGTTTCAGACTCAAGACCTCAATGTACAGTTACCAAAAGCATGGACCTTTTCACCAACTCTTGTAAGTTGGTGACTTATCAGAGACGCAGCGGAAAAGGTGCTTTATGGAACAGTACATCAGATAAAGCATGTGTACTAAAAGTCTTCGGAAGAAATCTGTCTTCATAGGTTGAAGCTTCGGAAGACTTTGTCTCTTCAAGCTTCGGAAGACTTCATGTTAGGCTTCGGAAGATATTGGTCTTGGCTTCGGAAGATATTACACTTAGAGTATTTTCTAATGCTTTGTGTAATTCTTCCGAAGCATTCTTCACTTCAGTACTTAGTGCATGTTGCTGAAACACTTAGGCAGTTTTGGGTTGCATCAGACTTCAGGAATCCTTACAAACTCCCCCTAGGCTGATGCTACCAAAACACTTAGAAGATCTTAAATGTTTAGTCTTCAGAATAATCAAGACCATCCTTTCTTCATTTGATGGTCAGGATCATCAAGACTCTCATAGTATCTTCTCATTTCAAAGAGATCATGCAGAGGTAAGTTGATTATGTCTTGCCATGAGTAGACATTTTCAACACCTTGATCTCTGATAACATTCCATCTTTCTGGATTGGTAGAGTAAGTCCAGGATAAGATGGGTGTCTCGGTTGCTAGAGGAGCCACTTGCATGGAGTTGATTGGGCTGCCTCATCATGCACTTCCTCAGGTTGATCTGATTCAGCCTGGGGTGTAGAGGTAGATGACTTGGCTTCTTCTTTTTAGTCTTTGGTTTAGAGGCCATTTTCTTCTTCCTCTTTAATGTCTTTAACTGAGAAGACTGGTCTGCAGCACCATGTTGATCATCAGTGTCTTTCTCAGTTGGGTGTTCCTCCCTCACAGGTTCAGAAGGAGAGGGAGTTTGACCCTGTCTTGGATCAGAAGATGAAGTTTGCTGAGGCTCAGCTGGAGGTTCTGGTTCAGGTGTCTCTGGTTGTTCAAACTTGACCTCCACTTCAGGTGGGACTTGACTTGGAAGAGAGTGCAAATCAATGAGTTCACCACTTTTAATCTTCTGCTTGATTACCCTTATATGCTCATCCATTGTAGATAGAGACATGGGACCAAGTCTCCTTCGGAGAATCCATATGACTTCAAGAAGCTCATCATTCTTTGTCTGTCAGCAGACTTCTTTGCATTCTTTTGAATGATGGCTCTTGACTTTGCAGCTTCTTCCCTTAGCTTCCTTTTGGTTGTTTTTCTTTCTTTGACTAACTCAAGCTCAAGTTGCTTTAAGTACTCGAACTCAATGAAGTCATAGGACAGGGGAAGAAGTGTATTTGCCTGATAGAAGCCTGTGGCACTCAGGTAGTTTATCATTTTGATTCTATCCTCTTCTTTATCTACCTGAGGTTCTTGTGGAGCCACATCTTCCTGTGCAGGACTTTCTTGAACTGGAGAGAGAGTGGGAGTATGCTTGTGAAGTCTTTTCTGTCTCCTCTCCTCTTTGAATTGGAGAAGTAACCTTGCATCCTCTTTCTCCTTTATCTCTCTTGACACTTCCATGTCAGCCAGTTCATTCAACTCTTCTAAGGGGAGGGAGATGATTTCATCAACATCATAGTTCCTGGTCTGTAAATAATTAATCCTGACTGCCCTTTGTTCATCATTTTGAGAGTTTGGTGGGGGGCAGCCCTGATTGCAGCTTGCATAATTTTGATGACCCAGAAGAACTTTCTCCCCTTAGCCTCCTTTTCCTCTCTCTCTCTTCCTCCTCAATTTCCTCAGGAGTCATTTTCCTTTTCCCTTTGTCACCAACAGACCTTTGTGACTCAGGGTGGATTGAGGCTTGGCCTTCATTGCTTGGTGTAGCTTCCATGCTCTGGCCAGAGAGAGGCTGAGAGACACCTTCACCAGCAGGTGTCTCAGATGGAGTTTGGACCTCTGCAGCAGTTGTTGATGGTGAGACAGGGTCTCAGGTTCTGCCACTGGGCCTTCAGCCAAGGTTTCCCCTATGAAACTAATCTTAGGGTCCACCTCAGCATCCAGTTGACCGATGACATTGCCTGATTGCCTAAGTCTCCTTCTTAGAGAGAACTCTGCAAGGATCCTGTCTTGGATTCTTTGAGCCAGCCTGTCAGCTTGTCTAGATTTGCTTGGTTGACAAGTGGCATGTTGACCAAATCCAGTCCTTCATAGAAGCTCAGGCTTTGGAACTGAAAGACTTCTTGTTGACCTTGAACTCTGTGAAGTATGAGGGCTCTTCTGTCATCATCATACCTCCATCTGATAATGTAGTTGCCAGTTCCATGTGGTGGAGATGAGACAGCCCTTGGTATACCTTCCTCAAAGAGACTCCTGATGAGAGAGTCTATAGAGTCCACATTAATGTGAACTTGAGGAAGTTGCTGAGAATGCACAACAGCAAGTGAGGATGGTGAGTCCTCTATGTCCATTCTCTTTGAAGAACTCCCAGGTTCTGTGGTTGTGATAACTTTCTCCCCTTTTGGTAGCATCACCCACTTGCATAGGTGAGCTGGAGATAAATCAGTCACTTCCACAGGTTCTTGTGTTCCTGGTTGAGCTCTCCTTAAAGGTCTCTCAGCTAGTTTTTCCTGCAGATATGAAATCTGGAGTTGCTGATCATTGACCCTGTTTTGCAGGGTAGTCACCTGAGATTCCAAGTGACTAACCTTAGAGACTAGATAGGTGCATGTTTGTGACAATTGTGTACCTTTAGTCTCAAATTCCCCTCATCTTCATCAGAAGAATCACTGGGGGATGAGAGGATTGGACCAAAGTCCCTTCTCTCACCACCAGCTTGAGTTTCTTGGCTGCTGGTTTTCTCTGCTCACTGGCAACCTCAGTTAAGATGCCAATGGGCTGAGTTGCCATGGTTGAGGTCTTAATGATGTAATCACTTTCAAAAGTGAGAGCCTCTTCCATATGGACATCCTGAACAGGTTCAGATGTGTCCACCTCAGTAATAGGTGACTGATGAGGGATAGACTGAGGAGAGTCAGAGGTACTCATCTCTCTTTGAGTAGGGGAGGAGAAGAGAGACTCATGGTACTCACTGAATCCTAAGTCTTCATCAGTGTAAAAGGATAGGTTGGGAATTGGTTGGTTTAGATCCAAAGGCTGGGGATGGTAGCTGTCCCCTGAAGGTTGTTCACTTGAGTGTTGAGACTCAGAGTGAAGGCTTACAGTTGTTGGGCTAATGAGCTCATCAGGTTGAGCTTGAGGAACCTCAGCCCTGATAGGTAAAGTAATGGGAGTGGTTTGCTCCTCAGGAGAAGTGGGAGCTCTGGAGTCCACTTCTTCCTGTAAGGTTGAGTATTTGGGGGCCTGCACAGACTCAATAGCCTGAGCAGGGGTCGTTGGGATTTTCTTTTGTAGGTGATGAATATTGGAGGTTGTGAAGAGGGTAGGAGAGCAGTAGGTGTGGGTTCAACACTAGCTTGGACTGCTATGTTGTCACCTTGAGCAATGAGCTCTAACATTTTTGGGACTAGGGCTGTTTCTACCCCTGAGAAGCCTACAGTTGGCTTCTTCATAATTTTAAAGATGCCGGGCTTCATCTGTCCCAGTTTAAGAATATTGCCTGTTTCCCTCAACTGTGAGCCCAGTTCACAGTTAAGAATGTGTTGAACATATCTAGGAAACATGTAATATTCTAAGGAGTCTAAGTTTGCAAGTAAATTAGTATAAACAAATTGTGAATACCTGAACTTGACCCCCTGAACATCCCATGAACTATAAAGGAGAGATCCTCAGGAATCTGGTCCCATCCACCATGCTTGTTTGATAAGCTGTGGATAACCACATGGAGCAGGTATTTCCACTGGGATGAGACCTTCCCTTTCCTGAAGGTCTTTACAGAGAAATCTCCTTCATAGCCCATCTGCTCGAAGGAATGATAACTGCTTCTTTTGGAAAGAACACTTCACCTGCTTCATCATCCAGCTGAAGATGTCGGTTGATGATGGCCGGAGTGATGAAAATTGTTCTCCCCTGCACTGTGGCAGACAGTGCCTTCTCCCCATCCATAATGACCTCTTGGCAGGTCTTCCAGAATTCAAGCAAATGATCCTCATATAGAGGAGGATCAATGGTTAGGGAGGTGAAGTAGTGAGACAAAGACAAGAAACGGCAAACCTCTGAGAAATGAGGATCTTTGTCAGAGCATAACAGAGCAACCTGATTGTGTTGTCTGTGTAGCTGCATGGCAAAGTGAGGATCATTTCTGTGTGTAAGGTCA
Organism: Flaveria trinervia; assembly: GCA_025506515.1. Lineage (NCBI taxonomy): Eukaryota > Viridiplantae > Streptophyta > Magnoliopsida > Asterales > Asteraceae > Flaveria > Flaveria trinervia. The sequence continues at coordinate 2,926,574 of CM046458.1, read as the reverse complement.
GCCATTGTGAGGTAGCTCAGAGATGAAGAGAAAAGAATGGGAAGGAAATTTCAGAGAGAAAGCTTTGGGTTTTAGGTATGGAAGAAAAGCAGATGATAGAAGAGGGGGGAAACCGTTGGGTTTATATGAGAGAGAAGGATTTCAGATAAAGTTTAATGAAAGAGGATAAACTTTGAAATCCGTATGTCGGTCCCACCTCTGAAAAAGTAGTTTACCTTTTTGCTCAAAAAGTAGTTTTCTTGGAATTTAAAAGCTTCCGAAAGTAATTTGTCTTCGGAAGTGTGATTGAAAAAGCTTCCGAAGCTAAAGTGACTTCGGAAGAATTTTCCTGAGAGTCTTAAAGATTTATGCTTCGGAAGAGAAATAAACTTTTGGATGCTTTGTATAAGAATGAACAAAGCTTCCGAAAGTAATTTTTGCTTCGGAAGGAAAAAGTCCTTAAAAATGAATAAGTGTCTAAGTTGAGAATTTTAAGCTTCGGAAGATAAAGTTTGACTTCTTCCGAAGGTAAAATTCTTAGACAGTCATTTATTTTGAAGACATATTTTTCTTCCGAAGGTAAAAGTTATCTTCCGAAGTGTCAGAAAATTTTCAAGAATCCAAGGAAAGTCTTCAAAAAGAGTTTTCATTCAAAGAAAACATGAGCTTATGAAAGTGATGAACTAGACAACTTAGGACACACATTTTAAGAAGAAATAATTAGAATTAGTTTTTTAAAAAAAATCTACTCAAAGTTAATCATCCCAATAGCTGATATCAGATACTTAAATCTCTGTTCATCAAAAGCTTTTGTGAACAGATCAGCATATTGTTCATCTGTGTGAACTTTGACTAGTTTAATTAACCCTTTTCATAGTTATCTCTTATTAAATGATACCTGATGTTGATGTGTTTGGTCCTTGAGTGCTGCACAGGGTTCTCAGTGATAGAGATAGCACTGTTGTTGTCTATGTGGATAGGAGTCTCTTTGAAGTTAAATCCGTAGTCTAGCATCTGATTTTGAATCCAAAGCACTTGAGCACAGCAGCTTGCAGCAGCAATGTATTCAGCCTCAGCAGTTGATGCAGACACACAGGTTTGTTTCTTGCATTGCCATGAGACAACCCTTCCACCAAGAAATTGACATCCCCCAGATGTAGACTTTGCAGTCATGTTGCAACCACCATAATCACTGTCTGTATAGGCATACAGATTGAAATTAGAATTCTTTGGATACCATAAACCAAGTGTTGAAGCACCTTTGAGGTATCTTAAAATCCTTTTCACAGTGATTAAGTGAGACATCTTAGGATTAGCTTGATATCTTGCACAAATACATGTAGCAAACATGATATCAGGCCTGCTAGCTGTAAGATACATAAGAGACCCAATCATAGCCCTGTATAAGTGCTCATCTACACACTCCCCCTCAAGATCTGGACCAAGAGAGTGGTTTCTGGCTATGGGTGTCTTAGCAGTCTTACAATCAGTCATGTTGAACCTCTTGAGTATATCTTGAATATACTTTGACTGACTTATGAAAATGCCATCTTCAACCTGCTTCACTTGAATTCCAGAAAGAAATTAAGTTCTCCCATTGAACTCATTTCAAATCTATCTTTCATCAGCTTTTCAAAGTCTTTGCAGAGCCTTGAATTGGTTGAGCCAAGATGATGTCATCCACATATACTTGAACTAGCAGAATGTCGTTTCCTTGTCCTTTGATGAAGAGAGTTCCATCTATAGTACCTCTCCTGTAACCATGTTTACAGAGATACTCAGACAGTGTCTCATACCACTTCCTGGGTGCCTGATGCAGCCCATAGAGAGCTTTGTCAAGCTTGCAGACATAATCAGGATGATCAGGATCTACAAAACCAGGTGGTTGTTTGACATAAACCTCCTCATCAATCACTCCATATAAGAAAGCACACTTTACATCAAGTTGGTAGACCTTGAAGTTCTTGGATGCAGCAAATGCCAGGAATATCCTAACAGCTTCTAGTCTAGCTACAGGAGCAAAGACATCAGTGTAGTCAATCCCTTCTTCTTGGTGTATCCTTGAACAACTAGTCTAGCCTTGTTCTTGATGATGATTCCTCTATCATCCTTTTTATTCCTAAAAACCCATTTGGTTCCAATGGTAGTCTTCCCATGAGAAGAGGACAAGGTTCCAAACTTTCTGTCTTTTGAATTGAAGCAGCTCTTGTTGCATAGCTTCAACCCAACTTCCATCCTTTAGAGCCTCCTCAACTTTCTTTGGCTCTAACTGGGATAGAAAACAAGAGTGAAGACAAACATTTGCTTCATGGGTTTGCCCTCTTGTCTTTACCCCGGAGATAACATCTCCAATGATGTTTGTAGTAGGATGAGACTTGTGGATCCTTAGCTGAGGGATCACAGCAAGTTGCTGAGATAGATCCAAATTTGAGAAATTTAGATCTGGTCTTGAAGATTGATCCTCCACATTATCACACTTATCAAGATTAACTTGATCCAATGAGTGTGTGACATCATTGATGTTATCATCTATGGTATGGTTATTAGCATCAAGAGATTCTTGATCACTTTCACCATCACCATTGTTATCTTCTGCAATTGAGATGTCTTTATCTGGTTGAGAGGCCTCTGAACTGGAATTTGAAGGCATGCCAGATGTATCAGCTGGATTTGTCATTGTTGTGCTGATAGAAACCTCATTTGCTGAAGTAGTTCCAACTGGAGCTGAAGGTCTTCCAAGCTCAAATCTTGGATCAGGATCACCTGTATTTAAATTTTCTGCAGATCCTGAAACATGCTCACAAGATTTATTAAAACAGTTGGTAACTAAATCAAGATCAAATAGCCAATCCGGACCAGAACCAGCCACACTGGGAGTGTGCTCATTGAAAGTCACATTGGCTGACTCCTCAATGATTCTAGTTCTGAGATTGTATACTCTATAAGCTTTAGCTTGAGAAGAGTATCCAATGAAGTGTCCATCGTCTGATTTCTCAGCAAACTTGGCAACTTGATCTTTGGTATTCAAGATGGTGCAGGGACATCCAAATGACCTGAGAACCAATGAAAGGTTTCCTCTTGTGCCAAAGTTCATAAGGAGTCTTACCATGTGTCTTAACTACTAAGACTCTGTTTTGCACATAGCAGGCAGTATTAACTGCCTCTGCCCAGAAGGTGATAGGCAGTTTAGAGTCAGACAACATAGTTCTTGCAGCTTCAATAAGTGTCCTGTTCTCCTCTCAGCAACTCCGTTTTGCTGAGGAGTCCTGGGAGCACTGTATTGTCTTGTAATACCCTTTTCATCACAAAATGTATCAAGGATTTGGTTCTTGAATTCAGTTCCTTGATCACATCTTATGGTTTTGACCTTGTGATCACATTGATTCTCAATCTTTAAGATGAAATTCTTTAGAATCTCAGGAGTCTCATCTTTAGTTCTAAGAAAGAAAACCCAAGTGAATCTTGTAAAATCATCTGTGATCACTAGACAGTATAAGGTCCTTCCTAAACTCATTACACTGGTGGGGCCAAAGAGATCCATATGTAATAAGTGTAGGGGAGTAGTGATGGAGTTCTTTTCCTTAGGCTTGTGAGATACCTTGTGTTGCTTCCCTTTCAGGCATGCAACACAATGATCATCACTTGTAAACTTTCTTTGGCATTCCAGTTACCAGATCATGTTTGATTAATTTATTCATATTCTTAAAGTTTACATGGCACATTTTTTTATGCCATAGGAAAGACTCATCACTATTTGCTTTAGATAGAAAGCATGAAACTTCTCCAGAGGGAGATGTTTCTTGCAAATCCATCTTGTACATGTTCCCTTTCCTGGGGGCTCTGAGCAGAATATGCTCATGAGGAATGACCACTCCAGGTTTGAGAACAATGCACTCATGCTCAGTGAAGAGCATGTTATGACTCTGATCACAAAATTGAGATACACTCAGAAGATTGTACCCAAGCTCCTTAACAAAGTTTACCTTCTCAATGCTGAGCTTACCATTTGTGACCTTGCCCCTTCCATAAATGTAACCACCTTCATTTCCTCCAAAAGCAACTGGTCCTCCATCAATTCTCTCAAAATTATGAAGTAAAGACCTATCGCCTGTCATGTGCCTGGAACAGCCACTGTCAATTATCCAGACATTCTTGTTTGTCTTGAGCTGTTCCTGCACAAAGAAAATGATTAGTTACATTTGGAAACCCAAGCCTTACTTGTCTTGGGTTCAGTAAGTGTAATAGAAGTAATGCAACAGTAATAGATCCTATGGTTGTACAGAGGGGATCTTCGGCTGTTGTTGATGGAGAAACCTCAGTCATTTGGTCTTTCTTAGACTTCCACACCACCTTTGGAGTCTTGGACTTGACCTTCAAAACCTTAGAAGCTTTTGGAGCTTCACAAGTTTTAATGACTGATACTTCGGAAGAATCTACAGTCACTGCAGTAGACTTTAGTACTTCGGAAGAACTCTTTCTTCCGAGACCAACTTTGCTTCCGAAGGTAATTTTCCATTTACCTTCTTCTTTGATTTGGAGCTTCCGAAGGAAACAGACTTTCCTTCCGAAGCTTGAGACTTCTTGAGATTCTTTGAAGTCTTTGTATTGGTCATGTGGATAGTACTTTTAGGATTGTATGGACAATCCTTGGCAATATGAGAAGTACTTTCACACATAAACACAGCATTTTCTTCTTCAAAGAAATCTCCTTTTGAGAGCAAGACTGACCTTGGTCACATTCCTTTTTCACCTTCATCTTGGTAGATTCAGATACAGTTCCTTGGGCTGTGAACTGTTCTTGGAATTTGATGGTCCAGGCTGTGCAGCAGTGGTACACAGCAGCTCAGTCTTCTTCTTGTACTGAGATGATTTGAACATGAACCAGAACTCTTAGATAAGAGGCTTTGGTGGATGTCTTCAGTCCTTATTGCTTTGAAACCTGCAGAGATAAACACTTGTTTCTGCTTAGCATCAAAGGTAGCCTTGATTTCTTGAGCCTTCTTTGCTTTCCTTTTGCTCTTCCTGATCAAGTTCTTTCTCTTGGACTTGGTCATCACAGTTAATTTCTTCTCCTCAGAAGGATAGTGGCCCTTGGAGGAATCCTCTTCTTCACTCTTCTCAGAGGGATTCCTCACTATCACTTCTTCATCATCCTCACTTACTGGATCTATGAGAGGAAGCTCATCTTCACAAGTTCCACACCTAGGAGATCTTACAGACAAGATTGTGTGTGGAGGAGCTATCTCATTTGATCCCAGTCCCTGTCTATTTTGATAACAAACTTATTGTGTAGGGATGAGGATATCATGTTCTTGAAGGTCTCTTCTTCAAGAACACTTTTCTCTGCCAGGGCTTTGCTGATCACAAGCTCAGCCTGGCACTTAGTCAACTTAGTGATGAGATCTTGGATCTGAGTTCTAAAATCTGTATGTTCATGTTTTAGTACTGAAATAGGTTCTCCAAGTCTTCTATCTTTAACTTGTAATCATTTTCAGACTTTCTAAAGTCAGATTTTAATATTTTAATGACTCAAGATCAGATCTCATCTCTAGGTTGTAGGACCTGTATCTATTTACTTTAGCAATGCATTCAGGGGAGCAAAGATGTTCTAATACCTTGGCTTCATCATGATCAGCCATCAATGCTTGGTTTGGAGAAGCATCCTCCACCTGAAAACTCCAGTCAAATCCTCCCTCTTCAACAGCAACCGCAGCATGTTGCTTTGTCTTCTCAGCCTGAGGGGTATTGTTGGTGAAGTTTGGTCTGAGTTGTGTTTGACCCCCATTTGCTCTGGGTGCCTTACACTCCCTGGCGAAGTGACCCATAAGGTTACAATTGTAACACTTAACTTTGCTTTTATCCAGGCCAAACTTACCACTGGTAGCATTGCTTGGAAATTTTCTTCCTGTCCTCTTGTAGAACTTCTTGGCTCTGTGAGTGAGAAGAGCCATCTGCTGAACTATCTCCATGTATTCCAGGTCATCTGGATGGATACAGTCTAGATCTTCAAGAGTGAAGAGATAATTTCCACAGCTTTCATCTGCAGACACAAAGGCTTGAGAAGAACTTGTCTCTTGGAATGGGCTTCCTTGAGTAAAGTTCTCCCTTGGTGTCTCGGGAAGGTGATGAAAGGACCCTTTTGTGAGTTGTCAGGGTAGCATAGGAGATGATGTTGGGGTTCTATGCTGTCCCTTTCAACCACATGAAGGGCTGAACCCATTTGATTGTTAGAGTTGCCAGATGAACCTTGTAAGTTCATCTCCATCTGGTATCCACTGAGAATCCCATATAACTCTGTCAGAGTAAGAGTTTTAAGGTTCTCAGTCCTCTTGATTACCCACAAAGTGTGTCCATTGCCTAGGAAGTGAGGACATGAACTTCCTTACAATGTCTCTGTTCTCAAGAGGAACTCCTCCATCCACAAGGGTATCCACAATCTCAACATACCTGAAGTATTGTTGGGTCATGGTTTCACCTGTTTTAAAGGTGAAATTTTCAAACTGCTGCTTCAGAAGATCTTTCTTGTTCTCCTTGGCTTCAGAGGAGCCTTCATACATCAGCTTCAGTGCATCCCACAGCTGTTTAGCTGTTTTGCACTTCTTAAAACCTCTGTAACAGAGTTTGGGATAGCAGTCTGAAGAGCAGTCATGGCCTTCCTGTCAATCTCTACTCTTTTCCTATCTTCATCTGAGTAGTTGGCCACATCTTTAGGAATCATACCAGCACCGGTAGCAGAGGGGGTGCTAGGTATGAAAGGTCCATATTCAACAGATTCCCACATTCTTGAGTCAAGAGACCTGATGAAGCCTTCCATCCTCATGCACCAGGTGTCGAAGTCATCAAGAGTGATCAATGGGGATTTGTTCATGGTTCCAGTCTCCATATCAGTCTTTGAGATGGAAGCCATTTGAAAAAGTTTAGTTTTTGTGTGTGTGAGGGATCTTAGATGGATCTTATATATCACGAGCCTGAAAGCTCTGATACCAATTGCAGGATCGTTCAAGGGCTTGAACACAATTACAACACAACAACACAATGAGGAGATTAACTAAACGTTAATCAAACAGTGAACTAGGTAACCAAAGGTGATGCAGAGAACACAAGTAAAGCAAGAGACAGAACAAGAGAGTATAGTTTTCAAGGTAGCAGTATATTGCTTTCTCAAGTTCTTTTACAAGTGTTACAAAGCATTACAAAGATACAAGAACTTGGAATACTTATACTACAACCTACAGCCGGCTATACTATGAAAGCCAGCTGGATACAATTGACTAGACACTAACAAAATCTATTGTAGGATCAAAAGGCATATCTGCCTTTTGACCTTGTGACTATGACATGCCATAGCTCACATCCTTATACATTATAAAAAGGATAAAGTACATAAAGTGGAAAGTTTCAGACTCAAGACCTCAATGTACAGTTACCAAAAGCATGGACCTTTTCACCAACTCTTGTAAGTTGGTGACTTATCAGAGACGCAGCGGAAAAGGTGCTTTATGGAACAGTACATCAGATAATAAAGCGTGTACTAAAAGTCTTCGGAAGAAATCTGTCTTCATAGGTGAAGCTTCGGAAGACTTTGTCTCTTCAAGCTTCGGAAGACTTCATGTTAGGCTTCGGAAGATATTGGTCTTGGCTTCGGAAGATATTACACTTAGAGTATTTTCTAATGCTTTGTGTAATTCTTCCGAAGCATTCTTCACTTCAGTACTTAGTGCATGTTGCTGAAACACTTAGGCAGTTTTGGGTTGCATCAGACTTCAGGAATCCTTACAATAATTAAAATTCATAATTACTAAGAAAACTTTATAAGTTTATTAAAATTCATTTTATAACTTTATAAGTTTTAATAAGTTTTTTTCATTTAGTTATTTATTGTAAAGTGATTTATAAACTTTGTAATTTTATGAAAAATAATTATTTATAGATCAATGAATTATTATAAGTTGTTTAAATGATAAACTAAACAAATCAATTCACAATATTGTTTAAACTACATGTCTAATCCATACAAATCATTAATGTAAAAAAATAAGTTAAATAAAGAATTCATATTGTATGAAAGTTCAATTTTAGTTCGGGTTCGGGTTAATAACTTGAAAATGTCGGATGTTACAATTACATTCGTCAAAAATTAGCTATGATCGTTTGTGTCAAATTAAACATGATCTTGGTAATTTAAAGGAATTTATCCTTGTTAATGGTAAATTAAGTTATTTAAACTTTGATATCATCAATCAGTTTCAAAAAGGTCCAATATGTTCAGTGATGATAAGTAGGTTCGATCAACTACATTAAGGTTTGATATGATTTAGTTATGATGATTAGTGTTAAATTATGCAATTAGATGGTAATTTATGGAAATGATGCTTATTAATGATAAGTTATTTTTATTTACATTTAACTATCATCAATGAGTGTTAAAGATGTCCAAATATGTTAGGTTATGATGGTTGGGGTCGATTACATTCGTCAAAAGTTAGCTATGATCCAGTTATGATCATTTGTGTTAAATTAAACATGATCTTGGTAATTTAAAGGATGTTATCCTTATTAGTGGTAACTTAAGTTTGTTTATGCTTAGCTATCATCAATGAGTGTGAAAAAAGGTCAAATATATTCGGTTATGATGATTAGGGTCGATTTCATACGTCAAATGCTAGCTATGATCCAATTATGATCATTGGTGTTGAATCACACATATTGATAATAATTTATAGAAAATTAGGCATACTCCTTGTAAATTAAGTTTGTTTATTCTTAATTATCATCAAAGAGTGTCAAAAAACCTCAAACATGATTGGTTATGATAATTAAGGTTGATTATATGCGTCAAAGATTAGGTAAGACGAACAAGTATTATTATACATATGGTAATATGTTTATAATAGAATAATAATAATCATATTCCTAATTATAATCACAGTAATTATTATAAATATTAAAATAATGATAATAATAACAATAATAATAATAATAATAATAAAATACTACGAATAGTAATATAATAATATCTTTAATAACAACATTATTAAAAATAATAAAAATATAAAATATCATAAAACACCTATGGCATGCGTTGCCATAGATGTTTCATTTGCCGCATGATTATCCAGCCATTAATTTGGGAAAAATAAAAAATAAAGATAAAACCCTATGACAACGACATGCAGTCGCCATAGGGTGCAGTATCTTTTAAATCAGGGATAAAACCTTGTCACTTTCACTTTGCCAAACCCAAATTCCACCCACAACCAGCCTTTATCTCCAGCGAAAACAACCAAAATCCGGCCATCACCACCATTTCTAGCCACCATCATCGTCCCTAGCTGCTACCACCACCACCACTTCTATTGACCCCCATTACCCTTCCCATCGCACCCTACAAAGCATGAATCATCTTTAGGTTGCACCACCATCATTGTTCCACCTCCATTTATGTCTCTCTATATTGTTTTATCATTATCTCACCACCATCGTCACCGACAACATCTCATTATCATCATTTTTGTTAAGATTTCAAGGTGTGTATATTATCTATTTTATTAGTTATTTAAATATTTTGATTTGTTTCTTGTTTAGTAGAATGAAATGATAATATGTTGATCTATTTTATTTTTGGTTTGATTTTGTTCTTGTTTTGATTTGATTAATGATATGCTTTAAGTTATGTATGTATGTATGCACAATATATAATGAAAGTATTGAAGTTTGATTTGGTTATTAATTTAAGTAATAAACATGTCATGAAATTGAATATGTGTGCTAGATGATTTTTGTGTTAGAACTTAAAGGTATGTATGTTACATTCTTTTGTTAATTAGTTAAAATATTAAGTTAAATTATTGTTATAGATGATTTAGTTGTTAGAATTATATAAATTGTTTGATTTGGTTATTGGTTTGAGTTGATAAAATGTTGTTTAAAGAAACAACAAACATGAATGATGGCACATTATGGGGAAGTGTTTGGATGGATCAAATCGATGGTGAAAGAAGATTAGGTAAATTTAAAACTTTCATTTCTATTATATGTTAACTATGTTGTTATCATGTGTTCAAATTTTGTTACTACTTTAACTTAATTTAATACAATGTTAGTACCTTGTTAGTATATCATTTAGTTTAAAGTTGGATAGTATCAAGTTAAATCACTCAAACACATTTATAGACTAAATTTAAATATTATTACGTGCATTGTTGTTTTATTGAAACTTAAAACTGTTATCATTTATTATTTATAATTGGATGTGATGTTTTTTTCATTTACAACAGTTATGTTGTCGAATTTTCGATCAAATCCTAATAAGCATCTCTTGTTATGAATGATTTTACGTGGGATGAAGAAATGAATACACTTAGGAATATATGCGTGAAGTGCAGGAATGGATGAATGAATTTTAAAAATGAATCAAATCCTAATGATGACAAAGATGATCAAGATGACGAAAATTAGATGTTGTTTGTTTTGTAAAAGATTAAAAATGTTTACATTGGTTATTTTGTTTAAATGCACGTGTATTTAACTTGAATTGTAAAAATGATTTTATTTTGGGAATTAGTAATATTAGCTTTCGTTTAGTGTATAAATATGTTCTCGAAACCTGAAATATTAGAAAAAACTTGGAAAATATAAAAATAATTTATAAATTAAATATTATAAAAACCTAGAAAATATAAAAAATTAAAATTTTCCAGGCTATGGTGGCGACATGTCGTCGCCATAGGGTTTTTAAAATATTTTAATTTAATTTTTTTATTAAAATAAAAAAATTGTTGGACCTATGACGACGGTCGCCATAATATGAAATATTTTTGCCGACAACTTTGTGGCAACAACATGTCGTCGAAATAGACCTCTATGGTGACAAGGGTTTTAGCGATGACTTAAAAATAAGCTATAGTGACAAGGCTGTGATGACTAGGTCTATGGCGACGACATGTCGTCGTCATAGCCTATGGCGACGATAAACCAAACCTATTGCGATGACAAATGTCGCCGCCATAGCCCTCATTTCTTGTAGTGACATCTTGATACTTATAATGCACGAGCAATTCGCTTATAAACTTTGTCATGGTTATTTGAGATAATTGTGAGCCTTATATGATAGTCATCTTGTAGAAACAATTATCAACTATTGCTAGCCTAGCGACGTTATAGATCTATGGGCTTGACAAGCCTATTTGGTGCTAAAGCCGAGGTTATTGTCGGCTCCTGATGACATATTCTTATTCATCATGGGAACCAAGTACACTTAGCTAATCGTATATCTTATTATGGACTATTTTGTCAAGGTTTGATTGAATCATTATGCTATCTATATTCGTACATTATTTCTTAACCTATGACATGAATTGTCTTTTAAAAATTATTTATATGTATATACAACTCATGGAAACTCACCAACATCAATTGTTGACGTTATTTTTAACATGTTTCAAGTAATGTCCAAACTTAATTGTTGATCTTGAAGATTGGACTCATCTAGGATTGGACCTAGAAACAATAAATACTTACTATTAAATTGGAATGTTTAAACTTGGTGTTATGTTATGAATGTTTGATTAAGACTTTTATGGTTGTAATGTTACAATAATAACCTATGCTTAATTATATTTACACTTGATGGTAGCGTTGTGTGGCTTTAAATAATTTTAATCCTCACATCTCAACGTTTCACCCGTTAGGTTGGGGTGTGATATTAATGGGTCAAGATGGGTATTTAAAAATACAAAAATGGGTCATCATGGGTCATTCTAGCACAAAAACACAATTTACTTGAATGTAGTGCCTTATATTGAGTTTTATTTGTTTGTAATACATTAAAATAAGAGTTCTTAATGTTTTTGGTATTGATGTGTTATAAGTGTGATGTGCTAATATATTTATTATAAGTCATAGGTTGAAAAGAATAAGTAGCAGAGTTAAAACGAGATAAAGCAAAGAATAATGTTAAGATTGAGAAAAATGAAAAAAAAGACAAGGTTAGATGTGAAATGAGTGAGAAACCTTTAAATATTATCACAAATCATTCCATCAAGTTAATAAATGAGTCTATGCTAGTAACCACTATGATTTCTACATTACCTTTAATGTTTTTTGATGATTTGGATATTTTATGTTATTTGGCTTTGGATTAACTCTGACGTTATTGGATGTTTTGGGTATTTCATGTATTGAAAATAATGCTATTTGGTTTGAATTAACCTTTGAAGACGATTGTATATATTTATGAAAGTTGCCATACATATCATTTACAGGAAAATATTGAATAACATTATAAAAGAGAAATCTTTCGAAATATTTAGACAAAATTCTTAGCTAAATTCGTACCAATAGTTTTACAAAACTGTAACCAAAAAATAGCAAATCCGTAGAAGATAGGTAACAAAAGAATGACAATACTTATAGTATAATTCATCGCAAATTTCCATAGCCAAAAGGTAAAAATCTATAGCTAAATTTCTAGCAAATATCTATAGCAAAACCCTAGATATATCATTGATCGCAAAATTGTGGCTTAAATTTGGAGCAAATATTTTATAGCCAAAATCAAACAAAACTCCGCAACAAACTTCATAACAAATATTCATAGCCACGTGCGTAGCTAAATTAGCGACAAATTGTTTTACAGCTAAACCGTAGCAAATAAGAGTTCATAGCAAAAACCTATATAAGACAAATTAGTGACGAAAATATTATCTACAAACCAAATTTGTAGCAAATTCATAGCAAACACATGTTTTGCTATGGATTCGCTACGGATTTGACCATAAAAGATACATTTTCCTATAGTAGTGTATTCACAATTCTTTAAATATTTTCTCTTTTTAAATATTTTGTTCTTATTACTCATACATGGCCCTGCCCAATGGTCCGAGGGGTCATAACAGGTGAAAGGAACATAATTTATTTCATACTACAACTACTACATTTGCAGTTATGGTAGATTAATCTTTTTTTGTTTGATAATTTACAAGTTTGAGCCGTATTAAATCATTGATGCTGGTGTAAATTACGTATACAAAAGGTTGTGGTGATAAATATGAGTCTATTCAGATCTAGTCTCTTTAAATCATTGATTGATTGGTGAATTACATATAAAAAACCATGATGATAAAAGTGAGTCTGTCTGGATCTGAACCTCTAAGACGTATATTATTGGTCAAATGGGAACCTTTGATGTAAGCTTGATATACGTAACTGGCTTATTTGTTATTCGGGTGAGGTCCTTATGTTTTTATTGTAAATCATCTAATGTTCGTTCAATCTTGGATCATGTCATAAATTCATCAGTAGTATATAAAATAGAAGGTTTTTGCGGGACATATAATATCATTTTGGCACATCAATGAAAATAAAAACAATCAAATTAACTTTTTTTTAATTACTAGAATATTCTAAAACACACATAAGATAAAGACATGTTTTTCTTAAGTTTTATTTCATTGTTTTAGTTTATAAAGATTTTAAAACTTTTATGTATTTATGTTTTAAAATTGCTTTAAAAGTTATTTAGTGTTTAGTATTAGTAAAGAGTATAATTGTCAAACATTATATTTGAATGATCTTTCTTTGCATTATAACAATTGATTTATTATATTATTAGAAGAGAAATTAACGAATCGGTTTGATCCATTCACCGGACACAAACCCTTACTAGATATCTAAAATACAAGCGGTTGAATAAATTAAACAATATACACATAAAAATCGCTCAAACATATACATTGATCGGTAAACGTCCATATCTATATTTTCCCATTCACATGATACAAACTCTTACTAGATGTCAGAAATACAAGCTGTTGAATAAATTAAACTATATATACATAAAAAATCGTTCGAACATATATTTATGATGTTATCATGATTGTGAATAAACTAAGTTATTGCAACTAAAAATATGCAATTACATTTAATAATAAAGTTACGAGTGAAATCATTCATTTAGGCATATGTTTTAAGTTGTTAAAGTGAGTAATTCGATGTGTCCACATATAATTTAACATAATGAAGTATTATTCAAGTAACAAGAAAATATGAAAGCAGATATAATTTTCTTATAACAAAATAAGTTACAATATACACGAGTATTTAAATATGATTTTAAGAGTACCGATTAAAAAAAGTTGTTGGATTTTAATAATCCTAACTTTTATATATTGGTTGGGATTAATCCCAACTCAACAAATGTTTCCGGACACTTTCAACTTTGAGCTTATTTTCCTGCAACGATCCTTTACTAACTGAGAGTTAATACCGTTAGTTTTTTGATGATGTAGACTACTTATATGGCAAAAACACTAAATAGAAAGTTGAAATTAACTATCGGGTCCGTCAATCTAAAACTTCTGCAACCTAAAACTCGTCAATTTTCACCTTCTGATTTGAACCACTTGACTCGTTAAAAGTAGTTTTCAACTGATGATGGATGCTAGACACTGAAAAAATGATCTAATTGAGGTTGGACGACGGCGAAGTTGAAAAATAGCTAAAAGTTAGTCCTATTTCATCAAAAAACTAATGGCCATTAATTCTCAGTTAGCAAAAGATTGTTAAATAAAAATAATCTCAAAGTCAGAAGTGTCAGTAAACATGCCTTGAGTTGAAACTAATCTCGACAAATAAATTAATGTCGGAATTATTAGAATCTAATAACCATTAAAAAATCATAAGTATTATGTTATAAAATCTCTAGTACAAGTTATATATTATATTTTATTATGTTTTAGTACTTTGTTATTTATTTATTCTAATAAGGCTTGCTCTTTTAGTTCCACTTATTTAAGTTGTTTTTTATTTTAAAAGTTTTTGTTAATTATAATTCTTAATTTTTAACAATGTATTTATGATACATGAGTTTTAATATTAGTTTAAGTTCATATACACAAGATTTTGTTTTCAAAACCTCCAATGGGATATATCTTTTTTGTTTTCATATATACCTCAGTATTAGCTATCCAGATATTTATTAAAAAGTGTATAAGATTTCAAGTTTTATGTTTTTTGCATCTTATTATTTGATTGTATTTGCTTCTTTTTCTTAGACACAACAAATATAGAGAATTCGAAATCAAATTTTCGATAATTTGAGATTCGTGTGATCACTTTTAGATCGAAATTACTTGGTTTAAATCTTAATTGGATACAACTCAAATATTGATCAAAATCAAAGTACGAATCTTGTGTGTGTTTTGTGAACCAAAAAAAGAAGTTTGAAGTAACCTAATTCATAAAAGCATTTGATTTCAGGAGAGGGGTTAAAAACTACCGTTTGGCAATTTTCATTATTCCATTAAATGTTAGTTTTCACTTTTTATAATCTAACCTTGTAGCTCGACCCTGGCCAAAGGGTCTACTCCTTGGACTGCTACTAGGGGTGATGCTCCTGGAATCCCGCCAAAAAGGCGTTACCCTCTTCGATCTCTTATGGCTTAGGGGTTTCACCTATAAAGAGATTTTCAATATCGAAGATCACAATAAACTCAGATAAATGTGCACATCACACCTGCTGATTATTTGATGGATATTATTATCATATTGGTTATTAGTTAATTTGTTTACACTAAAATATCTAACAAATTAATTTAATGAAATAATATTTTAAAATAGATTATTTATATTGAGATATATATCACTAAACTTCTCGTAAGAATATGCCTTAAGTGAGGTCGGGT
Source organism: Flaveria trinervia (assembly GCA_025506515.1). NCBI lineage: Eukaryota > Viridiplantae > Streptophyta > Magnoliopsida > Asterales > Asteraceae > Flaveria > Flaveria trinervia. Next base: position 2,910,912 of record CM046458.1, on the reverse strand, counting down.
ATAGATTCTATTGATTATATCCTTAAAACCCATATGGCACATCTTCAATGCATGTCGTACAAATCACTATGCATGTGATTTATGGCAAAAGTGTATTTTTCTTAATATTATGGGTTATTATTAAAAATGTTTAAATGTCACATGGTGGCATGGTACACCATGCAATATCCAATTTATTAATTTTCTTGTTAGCCCCCAAGTTCTCTATATATATATTATACACCTTCTAATGTTTTCTTAACACATTCGCAATTTATAACTTTTTTACTTAAAAGTTTTGAAATAATATACTTAAAAATTTTTAAATATGATATTACAACGTGCCTATTATTCCATTACTTCTTTATTTTCCTTTTTTAATTCATTCATACTTTTTAAAAAATTGTTTATATTTTTATAAGTTTTAAATTTTAATATTTTTATAAAATTCAAATATGTCTTGCAAATGATGCAAATTCAAGATTTTTAGCGTATATATGCATATATATATAGAGGAAAAATTTTGAATTTGTATAATTAAATGTACATGGATAATCAAAGCATTGTGACTTCTTAATCACATCAAAGTGTGCATGACCATTGAAGGGGTCAATTACAACACAACAACACAAAGACGAAATTACCTAAAACTTAATCAAACAGTAAACTGGATTAACCAAGGTAAGACACTAGAACACAAGTAATATAAGAGACAGAACACAAAGAACACAAGTATATGGTTTTCAAGAATGCAGTATATTTTTTTCTCTATGCTCTATTACAAGTGTTACAAAACATAATTCAAAGATACAAGAACATTAGATACTTATAATACATCCTACAGCCGGCTATACTTTGAAAGCCAGCTAGATACAATTGACTAGACACAAAACAAAATCAATTGTAGAGTCAAAAGGAAGATGTCTTTTGACTTGGACTATGACTGCCATATCTCACATCCTTATCTATTACAAAAAGGATAAAGTACATGAAGTAGAAAACTACAAACTCAAGACCTCAATGTACAGTTACCAAAAGCATGGACCTTTTCACCAATCATGTAAGTTGGTGACCTTACAGAGATGCAGTGGAAAGGTGTCCAGCTTTATGGAAAAGTACATCAGATAAAGATGTATTAAAGTCTTCGAAAGAAATCTGTCTTCATGAGTTAAGCTTCGGAAGACTTTGTCTCTGAGGCTTGGAAGACTTCATATTTGGCTTCGGAAGATATTGGTCTTGGCTTCGGAAGATTTTACACTTAGAGTATTTTCTGTTGCATGTTTAAAACTTCCTAAGCATTCTTCTTCAATGCACTTGTGTAGCATGCAGGATAGATATTGGATGTTTAGGTTGCATCAGCCTTTTCATTAATCTCTACAACTCCCCCTAGGCTGATGCTACCAACAATTAGTAGACTTCAGATGCCAACATCCTCTTGGGATGATCACCATCCTTTCTTCATAGGGACAGTATTCTTCAGACTATCAAAGTGTCTTCTCATATCAAAGAGGTCATGCAGAGGCAACTGAAACATATCTTGCTATAATGTAAATGTCTTCAGTGCCTTGATCTCAAATGACATGCCATCTTTCTGGATTGGTGGTGTATATCCAAGACAAGATGGGTCTTCCTATGCTAGAGGAGCAGTTTTGTGACAACCCTAGATTAAGAAATATTATACAAGGATCATTCATATAACTTAAGCCACACCTAGATTAATATATATATATATATATACTTTTGCATAAACATATGCATGCTTTCATTTTGTTTACATAAGTATATTATTCACTTGCATATATATACAAGTATACGTACGCATGGTTGCATACATACCTTTTACGTGTGCATGAACCATCTTTATTAAGAAACATTATACATATGTATATTATCTATACTCATGCATATGTCATCCCTTGTTAAAATACATGTGTGTATTATGTGTTTATATGTATATACTATGCGATGCACGTATGCATGATTGCATGCATATATAATTTACGTGTGCATGTATTCATAAGCAACAAAGCTTTGATATGGAACCATATATGATTAAGATACATCCACAAACAAACCAAAACACACCCAATCAAACTCCACACAACAAAAATTAACATCCAAGAACTCTAAACAAAACTAAAATAATCTCTTACACTTAAACCTTAAACCTAAGTACCATTTAAGATTGAGAACCGGTTCATTAACCCTTAAAACACCCGACTTAAGAGATGATTAACACCTCAAATCGGGTGGGACACCTCACCATCTATCAAACCGCCACCTAGCTCTTCAAACACCAAGCATATGTGTATGCATGCCACCTTGAGTGTCTAGTATCCTAGAGTAATGATGGGACTCTTAATGGCAGCCGACTCCACCTCTTTATTGCAAACTCTCGGTTGAAACTTGGACACAAACCACCGCCACATCCTCGGCTCCATCTAGACACACCCACAAAATCCGCCACCTTAATATCTAGTAAAGCCACCTAAGAGCTCTATAACCACACATCATCACCCTAGACTTAGGAGTAATGATTACCTCCTCCATTCCATACAGGAACTCTCGGTTTGGTGAAGTCCACCGCTAACTTTTCTCTCTAAAAACTCTCGGTCACCTCCCGAACACAACACCCACCACCCTCGTATACTTGGTTCTTGTAACAAGCATATCTCTCGGTTTCATAAGCAAGTAACAACCAAAGGTATCAACTTCCTAAGCTAAACTTGTATGTCAACATATAGATATATGTATGACATATGTGTTTAACCAACACATATAATCAAAAGCATTATATGTGAACATATACAAGGAATTTTACATCATAAAGACATTAAAGATTGTGGGAACAAACATTGTTCCAAATTTTAAAAGAAAGACATAATCTAAAAATAAGCAATAAATAAATAAATTCTAAAATTTTAATAAAATCACCAAATGGTCCTTTTGGAGTACTAAGGTCCCTGGAATTATTTCAGAATTTATTCCTGTGTTATATTGAGATATGAATTCTTACATGTTCTGTAGTAGAAAAATCAAATAAATACTTAAATAGCATAATAAAATCTGAGAAAATCATGGATAAATTGATAAATCCAAAACTGCAGAATGTATAAATTTAATAATTTTTGGAGCTATATAGCTATTTTTGTGAAGAAATGGGATTATTGCAAATTTACAGAAACGAGTCTGTTATGTGTTAGACTTTGATAAATTTATAAGAGGTTCTAATTATTATGATGAATCCTCTGTAAAATTTTGGCAATTTATGGACTACGGAAACTATTTTTGGCAATTTATGATGACTTTATAACAATTATAGAAAATAATCTGTAAATTTCTTGGAAACAAGAAATTAACGTGATATTCCAGATTAATAAACCTATTTGTTATAAAATTTCAAAATCTATTGAGGTACTGAAAATTTTGAAGAAAATAGTTAAGTTTTCTAAACTATAAAATTCTTTTGTTTATAGGTTACTACTTGGAATAAAGGTGAGTTTCATGGCCCATTTTGTTTTTATCAAATTTTGGGGAAAAAGCATACTAATTTATGAATTGATGTATTATTACTGAAATTTATGTTGCAACCATTAGTTCGGATGTGGAACCGTTAGATAACATTGGTAGCGCTACTTAGGAGATATCTCCTGCATTAACAGAATGAGTGTCATAATGCTATGTTATCTGATTTATGAGAATATGATATGACAGATATAGATAAATCTGATTACTATGTAAGGTTTGGTTGTTTAAATAATGCATCAATATTATCTGTTTAATAAACCTGTGAAGCTCACCAACTTTGTGTTGACTATTTTTGGTATGCTTTTTCAGGAATTCATCATGAATAACAACCTAACATTCTCCTTTGATGTTTTTAATGGCTGGGGTGAAGTTGTAGGAAAAGTTTGTGTGAACCTAACTGTGAACTTGTATGACTTCAGTGTGTCGGTGGATGCTCACTTCCATCGTCTCTGAAGATGTAGCTGTTAAAACTTTATGATGTAATAGGATTATGTAATTTCAAATTTTGCCTATTATGATTTTATGTAATCCTAACCTTAATATTATGTTATGAAATATGTATGATCATGTTTGTTTATTAATTAGTATCCGACAATGAGTTCTGAACAATCAAGTCACATCCTAAATATCTCACGCTTCCGCCGGGATGTGACAGGTTGGTATCAGAGCCATTGGTTTAGAGAATTAGGTACCATAAAAATACCTAGACTATAACCATAAGCTCATATATGTATTATGTGTATATATATGATTTTGTGTATTATGATTCCATGTATATTAAAGTATGTTTCATGCAGAAAACTTATAATATGTATAAAATAGATAACTAACTATTGGGTTTGAATCATGAAAAGATTTGTGTTGCAGCCATGAGTACCAATAACAAACTTTGTGAGACTGACTTATCCGAATGCTCGGATTATAATAATCACGAAGGATTTATGCCAGAACCTAAACCTCAGCAAATTTTAGAATCTTTTTCAACCAAAGGAGAAGATAATCCCGAACCTAATTTTATGTCCGTCGTGCACCTGTAATGGTAGGAGGATATACCATTAAAACTCCCAGGAAAAGGGTACGACCCGGAAACAAATTTAAGATCAAGCAATACGAAGGCAAGGAGATACAAGAAACTAACTCCCTCGGAAACGAAGAAAGTAAAGCTAAGAGACAAAGGGTGGATAAAGATCAAAACACAGTCACTCAACCAACCCTTAAACAGCTCAAGAAAATTCAACAAGAAATCAGGAATATTCAGAAAGATGTTAAGGAATTGAAAGCACCTACAGGAAACATCTTCTCAAAATATGGAAATGGGTGCAGGGAAATTAGAAGCTAACTTTTGATGTGAAATCTTTAAATAAGAACTTAAATGAAAAATATCTTTTATGTTCAAAGCTATTATTTATGTGTTAAGTAGGAAGTTGTTAATAATCTAAAAATTCTTCTTAATATTTACTATAATTAATTATAGAAAAGCATGCCGCCAAGAAGGGACACACAGCCCGTAAGAAGAACGGCGCGAAGAGGACGACCTAGAACCAGACTTGGGGAAGAAACCCCTAAAACCCAAACACCAATGAAGATGAGAGGATCACACGGATAGTAGCACAACAATTAGAAGCTGCCATACCCACATTAGTAACTCAGCTCCAACAAAACCTAAATCCGGAACAACAACACCAGGTAATGAGATACCCATGGATGATACCACGAGGGAACAACCAGAAGAGGAAGCTATAATAGAAAGAGGATGCTCCTACAAAGCTTTTATGTCCTGTAGACCTCGGAATTTGATGGTAAAGGCGGAGCAGTACAGGCCTTACGCTGGTTAGATGAAATGGAGTCAACTCTGGAAATCAGCAAATGTGCCAATAGCAACCGAACCTTGTTTGCTTCACACTCACTAAAGGGTGAAGCCCAATCCTGGTGGAAGTTGGAAATGACCATCAAAGGTAGGCACGTTATGAATAAATTAAGTTGGGAAGAATTCAGGAATTTGATTATAGAAAAATATTGCCCTTATAATGAAATAGAAAAGTTAGAAACTGAGTTTCTAGCTTTAGAGATGAAAGGAGCAGCATATCGGGAATATACCGACAGATATAATGAACTCTCGAGATTAGTACCACACCTAGTAACCCCAGAATCAAAAAGAATAGGAAGATATATTTGGGGACTAGTGCCACAAATAAGGGGATTAGTAAAATCAGCAGGCCCAAAACTTTTCAAGATACTGTAAGTTTATCAGGAAGTTTGACAGATGAAATGATAAGAAATGGATCGTTAAATAACCCCAGATCCGGAGAAAAGAGAAAGTGGAATAATGATAACACAGGAAAGATTTAGAGGAACTCCTCAGAAACGAGTAGTTAGACAACCCCCTCGGAACTACCTAGGAATGACACGGGAAAAGAAACCCCAGACAGAAAACCAGCCATGGTGCAGCACTTGCCAAAGATACCATCAAGGCAATTGTGCGATGGTAATCTGTTACAACTGCAAGAAGAAGGGACATATATCCCGAGACTGCAAAAACCCTGCAAATCCAAAACCAATCTGCTATCAATGTGGGAATGAAAATCATCGCCGAAACGAATGTCCGCAGCTGAAGGGAAGAGCACCAGTTGATCAGAACAACCCTCGGGGAGAGCATTCATAATGCAGGCAGAAGAAGCGCGACATGAACCAGAAGTTGTCACGGGTACGTTCCCTGTAAACAACCAGTATGCTACTGTGTTATTTGATACTGGAGCAACCCGTAGTTTTGTTTCAAATACATTTAGGCAACTACTTAATTTGACCACAGAAAAGTTAGATCAAAAATATATGATAGAGTTAGCAGATGGTAAGATAATCGAAGCTTGCGAAATCATTCCAAATTGTACAATGAATCTAGATGAAAACTATTTCAACATAAATTTGATTCCTATTGATTTAGGAGGATTTGACGTTGTTGTAGGAATGGATTGGTTAAGTAAAAATCAAGCTGAAATAATATGTGGTAAGAAAATGATCAAAATTCCTTTGGTTAAAGAGAATAGAATACTGTGTATATATGGTGAAAAACCTAGAGGTACCATAAAGATAATTTCTTGCAAGAATGCACAAAATATCTAAGAAATAACTGTTTGGCTTATCTGACTCACATTGTTGATACTAAGATGGATAAAGCCAAACTGAAAGATGTTTCAGTTGTCAATAAATATTCAGATGTATTTCCTGATGAATTACCTGGATTACCACCCCCACGTCAAGTAGAATTCAAAATTGAATTGATGCCAGGAACAACCCCTATTGCTAAGGCACCCTACCGTTTAGCACCTACTGAAATGAAGGAATTAATGAGCCAACTTCAGGAACTTTTGGATAAAGGATTTATACGACCTAGTGTGTCACCCTGGGGAGCACCAGTTTTATTTGTCAAGAAAAAGGATGGAACATTTAGGATGTGCATAGACTATAGGGAACTCAATAAAGTAACTATAAAGAATAGGTATCCTTTACCTAGAATAGACGATCTATTTGATCAACTACAAGGATCTAGTTACTTTTCAAAAATAGACTTGAGATCAGGATATCATCAGCTAAGAATACAGGATGAAGATATACCTAAGACAGCATTTAGAACAAGGTATGGACATTATGAATTTCTGGTAATGCCATTTGGATTAACCAATGCTCCCGCCATATTTATGGATCTGATGAATAGGATCTGTAAACCCTATTTAGATAAGTTTGTCATAGTCTTCATAGACGACATTTTAATCTATTCTAATAGGGAGGATCATGAGCAACACCTAAGATTGACCTTGGAGTTGTTAAGAAAAGAAAAATTATATGCAAAATTCTCAAAGTGTGAGTTTTGGAAAAGAGAAGTACAATTCCTTGGACACATAGTCAATCAAGAAGGGATACAGGTAGATCCAGCAAAAATAGAAGCTGTTAAGAATTGGGAAGATCCCAAGACACCAACAGAAGTACGTCAATTTCTAGGATTAGCAGGATATTACAGAAGGTTTATAGAAAATTTTTCAAGGATAGCTCAACCCTTGACTGAATTAACTCAAAAGGACAAGTCATATGTTTGGGGAGAAAAACAAAAGAATGCATTTGAACTTTTGAAAAGTAAGCTGTGTAGTGCACCTATTTTGTCATTACCAGAAGGGACTGATGATTTTGTAGTATATTGTGATGCGTCTCGTCAAGGATTTGGATGTGTATTAATGCAACGAAGTAAAGTCATAGCATATGCCTCTAGACAACTTAGGGGAAGTGAGAAAAACTACACTACTCATGACTTAGAATTGGGAGCAGTGATCTTTGCACTTAAAATTTGGAGGCATTATCTATATGGGACAAAATGTACAATATACACAGATCACAAAAGTTTACAGCATATATTTGAGCAGAAAATGCTAAACATGAGACAAAGAAGATGGATAGAATTACTAAGTGATTATGAGTGTGAAATCAAATATCACCCCGGTAAGGCAAATGTAGTTGCAGATGCTTTAAGTAGAAAAGATAGGGCTAAACCGTTACGGGTACGAGCCATGAGAATGGAACTACAATCAGATCTACTAAGACAAATATGGGAAGCCCAACAGAAAAGTAAGGTAGAAATAAAAGGACAAGAAAAGAATTTACAGGCAGATACACATGGGATCTTAAAATTTAAAGAAAGAATCTGGATACCTAATGATACCATACTTAGAAAGGTTATATTGGAAGAAGCACATAAGTCAAAATACTCAGTACATCCAGGGAATAACAAAATGTATAAAGATTTGAAAAATCATTATTGGTGGCCTGGTATGAAAAGATCAGTTGGGGAGTTTGTAGAAAAATGTAACACGTGTTCAAGAATCAAAGCAGAACATCAAAAGCCTTCAGGATATCTACAACAACCTGAAATTCCAGAATGGAAATGGGATCAAATTACTATGGATTTTGTAACCAAGTTACCAAGAACTTCAAGTGGTTATGACACTATTTGGGTTATAGTAGATAGGTTAACCAAATCAGCACACTTTCTGCCAATTAGAGAAGATTACAAAGTAGAAAAATTGGCAAGAATCTACATACGAGAAATCGTATCCAGACATGGAATACCAATCTCCATTATATCTGATAGAGACAGTAGATTCATATCAAGATTTTGGCAAACCCTACAAAAAGCTTTAGGAACCCGAATAAATCTTAGCACCGCCTTCCACCCACAAACAGATGGACAAAGTGAAAGGACAATACAAACACTGGAAGATATGTTACGTGCTTGTGCATTAGACTTTGGAGGAAGCTGGGATATACATCTACCTTTGATAGAATTTTCCTATAATAATAGTTATCATTCCAGCATTAAAACAGCCCCGTTTGAAGCCTTGTATGGAAGAAAATGCAGATCACCCTTATGCTGGAATGAAGTAGGAGATAGGCAACTTATAGGTCCTGATATAATTCAAGAAACATCTGACAAAATCAAGGAAATCAAAAATAGACTAAAGACAGCACGGGATCGACAGAAAAGCTATGCTGATAAAAGAAGAAGGCCATTAGAATTTCAAATTGGAGACAAAGTCTATCTAAAAATATCACCTACCAAGGAATCTTTCGATTTGAAAAGAGAAATAAGTTGAACCCAAGATATGTTGGACCATTTGAAGTTATTGACAAAATTGGTCCCGTTGCATACAAATTAGATTTACCTCAAGAATTAAGTGAAATACACAACACGTTCCATGTATCCAATCTAAAGAAATGTTTAACAGATGAAACATTAAAAGTTCCAGCTCAGGAAATAAAGATAGACGAGAAGCTTCATTTCACAGAAAACCAATAGCTATATTAGACAAGAAAGTTAAAAAGCTAAGAAGAGGCAAAATTACTATAGTAAAGGTTAAGTGGAATGCTAAGAGAGGACCTGAGTATACGTGGGAAAGAGAAGATGAAATCAAAAGAAGATACCCCCATCTATTCCAAGTCAATGGTCAGATAAGTTCATTGCTAACCAAATAAATTTCGGGACGAAATTATCTTTACGGGGGAGAATGTGACAACCCTAGATTAAGAAATATTATACAAGGATCATTCATATAACTTAAGCCACACCTAGATTAATATATATATATATATATATACTTTTGCATAAACATATGCATGCTTTCATTTTGTTACATAAGTATATTATTCACTTGCATATATATACAAGTATACGTACGCATGGTTGCATACATACCTTTTACGTGTGCATGAACCATCTTTATTAAGAAACATATACATATGTATATTATCTATACTCATGCATATGTCATCCCTTGTTAAAATACATGTGTGTATTATGTGTTTATATGTATATACTATGCGATGCACGTATGCATGATTGCATGCATATATAATTTACGTGTGCATGTATTCATAAGCAACAAAGCTTTGATATGGAACCATATATGATTAAGATACATCCACAACAAAACAAAACACACAACCCAATCAAACTCCACAACAAAAATTAACATCCAAGAACTCTAAACAAAACTAAAATAATCTCTTACACTTAAACCTTAAACCTAAGTACCATTTAAGATTGAGAACCGGTTCATTAACCCTTAAAACACCCGACTTAAGAGATGATTAACCCTCAAATCGGGTGGACACCTCACCATCTATCAAACCGCCACCTAGCTCTTCAAAACCAAGCATATGTGTATGCATGCCACCTGAGTGTCTAGTATCCTAGAGTAATGATGGGACTCTTTAATGGCAGCCGACTCCACCTCTTTATTGCAAACTCTCGGTTGAAACTTGGACACAAACCACCGCCACATCCTCGGCTCCATCTAGACACACCCACAAAATCCGCCACCTTAATATCTAGTAAAGCCACCAAGAGCTCTATAAACCACACATCATCACCCTAGACTTAGGAGTAATGATTACCTCCTCCATCCATAAGGACCTCGGTTTGGTGAAGTCCACCGCTAACTTTTCTCTCTAAAACTCTCGGTCACCCCCGAACACAACACACCACCACCCTCGTATACTTGGTTCTTGTAACAAGCATATCTCTCGGTTTCATAAGCAAGTAACAACCAAAGGTATCAATTCCTAAGCTAAACTTGTATGTCAACATATAGATATATGTATGACATATGTGTTTAACCAACACATATAATCAAAAGCATTATATGTGAACATATTACAAGGAATTTTACATCATAAGACATTAAAGATTGTGGAACAAACATTGTTCCAAATTTTTAAAAAGAAAGACATAATCTAAAAATAAGCAATAAATATAAATAAATTCTATAAAATTTTAATAAAATCACCAAATGGTCCTTTTGGAGTACTAAGGTCCCTGGAATTATTTCAGAATTTATTCCTGTGTTATAATTGAGATATGAATTCTTACATGTTCTGTAGTAGAAAAATCAAATAAATACTTAAATAGCATAATAAAATCTGAGAAAATCATGGATAAATTGATAAATCCAAAACTGCAGAATGTATAAATTTAATAATTTTTGGAGCTATATAGCTATTTTTGTGAAGAAATGGGATTATTGCAAATATTACAGAAACGAGTCTGTTATGTGTTAGACTTTGATAAATTTATAAGAGGTTCTAATTATTATGATGAATCCTCTGTAAAATTTTGGCAATTTATGGACTACGGAACTATTTTTGGCAATTTATGATGACTTTATAACAATTATAGAAAATAATCTGTAAATTTCTTGGAAACAATTTAACGTGATATTCCAGATTAATAAACCTATTTGTTATAAAAATTTCAAAATCTATTGAGGTACTGAAAATTTTGAAGAAAATAGTTAAGTTTTCTAAACTATAAAATTCTTTTGTTTATAGGTTACTACTTGGAATAAAGGTGAGTTTCATGGCCCATTTTGTTTTTATCAAATTTTGGGGAAAAAGCATACTAATTTGAATTGATGTATTATTACTGAAATTTATGTTGCAACCATTAGTTCGGATGTGGAACCGTTAGATAACATTGGTAGCGCTACTTAGGAGATATCTCCTGCATTAACAGAATGAGTGTCATAATGCTATGTTATCTGATTTATGAGAATATGATATGACAGATATAGATAATCTGATTACTATGTAAGGTTTGGTTGTTTAAATAATGCATCAATATTATCTGTTTAATAAACCTGTGAAGCTCACCAACTTTGTGTTGACTATTTTTGGTATGCTTTTTCAGGAATTCATCATGAATAACAACCTAACATTCTCCTTTGATGTTTTTAATGGCTGGGGTGAAGTTGTAGGAAAAGTTTGTGTGAACCTAACTGTGAACTTGTATAACTTCAGTGTGTCGGTGGATGCTCACTTCCATCGTCTCTGAAGATGTAGCTGTTAAAAACTTTATGATGTAATAGGATTATGTAATTTCAAATTTTGCCTATTATGATTTTATGTAATCCTAACCTTAATATTATGTTATGAAATATGTATGATCATGTGTTGTTTATTAATTAGTATCCGACAATGAGTTCTGAACAATCAAGTCACATCCTAAATATCTCACGCTTCCGCCGGGATGTGACAAGTTTGAATTGGAGTTGATGTAGCATCCTCTGACTGCACAACCTCGAGATGTTCTGACTCATCCTGGGGTTTAGAAGAGGGTGCAGTCTTCATCTTCTTTGGATTTGGTTTAGAAGCCATCCTCTTCTTTCTCTTAACAGGTTTTAACTGAGAAGACTGGCTTACAGTACCAGATTGATCTTCACTGTCTTTCTCAGTTGGGACTTCCTCTCTCTCAGGCTTAGAAGAAGAGGGAGGTTGACCCTGCTATGGATCAAAAGATGAAGCTTGCTGAGTTTCAGCAGGAGGTCCAGGTGTGTTGTCTCTGGTTGTTCAACCTTAACCTCCACTTCAGGTGGGGCTTGACTTGGAGTGGAGTGTAAGTCAACGAGCTCTCCACTTTTGATCTTCTGCTTGATCACCCTAATATGCTTATCCATAGTGGATAGAGACATGGAGCCAAGTCTCCTTCTGGAGAATCCATATAGCTTCAAGAAGCTCATCATCCTCTACCTATCAACAGACTTCTTCATGCTCTTTTGGATGATAGCTCTTGATTTTCAGCTTCTTCCCTTAGTTTCTTCTTAGTTGTCTTTCTGTCCTTGATTATCTCAAGTTCAAGCTGTTTTAAGTACTCAAACTCAACATAGTCATAGGACAAGGGAAGGACTGCATCTGCCTGATAGAAGCCTATGGCACTCAGGTAGTTGATCATCTTGATCCTCTCTTCTTCTTTGTCTACCTGAGGTTCTTGTTGAACCACATCTTCTTGTGCATGACTTTCCTGAACTGGAGAGAAGGTAGGCATATCCTTGTACAGTCTTTTTCTTTTTCTCTCTTCTTTGACTTGTACTAGAAGCTCTGCATCTTCTGCCTCCTTCTTCTCCTTTGACCTTTCCAGATCAACCAGTTCATTCAACTCTTCTAAGAGGAGAGAGATGTCACTGTCTATGTCATAGTTCCTTGTCTGCAGGTAATTTATCCTGACTTCCTAACTCATCATTCTGAGTATCTGGTCTGGGGGCAGCCCTGATAGTAGACTCCATGAGTCTTGAAGACTCAATAGAGGAACTTTCTCCCCTCAGCCTCTTTTTCCTCTCTCTCTCTCTCTCCTCCTCAATCTCCTCAGATGTCATCTTTCTTTTCCCTTTGTCACTCACAGACCTTTGTGACTCAGGATGGAGAGAGCTTTGGCCTTCATTGCTTGTTGCAGCATCTAAGCTCTTGCCAGACAGAGGTTGAGAAGCACCTTCACCAGCAGGTGTCTCAATAGGAGTGTGGATCTCTGCAGCAGTTGATGATGATAAGACAGGGGTCTCAGGTTCTGCCACTAGGCCTTCAGTCAAGGTTTCCCCTATGAAACTAATCTTAGGGTCTGCCTCAACATCCAGTTGACCGATGGCATTGCCTGATTGCCTAAGTCTCCTTCTTAAGTTGAACTCTACAGTGATCCTGTCTTGGATTCTTTGAGCCAGTCTGTCAGCTTGGCTTGATTTGCTTGGATTGACAAGTGGCATGTTGACTAGATCCAGACCTTCATAGTAGTTCAAAGTCTGAAAATTGAAGACTTCTTGCTGTCTTTGAACTCTTATGATGATTAGGGCTTTCCTGATGTTGTCATACCTCCACCCAATGATGTGATTGGAAGATGGTAAAGATGACATAGCCCTTGGTATCCCATCCTCAAACAGACTCTGTATGAAGGAGTCTGTGTAGTCCACATCAATGTGAACTTGAGGAGGTTGCTGAGAATGCACAATTGCAAGTGAGGATTGTGAGTCCTCAATGTCCACTCTCTCTGAAGAACTCCCAGGTTATGTGGCTGTAATAACTTTCTCCCCCTTTTTGGTAGCATCACCCACTTGCATAGGTGAGCTGGAAGATAGGTCAATCACATCCACGGGTTCTTGTGTTCCTAGTTGAGCACTTTTTAAGGGTCTCCCAGCTAGTTTTTCCTTAAGATATGAAATCTCAAGTTGCTGATCATTGATCCTGTTGTGTAAGGTAGTCACCTGAGATTCAAGGTGACTGACCTTTGAGACTAAATAGGTGCATGTTTTAGTCAGTTTGTGCATCTTTAGTCTCATATTCCCCTCATCTTCATCAAAAGACTCATTAGGGGATGAGATGATTGGACCAAAGTCCTCTCTCTCACCATCAGCTTCAGGTTCTTGGCTGCTGGTTTTCCTCTGCTCACTGGCAATCTCAGTTGAGATTTCAGTGGGCTGAGTTGCCATGGTTGAGATCTTAATGATGTAATCAATCTCAGAAGTAAGAGCCTCTTCCATATGGACATCCTGAACAGGTTCAGAAGTGTCCACCTCAATTATAGGTGACTGATGTGGGATAGATATAGGAGACTTAGGAGCATTCATCTCTCTTTGAGTAGGGGTAAAGAAGAGAGACTCATTATACTCACTAAAACCTAGATCTTCATCAGTATAGAAGTCAAGGTGGGGAATTGGTTGGTTGAGATCTATAGGCTGGGGATGGTAACTGTCCCCTGAAGGTTGATCACTTGAGTGTTGAGACTCAGAGTGATGGCTTAAGGCGGTTGGGCTAATGAGCTCATCAGGATGAGCATGAGGAACCTCAGCCCTGATTCTTGAAGAGATGGGAGTGGTCTGCTCCTCAGGAGAAGTGGGAGATCCAATATCCACTTCTTCCTGTATGGGTGAGTATATGGGGGCCTCCACAGACTGAATAGCCTGAGCAGGAGTTCGTTTGGATTTTCTTTGGTAAGTGATGGTGAATTGAGGCTGTGTGGGTGGTTGAGATGTAGCAGGTGTGGGCTCAACACTAGCTTGTGTTGTTAGGTTGTCACCTTGAGCAATGAGCTCTAACATTTTTGGGACAAGGGCTGTTTCTACCCCAGAGAAGCCAACAGTGGGCTTTCTCAGTATTTTAAAGATGTCGGGCTTCATCTGTCCCAATTTAAGAATGTTACCTGTTTCCCTCAACTGTGAGCCCAATTCATAGTTAAGAATGTACTGGACATATCTAGGAAACATATAATACTCTAAGGAGTCTAAATTAGCAAGTAAATTTGTATAAACAAACTGAGAATACCTGAATTTGACCCCCTGAACCATTCCATAGATTATGAAGGAGAGATCCTCAGGAATCTGTTCCCATCCACCATGCTTGTTTGATAAGCTGTGGATGACCATATGGAGCAGGAATCTCCATTGGGATGAGACCTTCCCTTTCCTAAAGGTCTTTACAGAGAAATCTCCCTCATATCCCATCTGCTCAAAGGAATGATTGACAGCTTCCTTGGGAAAAACACCTCACCTTCTTCATCATCCAGCTGAAGATGCATGTTGATGATGGCCAGAGTGATGAAGACTGTTCTCCCCTGCATTGTGGCAGACAATGTCTTCTCCCCATCCATAACAATCTCTTGGCAGGTTTTCCAAAAGTCTAGCAGATGATCCTCATAGAATGGAGGATCAATGGTTAGAGAGGTGAAGTAGTTAGACAGAGATAAGAAACGGCAAACCTCTGAGAAATGAGGA
The DNA here is from genome assembly GCA_025506515.1 of Flaveria trinervia. Taxonomy (NCBI): domain Eukaryota; kingdom Viridiplantae; phylum Streptophyta; class Magnoliopsida; order Asterales; family Asteraceae; genus Flaveria; species Flaveria trinervia. The sequence continues at coordinate 2,895,331 of CM046458.1, read as the reverse complement.
TCTTTCTCAGAGCTTAACAGAGCAACTGATTATGTTGTCTGTGTAGCTGCATGGTAAAGTTGGGATCATTTCTGTGAGCAAGGTTAGCCATTTTGAGGTAGCTTAGAGATGAAGAAAGAAGGAAGAAAGAAATTTCAGAGAGAAATTTGGGTTTTTAGGTTTGGAGGAAGAACAGATGATAGAAAAAGGGGGAAACCGTTGGGTTATATGAGAGAGGGATTTCAGATAAAGTTTAATGAAAGAGGATAAACTTTGAAATCCGAATGTCGGTGCCACCTTTGAAAAAGTAGTTTACTTTTGCTTAAAAATTAGTTTTTCTTGGAAGTCAAAAAGCTTCCGAAGGTTTATTATCTTCGTAAGTTTTAATTAAAAAGCTTCTGAAGCTAAAATAACTTCGACAGAATTTCCTGAGAGTTTTGAGAATTTTGCTTTGGAAGAGAAATCAAAACTTGAATGCTTTGTATATAAGACAACAAAGCTTCCGAGAGTTAATTTTGCTTCGAAAGTAAATGGTCTTTGAACATAAGTAAATGTCTGAGACAAGTATTTAAGCTTCAGAAGATAAATCTGAAAGCTCTTCCGAAGGTAAATTTCGTAGACAGTTATTTATTTTGAAGGCATGATTTGCTTCCGAAGTTAAAAGCATAACTTCCGAAGTATCAGAAATTTTCAAAAATCTAAGGAAAGTCTTCAAAAAGAAATTTTCATCCAAAGAAAACATGAGCTTATGAAAGTGATGAACTAGACAACTTAAGACACACATATTTTAAGAAATAATAATAATTAGTTTTAAGAAAAGCTTACTCAAAGTTTATCATCCCAATAGCTGATATTAGATATTTAAATCTCTGTTCATCAAAAGCCTTTGTAAACAGATCAGCATATTGTTCATCTGTGTGAACTTTGACTAGTTTAATTAATCCCTTTTCATAGTTATCTCTTATTAAATGATACCTGATATTGATATGCTTTGTCCTTGAGTGCTGCACAGGATTCTCTGTGATTGAAATAGCATTGTTGTTTCTAGGTGAATGGGTGTCTCCTTGTAGTTTAACCCATAGTCCAACATCTGATTCTGAATCCAAAGTACTTGAGCACAGCAGCTAGCAGTAACAATGTATTTAGCTTCAGCAGTTGATGCAGAGACACAGGATTGTTTCTTACATTGCCATGAGACAACCCTTCCACCAAGGAATTGACATCCCCTAGATGTAGACTTTGTTGTCATGTTGCAGCCACCATAATCACTATCTGTATAAGCATACAGATTGAAGTCAGGATTCTTGGGATACCATAAACCAAGTGTTGAAGCACCTTTGAGGTATCTTAGAATCCTCTTGATAGTGATGAGGTGAGACATCTTAGGGTTGGCTTGATATCTTACACAGATGCATGTAGCAAACATAATATCAGGCCTGCTTGCAGTAAGATACATAAGAGACCTAATCATAGCCCTATATAAGTGCTCATCTACACACTCCCCCTCCAGATCAGGTCCAAGGGAGTGGTTTCTGGCTCTAGGTGTCTTAGCAATCTTACAGTCAGTCATGTTGAACCTCTTGAGTATGTCCTGAACATACTTTAACTGACTTATGAAGATGCCATCTTCAACTTGCTTCACTTGAATTCCCAGAAAGAAATTGAGTTCCCCCATGGCACTCATTTCAAATCTGTGTTTCATCAGCTTCTCAAAGTCTTTACAGAGCTTTAGATTAGTTGATCCAAAGATGATGTCATCCACATACACTTAGACTAGCAATATGTCATTTCCATGTCTTTTGATGAAGAGAGTTCCATCTATAGTACCTCTCCTGTATCCATGTTTACAGAGATACTCAAACAGTGTCTCATACCATTTTCTAGGTGCCTGATGTAGCCTATAGAGAGAGCTTTGTCAAGCTTGCAGACATAATCAGGATGATCAGGATCTATAAAACCAGGTGTTGTTTGACATATACCTCTTCATCTATCACTCCATATAAAAAGGCACACTTCACATCAAGCTGAAAAACCTTGAAGTTCTTGGATGCAGCAAATGCCAGGAATATCCTAACAGCTTCTAATCTTGCCACTAGAGCAAAGACATCAGTGTAGTCAATCCCTTCTTCTTATGTGTATCCTTGAACAAGCAGTCTAGCATTGTTCTTGATGATGATGCCTCTATCATATTTTTTTATTTCGAAACACCCATTTGGTTCCAATGGTAGTCTTCCCAGAAGGAATAGGACAAAGGTTCCAAACTTTCTTCCTTTTGAATTGAAGTAGCTCTTGTTGCATAACTTCAACCCAAGTTCCATCCTTTAGAGCCTCATCAACTTTCTTTGGCTCTATCTGGGATAAGAAACAAGAGTGAAGACAAACATTTGCTTCATGGGTTTGTCCTCTTGTCCTTACCCCTGTGACAACATCTCCAATGATGTTTGTGGTGGGGTGAGACTTGTGGATCCTAAGCTGAGGGATCACAGCAAGTTTCTGAGAGAGATCTAAATTAGAGAAATTTAGATCTAGCATAGATGTTTCTCCCACCACATCAGCACACTTTTCAAAAGAGACTTGATCCAAGCAGTGTATGACATCATTGATGTTCTCATCTATGGTGTGGTTAGTGGCATCAAGAAATTCTTGGTCACTGTCACCACCACCATTGTTGTCTTCCACAATTGAGGTGTTCTTATCTGGTTATGGAGCCTCTGAGCTAGAATTTGAAGGCACCCCAGATGTATCAGCTGAGTTTTTCATTGTAGTGCTCATAGAAACCTCATTAGCAGAAGTAGTTCCAACTGGAGCTGAAGATGTATGACTTGAAGGTCTTCTTAGCTCAAATCTTAGATCAGGATCACCTATGTTTAAATTTTTTGCAATCCTGGAACATTCTCACAAGATTTGTTAAAACAGTTGGTAACTAAGTCAAGATCAAATAACCAATCCAGACCAGAACCAGCAACACAGGGTGTGTGTTCATTGAAAGTCACATTGGCTGACTCCTCAACAATTCTAGTTCTAAGATTGTATACTCTATAAGCTTTAGCTTGAGAAGAGTATCCAATAAAGTGCCCATCATCTAACTTCTCAGCAAACTTGGCAATTTGATCTTTGGTATTCAAGATGGTGCAAGGACATCCAAATGGCTTGAGAAAACCAATGAAAGGTTTCCTCTTGTGCCAAAGTTCATAAGGGGGCTTGCCATGAGTCTTAACTACTAAAACTTTGTTCTGCATATAGCAGGCAGTGTTGACTGCCTCTGCCCAGGAGGTGATGGGCAGCTTAGAGTCAGACAACATGGTTCTTGCAGCTTCAATCAGTGTTCTGTTTCTCCTCTCAGTAACACCATTCTGCTGAGGAGTCCTGGGAGCACTGAATTGTCTTGCAATACCCTTTTCATCGTAGAATGTATAAGGATTTGGTTCTTAAATTTAGTTCCTTGATCACATCTTATGATTTTGACCTTGTTATCAGATTGATTCTCAATCTTTAAGATGAAATTCTTCAGAATCTCAGGAGTCTCATCCTTAGTTCTAAGGAAAAAGACCCAAGTGAATCTTGTAAAGTCATCTATGATCACTAAACAGTAAGAGGTCCTTCCTAAACTCATTACACTGGTGGGGCCAAAGAGATCTATATGTAACAAGTGTAGGGGTGTAGTGATGGAGTTTCTTTCCTTAGGCTTGTGAGAAACCATATGCTGCTTCCCTTTCAGGCATGCAACACAGTGGTCATCATTTGTAAACTCTTTTGGCATTCCAGTTACCAAATCATGCTTAATTAATTTATTCATGTTCTTAAATTTTACATGGCACATTCTTTTATGCCATAGGAAAGACTCATCACTATTTGCTTTAGACAGAAAGCATGAAACTTCTCCAGAGGGAGAGGTTTCTTGCAAGTCCATCTTGTACATGTTTCCTTTCCTGGGGGCTCTAAGCAGGATATGCTCATGAGGAATGACCACACCAGGCTTAAGAACAATGCACTCATGCTCAGTTATGACTCTGATCACAAAATTGAGATACACTCAGAAGATTGTATCCAAGCTCCTTAACAAAGTTTACCTTTTCTATGTTAAGCTTACCATTTGTGACCTTGCCCCTTCCAGAACTGTAACCACCTTCATCTCCTCCAAAAACAACTGGTCCTCCATCAATCCTTTCAAAGTTCTGGAGTAGTGACCTATTGCTTGTCATGTGCCTGGAACAACCACTGTCTATGATCCAGACATTTTTGTTTGTCTTCAGCTGTCCCTGCACAAAGAAAATGATTAGTTACATTTGGAAACCCAAGCCTTGCTTGTCTTGGGCTCATTATAGAAGGTAATTCAATAGTAATAGATCCTATGGTTGTACTAAGAGGATCTTGAGCTGTTGTTGATGGAGAAATCTCGGTCACTTGGTCTTTCTTAGACATCCACACCACCTTTGGAGTCTTGGACTTGACCTTCAAAACTTCGGAAGCTTTTGGAACTTTGAAAGTTTTGATGACTAATCCTTCGGAAGATTCTGCAGACATTGCAGCAGACTTTAGTGCTTCGGAAGAACTCCTTTCTTCCGAGACCAACTTCTCTTCCGAAGGTAATTTTCCACTTGCCTTCTTCTTAGATTTGGAGCTTTCGAGGGAAACAAATTTTCCTTCCGAAGCTTGAATCTTCTTGAGACCCTTTGAAGTCTTTGTTTTGGTCATATGGACAGTGCCTTTAGGATTGTATGGACAATCCTTAGCAATATGAGTGGTACTGTCACACATGACACAATTCATCTTCTTCTTCACAAGAGCCTTTTCCTGAGAACAAGACTATCTTTAGTCACATCCCTTCTCCACCTTCATTTTTGCAGATGCTGAGACAGTCCTCTTGGGCTGAGAACTATGCTTGGAGTTTGATGGTCCAGGCTGTACGGCAGTGGTACACAACAGATCAGTCTTCTTCTTGTTACTGAGATGAGTTGAACATGAACCAGAACTCTTAGCAGAAGAGTTTTGGTTGATGTCTTTAGTCCCTACCACTTTAAACCCTACAAAGATGAAAACTTGTTTCTGATTAGAGTCAAAAGTAGTCTTGATCTTTTGAGCCTTCCTTACCTTTCTTTTGCTCTTTCTGATCAAGTTCTTTCTCATGAACTTGGTCATCATAGTCTTCTTTCTCCTCAGAAGATTAGTGACCCTTCTTGGAATCCTTTTCTTCACTCTTCTCAGAGGAATTCTTCACTATCTCTTCTTCATCCTCTTCACTCATAGGATCTATGAGAGGAAGCTCATCTTCATAAGTTCCACACCTAGGAGATCTTACAAACAAGATTATGTGTGGAGGAGCTATCTCATTGGATCCCAGTCCCTGCCTGTTTTGATAGCACACTTTGTTGTGCAGGGATGAGGATATCAAGTTCTTGAAGGTCTCTTCTTCAAGAACACTCTTTTCTGCTCTAGCTTTGCTGATCACAAGCTCAGCCTGGCACTCAGTTAACTTGGTTATGAGATCTTTGATTTGAGTCCTAAAATCTGTGTGTTCCTGTTTTAGAACTGAAATGGTTTTCTCTAGGTCCTCTATCTTTAGTTTATAATCCTTTTCAAACGTTCTAAAATCAAATTTTAAAATGTTTAAGGACTCAAGGTCAGATCTCATTTTCAAGTTATAGGACCTGTATATGTTAACTTTACCAATGCATTCAGGAGTACAAAGATGTTCTAATACCTTGGCTTCATCATGATTTGCCATCAATGCTTGGTTAAGAGAAGCATCTTCCACCTGAAAGCTCCAGTCAAAGCCTCCTTCTTCGACAGCAATAGCAGCCTGCTGCTTTGACTTCTTATTCTGGAGAGCTTTGTCAGTGTAGTTTGGTCTGGACTGTGTTTGGCCACCATTTGCTCTAGGTGCCTTACACTCTCTGGAAAAGTGGCCCATCAAGTTACATTTGTAACACTTGACTTTGACTTTGTCCAGGCTAAACTTTCCACTAGTTTTTTTGCTTGGGAACTTCCTTCCAGTCCTCTTGTAGAACTTCTTGGCTCTGTGAGTGAGAAGAGCCATCTGCTAGACTATTTCCATGTATTCCAGATCATTTGGATGAATACAGTCTAGGTCTTTAAGAGTGAAAAGAGAGTTGCCACAACTTTCATCAGAAGACACAAAAGCTTGAGAAGAGCTTGTCTCTTGGAATGGGCTTCCTTGAGTGTAGTTCTCCCTTGGTGTCTCTAGGAAGGTGATGAAAGGACCCTTTGGTGAATTGTCAGGGTAGCGTAAGAGATGATGTTTGGGTTCTATTCTATCCTTTTCAACCACATGTAGGGTTGAACCCATTTGATTGTTGGAGTTGCCAGACGAACCTTGCATGTTCATCTCCATCTGGTAGCCACTGAGAATCCTATATAACTCTGTCAGAGTAAGAGTTTTGAGATTTTCAGTTCTCTTGATCACCACACAGTAGTGTGTCCATTGCCTAGGAAGTGAGAACATGAACTTCCTTACAATATCTCTATTCTCAAGAGAAACTCCTCCATCCACTAGGGTATCCACAATCTCAACATACCTGAAGTATTGCTGAGTCATGGTTTTACCTGTTTTGAAGGTGAAGTTTTCAAACTGCTGCTTTAGGAGATCCTTCTTATTCTCTTTGGCTTCAGAGGAACCCTCATACATCAGTTTCAGTGCATCCCACAGCTGCTTAGCTGTTTTGCACTTCTTGAAACCTCTGTACATAGACTTTAGAAGGGCAGTTTGAAGAGCTGTCATGGCTTTTCTGTCAATCTCTACTCTCTTCCTATCTTCATAAGAGTAGTTAGCCACATCTTTTGGGATCATACCAGCACCAGTAGCAGAAGGGGTGCTGGGTATGAAAGGTTCATTCTCAATAGACTCCCACATTCTTGAATCAAGAGACCTGATGAAACCTTCCATTCTCAAACACCAGGTATCAAACTCATCAAGAGTGATCAGTGGGGACTTGTTCATGGTTCCAGTTTCCATACCAGTCTTGGAAATGGTTGCCATTTGAAAAGTTTAGTATTTGTGTGTGTGAGGGATCTTAAGATGGTGAGATCTTATATCAGGAGCTTGAAAGCTCTAATACCAAATGCAGGACCGTTGAAGGGGTCAATTACAACACAACAACACAAAAAGGAGATTAACTAAAACTTAATCAAACAGTAAACTGGATTAACCAAAGTAAGACACTAGAACACAAGTAATATAAGAGACAGAACACAAAGAACACAAGTATATGGTTTTCAAGAATGTAGTATATTGCTTTCTCTATGTTCTATTACAAGTGTTACAAAGCATAATTCAAAGATACAAGAACATGAGATACTTATACTACACCCTACAGCCGGCTATACTTTGAAAGCCAGCTGGATACAATTGACTAGACATAAAACAAAATCAATTGTAAAGTCAAAAGGTAGATTGCCTTTTGACTTGTGACTATGACATGCCATATCTCACATCCTTATCTATTACAAAAAGGATAAAGTACATGAAGTAGAAAACTACAAACTCAAGACCTCAATGTACAGTTACCAAAAGCATGGACCTTTTCACCAACTCATGTAAGTTGGTGACCTTTTAGAGGTGTAGCGAAAAGGTATCCAGCTTTATGAAAAAGTGCATCAGATAAAGCATGTATTAAAAGTCTTCGGAAGAAATCTGTCTTCATGAGTTGAAGCTTCGGAAGACTTTGTCTCTGAGGCTTCGGAAGACTTCATATTTGGCTTCGGAAGATATTGGTCTTGGCTTCGGAAGATTTTACACTAAGAGTATTTTCTATTGCATGTGTAAAACTTCCTAAGCATTCTTTTTCAATGCACTTGTGCAACATGCATGATAGAAATGGATGTTTAGGTTGTATCAACCTCTTCAATAATCTCTTTAAAGTGGTCCCAGACGATTAACAATGCATAAATTAAAAGATGTTATAAGCCACAAGAACCACCTACCATGCAACATGTCTATTGTTATATATGTTTCGTTGTTTTTATAAAATCTAATTGTTTTTATAAAATCTAATTGTTTTTATAAAATATAAATTTGTACGTACATACTAGCTTGTCTTATGTCATCTTTTCTTTTTCTTTTATTTTGTGTCACCGCCCCCACCACAACACGAGGGTTTCTTGCTAGTTCTTATACAACTCCAATTGGTTCAGTTTTAAACTTTTTTTCTTTGTTTTTGTTGTTTCACTTTTTTATACATACATGACTTTTGTAATATTACGTATAGTAGATTCTCTTTCTTTTTTGTTATTGATGCAATACCAAGATTTTTAGTGTGTATATACATATTTAGAGAAAAAAAATAATTTGTATAATTAAATGTACATGGATAATCAAGTATGGTGACTTCTTAATGACATTGAAGTGGTCCCAGACGATTAACAATGCATAAACTAAAAAGATGTTATTGGCCACAAGAGCCACCAACCATGAAAAACATGAAACATGTTTATATATAGAAGAGTAAATAAAGAGAAAGATGTCGATTTTAAATATATATATCTTGTAACGTATCATCCATCCACGATTTTAAATAAACCAGTAGGTAAATACTCAAGCACTGTTTGCGATGAGTAAACTCCACACAACATATATAGAAAAGTAGATAAAGAGAGAGATGTTTGAAATTAAGTAATATGAATAAGAATCAAAATATATGTTCGAAATTAATGAGAATCAAAATACATGTTCATCATCTATTTATATACCTAATTGAGTATTTAATTGTTTAAATATAAGAGTAAAACAAACTATATGTAATGAAAAAAATCAATCAAAGAGAAATCAACAAATGTTCGGAACTATTTTATAAATCTACTTAAGTATTGTGGGTAAAATAAAAAACAAAATACATGTGATATTAATAAAGTAAAAACAAATAAAAAGCCTCAAATAGTGACATATGATAACAAACTAAAGAAACCAACAACATAAATTATTAAATAAGAAAATAAGTAAAAAAACCCGAATAATTAATAAAAACTAAAAGAAAAGAATAGCATGGAGGGGGATTCAATTCCGTGCATCTAGAGTAGACAGAGGTGTGTAACAGAGTACTCTTTATCGTAAATAGGATATTGAGACCTAAATGGTCTGTTCAAGTTACAACTTAAAGTGATTTTGTGTAACAAAAAACAAGTCATTTATATATGATAAGGTTATTAATGTACTGCCATATATCACTAACATTAAAATGTGCTTAACAAAGTGATAAGACTCGTAATGTAAAGATGATAAATAAGAAAAATCTAGATATAATTTCTTCAGCATTTGGAGAGAAGCATGGCGTAATTAACAATGTGTCTTAAATGTGAAGAACTAGGGCATGCAAAAGTATAAGGTATTTGAGCTTCATATATATAGGCCATCAGGTTTTCTTCCTTCATCAATAATCGTCAATAGATCTTTAAAAACATAAAAATCAATAAGAAATAAAGAATTATAATTAAACCACCGGTCACTTTATTAACAGATAGAAATAAAATAAAATGATGCTAGCTCAAAACAAAGGATTCATCTTCCCAACTGGACCATAGTTTTGATTTTTGCTTTATTTTTCTTTCCGGTCGAAATGACGATTCCATTTTAGATCTTGAGCATTTAAGAGAGAAGTAAAATTTTTGTAGTGTTTGAGAGAGTAGATTATGGTATGAATTTTATTAAAATATAATTGTATGCTTACAGATTAGATTTTTTTAAATGACTTATTATTGTGCAATAAACAAATATCAGTCAATTGAATACCAAATCATGAGAATTTTCAACCCCGAAATCGGAAGACATTATATCCATCCTAGAAACACTTTAACCGAGCAAGAAAGATGGTTTACCGATACCCATAATTCGCACTCTTAACTCTTAACATTGTTAAAAGAAACCACTAGTTTGGAACTATAGCAGCCAACCATTCTTGAAAAGAAACTAAATATTCAAGATTGTCACCTTGTCGGCACTCTAGAGCGTTTTCGGTACAGTAACATCATGGGTCCAAAAAGATATCATGATCATGATCATACCTACACAACACAAACTACATTAACTATGAAACAGATGAGATGCTTCATACAATTTCATTTCACAAAACAAAATCAAAATCAAAATCAAACTTGTGGCCCTCTTTCTTCCATCCATCGTTCTTAAATGCGTTTCAAAACCCCAATGATGTCGTCCACCAATTCCCTCACATTCCCCCAAATCCCTTCAATCTTTTCAGCCCTCAACACCAAAACTCTAATCATAACTCCTCAAAATGTCCCTCACAATTAAGCTCCGAATCACCCCTTCGATCTCACATTTGAATCTCAATCCCAAAACCCACAAAAATTCAAGCTTTTTACGAGTACCCATTTATCATTCGAACAAATTAGCCACTCCCCTCGTGATTCGCCCCAAAAGAATGACATCTCATGTAATCAAGAGTTCTTTGATTGAACCCGATGGTGGGGTCTTGTTGATCTGATTGTTCCGGAGAATCAAAGGGGTTTGAAGGCTTTGGAAGCTGAGGGATTGGTGAAAGTGAGGTTGACGAAGATTGATTTGGAGTGGGTGCATGTGATTAGTGAAGGATGGGCGAGTCCATTGAAGGGGTTTATGAGGGAAGATGAGTATTTGCAGAGTTTGCATTTCAATTCATTGAGAATGAAGGATGATGGGAGTGTTGTGAATATGTCATTGCCTATTGTTTTGGCTATTGATGATGAGACTAAAGAGAGGATTGGTGGTGCTAATGATGTGGCTTTGGTTGGACCTAATAACAACACTGTTGCCATTCTAAGAAGGTTTGCATTTCTGTTCTTGCAACTTGGTTATTATCAATGATATTATTATTATTATTATTTAGTGTCAGAATGATATGATTCTGAGTTTCTTTATAAATGTAGTAGATTTATCATGTGTTATGTTTCTCTTGTTATTCTTCAAGTTGCAGTTGAATTAACACATTCAGATACCCATAACTCTCATTTTTTTAGCTAAGTGGCCTTAGGCATTATGGTCCATTACTCCAATTGATGGTCTACAATTTTATTTATGTTTTTAGAGATATTGTAGTTGGGCATATATGTGCATTTGATGTGAAGTCATGATAATCACTTTTGGAGGTGTTTGGTTGTCTATAAGAATAATCACTTTTAAAACACACATCCAAACATCCTCCTACCATTTGATTCTACATTAGTGGAATTGGGTGGTGTGAAGCTCTCAAATTAACTAAATGTGCTTGCAAAATTTAGTTTTAATTCATATTTCATGACTGGCTTATCCTTTTTTTCCAACAAATCATGATATGCTTTAGTTATGACTTTCTAAAAAGATGCAACTAAACAAACAATCATAAAAAACATACAATTAATCAAGTATAATCCCACTTATGGTAGAGCTATGGGAAGGTTCGGGGAGGGTGTGATAAGGCAAACCTTACCTCTATCCCAACCGATGGAGGCGATGCTCTGAAATTAAATGATGATTTCCTTGCAAACTGAAATCGATAAGCCCAATAACATAAATTGATTGACGCAACTATTATACTAAAGTTGAAACTGATAACGATTTCCTTTCAAATTTGACGTCAATATTTGTTTTTTTTTTTCTTTCTGTGTTTGGCGTTCTATCTATAAGCATCACGAGTTCAAGATAGATAAAATTATGAACTTGCTTTTAACCTCAATTATGAATATCAATTTAATGAGCCACTTGAATGCATTTGTTTGATAACTGCACCACTAGTTTAAAATGTAACATCCACATTACTTGCATATCAACCAAGATATGTGAGTTTTTCAATTTAACATCTTTCTTGTCATATCTACTAATATTTTCACTCCATGATATTGGAATTGAAAATATAATTCACATCATAACTTAGGTATCTTTCTTTTTGGTTTCAGCATTGAGATATACAAGCATAACAAAGAAGAAAGGATTGCTAGAACATGGGGAACAACTGCACCCGGATTACCTTATGTTGAAGAAGTAATAACTCCAGCGGGAAATTGGCTCATTGGTGGAGACCTAGAAGTATTATCTCCAATCAAATACAATGATGGCCTTGATAGTTACAGGCTTTCTCCCAAGCAACTTCGAGAAGAATTTGATCGTCGTCAAGCTGATGCAGTTTTTGCTTTTCAATTAAGAAATCCTGTTCATAATGGTCATGCATTGTTGATGAATGACACTCGTAAGAGACTTTTAGATTCGGGTTACAAGAATCCAATTCTTTTGCTTCATCCTTTAGGGGGGTACACAAAAGCCGATGATGTGCCATTGGATGTTCGCATGGAACAACATAGCAAGGTACTCTTTATGCTTTCATAATATAAATGTATCTTCAAATGCTTGCTAGTGCGTGACAAAAAGGCAAACCAGTAATTACGATTTTAACGATCAAGGTTCTATAATTATGGTTTCGATGATTTAGGCTAATTTTTTAAAGAGTTAATTTCAATTTTGCTCCCTAAGGTTTGACAAAAATAACCATTTTCCTCCAAAAGTTTATAAATATCAATTTCAATCCAAAAGTTTCATCATTTATCTCACTTTTAAGCCAAAGTTTATTATTTTGGATTCAAACAACTAATAAAACTTTTGGATTGAAATTAAAACAAATTATGAAACTTTTGGAGGTAAATTGATGTTTTTATTTTTTTGGAGGAAAATGGTTATTTTTGACAAAACTTAGGGAGCAAAAACGAATGTAACTCTTTTTCAAATTTTGAGAAGCGTAAAAGTGATTTTATAGATATATGTGAAATTGCCTAAACTACTCTTGGCGTAAGAAAACTGATTATTAAGGTAAACTCAAAATTACCTACCAAATTCATCTTTTAACCAAGTGATTATCATAAATCAGTAATGTGTTTGTGAATATACATCAAAGCACTCTCTAAGAAAATTGCATCCGTCAATGTTTTGTACAAAGCAACTTTATTCCATAAATTGTATTTGAAGTAAAACGTGGTATTTATTTGGTATTGAACTCTTTTAAAATCAAGTATTTGAAAAAGTTTGCTGAATATTTTCATTGGTTGCAAATATATTTATTCTTTAAAATTTAAATTTGCAGTATTCTTTATAGAATTTGATTATTTGCCAGGTATTAGAAGATGGAGTGCTCGACCCCGAGACTACCATTGTGTCTATATTTCCATCACCAATGCATTACGCAGGTCCCACTGAAGTACAGTGGCATGCTAAAGCAAGAATAAATGCTGGTGCTAATTTCTACATCGTAGGTCGTGACCCGGCTGGGATGGGACATCCTACTGAGAAACGTGACCTGTATGATCCTGATCATGGTAAAAAGGTGTTAAGCATGGCCCCGGGATTGGAGAAGTTGAATATTTTGCCATTCAGGGTAGGTCTTCATATTCCCTTGTTGGATTGTGTAGATGTGGGAAAATTGGTGGGATGAGTAACATGTTAAAACTGAAAATCTTTGTGCTGGTTGGGTTGACAAGAAACACTTTTGTGTCCATTTTTTTTAAAGTTTGTTAAAAATAGTGTAAAAGTTTATTACAATGTTCATATAATCCCAATAACAATCTGATTTCCTGAATCCAATAACTGTTGGTGGTTGAATCCAACGCAAGTATTCCCGCTCATGATGGGTTCGGTTCATACTAGATATCGCTTTGAGATCTTTCCACATTTGAAAGAATATTTTTTTTTCTTGCTAATAAACAGAAAATAGTTAACTTTTTATTCAACATTTTATTTGTTACTTACTTAACCTTTGTCTCTATAGACAAAAAGAAAAGATCAGAAACAGTGACCGTAACATTCCTTCATGGTCATTTTTGTTTCACCAGAAAATTTGTGAGTTTAGCCAAGAATCTGTCAACATCGATTCAAAATCATAGCCAGTCTTTCTTATATTATTAAAAATAATATCAGTTAATCTAATACTTATTGTTGCAGGTTGCAGCATATGACACAGTAGCTAAAGAGATGGCTTTCTTCGACCCTTCACGTGCTAAAGATTTTCTTTTCATCTCTGGTACCAAGGTATGCAGAAATCACATGTTTAGCAGCCTTGTTATTTCACCATACCACTATATGTACCAACTTCTCTTTGAAGATGTAGCAATTTCATCTCAAAAGTTTTGTAATGTTTGAATAAACTAATTCCTTTTCTGTTATCTGATTAATTAGGGGTCAAAGGATAAACTCCTTTATTACCAACTGCAACAAAATTGATAACTTAAGATCAAATAAAATCACCTAATTTTTCAGAATAATCTTTTTTGGAAATTTTATAATATTATCTATTATTTTCTTAAATATTCATATTTTCTCAAACACTCCAACAAATATTACAACCTCAAATAGCAAAAGGACATAAAAATGAAAATTGTTATTTAGAACATCCTATAAATAAAACTTTGTCAACTTCTGGATCAAGCACTCATTTTGTAACACATTTTAAGATTTTGAAACAAATTTAAGTTTTATTCTTTTTTCTTGACTGCAGATGAGAACTTTTGCAAGAACAGGGGAGAGCCCTCCGAATGGTTTTATGTGTCCCGGAGGATGGGATGTTCTTGTCAAGTACTATGCAAGTTTGCAAGCTGAAGAAGCTGCACCGGCGGTAGTATCAGCTTAAAGATCTTTGATTTATAAAAGAGTCCAATACGACTTGATTTTCGCTATCGCATATGCTAATATGCTAAGTTAGCACCCCAACAAGATCCACACAGCAATTTTGAGTTGTGTTTGGCTTTTATCTTTGGGATTTTATATTTTCAGCTTGCTTGATAAAATGTTTTTTTAGCATCCCCGTTGTATTGATTCATTTTGTAGAATGGCCCTTGGAATATTGGTGTTTGTTTTGGGCATGTCAATTTTATTTATTAAGTCAAGTTTTTAGAATAAATTACTATTTTCATTAATTGTTTTGCTTAAACTAACTCTTTTCATATAAGAAATTAAAAATAATTAGATTGTACCACAAAACACGTAGATACACTACATAATAGTGGTGTATTCAGAATTTTAAAAAATATTTTATTTTCAAAAAATTTTAAGTTAAAAAGTAATTATAATATTGAAATGTTAATGGCTGATGTTATAAACTTATGTTTTGATTACCGGCATAATATAAAGGTGCACTTCATTGTGTAGATTAAATGTTTTTCATGAATTTGTGTTTCATGTAAGATTTCAAATATTATCAACGATATTAATGTAATTGGTTTTATGTCGAATAGTAATATATATTTTAGGAAAAGGAAAAATAAAACACAACTGTAAATGCTTAGTAATATTACTATATCCCATGGGTGGATCCAATTCAACGTGAGGGGGTGCATAGTAGGGGTATCATTTTTACCCGAACCCGAATTTATAATCTGATTAAACTTTACTCGAACTGTATAGCTAATACGCTACCACTCAAATCTAGCTCACAAACATAAATTGTTTCATAAATTGACTTAGGCACCCATGAATGAGCTTTGTAGTAATGATTGTTTAATAAATTGTTTGAGTTTTCCCCAAGCCCTAAACCTACATCTCTTTCTAATTATTAGTTGATTAAGTTATATTTTGATTAACCACAAGATAAACACAACATGATAGTAGAGCAAACAATTAATTTATAAATTTGGGCTTTTAGACCTGTTTTGACCCAACCGTTCTCAATGTGACTCGTGTTTTGACCCCAATTAGAAAAATAAAAAAAGAAAACCATATCTGGCACAACTATTAACTATTCGCTATTACAAATCTATAAAATTTATTTTGATTCATTGGTTCTCTCTACATTGACATTAATATATCAACATCCATTTAATAATTTATCTAAAATATCGCATTGAATTATATCCAAATCACAATTACTTTCACAGTATATATGAAGCACTTGATATCAAAACTCAACACACACTATCTTTATCTTGTAGATCCTAACAAAAACAATGAATTCAAAGGCTTTTCTCATCCTACTCTTCGTAGCCCTCACATACTCCTCCTTCTCCTTCGACTTAACTACAGGTATATTTATTTCTACATACCCGCACACGTTAACAAGTCCATGGATCCTCCAACCACAATACTTTCTAGATATCACGATTTCTTGTAGTTTGACCTTTCAATTATGTCGATACAGTAGTTTAAAAAGTTATAACAGGCGCAATTGATTGGATAATAATTTGTGCAGGGAACATAAGTTGTGAGAAGTCACTTTATGGCAATAGTCACAATTGTTCAGGAGACTTATCACAGTGCCAAAAAGAAATGGAAGAATACTATAAAGATGCTGTTTCAGTGTTGGCAATGAGTTGCCAAAATGATGGTGATTATCATACTTGTTTGGGAGTAGCTGAATATAACGCCACCACATGTCCACCATCAAGTCCACCGTCAAATCATCACCATTGATTGTGTGTGTTTTACTTTTATAGTTTTATGCTTGTTATATCAAATGCTGTTTCTTCAACCTTCTTGCAATTTAACTAATTTGTGTTTTCTATTATTAGGAAGTTGATTTTATTATATTAAGTTCTAACTCTGATTGGAATCCATATTAAGAATCGCAATAATATTCCTAACTTTCATTTTTATTATTAAGAATAATATCACTCGTATAAATATAATAACTTTACACTTAACTTCGGTTTCATATTGTTTACAATGATGATTGGTGTTACATGTGGAAACTTACGTTCCTTATAGACAAAATTGGTTAGAGTAAATCTAAGATGATTATTAGGGACAGTCTTATAAACAAAAATGATAATTTTTAGTGTTATTGGCATATTTGCTAGTATGAATTAGTATCGCATATTGATATTGATCATAATTCAAAGAATTTATGTGTTATTTTTTAATAGTTTTATTTGGTCAACAGCAAACAAAGTTGTCATTGAAAAAGAACAAATATAGAGCTAACACTCTAGCAAGAAGCTAAAGAGCAGTAACAGATTTACAAAAAATTAAAATTACACTAATTTTTCCAATCCAGTAACGTTGCTTTAGCTGTGTATTATAATGATCATTATCTTTTGTAATATTTTTTTATCAAACAACAAAAGTGAAACAAAGACGACTCCAGAAAAAATAGTGATTAAACCAAAAAAATACGATGGGTCAAAATCATATGTATTCTTCATTGAATAATCTATTTAATTATGTCTTAAATATGGTCGATTGGTGTTGGCGAATTAAATGAGTCAACACAGTCCACGTCAGAGGTTTATAAATTCAAGATTTAATGCATTGAACACATTAATTTGATTTAGCTAAAATGGCTGACGAGATAAATTTACCTTTATATTAATGCAAGACTGGATTAACAGTTATTTTTAGTGTACATTTTCTGATGTTTGGTATACAACTGGGTGTTGTATCACTGTCACTTTTCTCCCCTTTAATTGTTATGTATACACAGGGAATTTCTTCTTTGATTGTGACGGTTTGCACTTGGTATCAGGTCAAAAATGCCAAATGTGAACTAACCTAGCTATGCTTTTAAAGGATAATTAGATTATTTATGGGTCAACGGTTCATCCGATAATCTCTATTACTGAGGTACGGAATCTTAGTCACGAACCTAAAACCCACCATGAAAAGAACCATAGGCGAGAAAACCACATGGTACAACCTGAAACTATCATTTTTTCTATCTCAGTTGAGACTTGAACCAAACATCTCTATTTATTTTATTGAAGTATTGAAGTATCTTATTATAATCACTTGAGCTAAAGATCGTTGGTAACTAACTTTTATTATAAATAACACCATTTGATAGCCGTTATAACTAAAATTATAAATATGAGACGTTATATTGGTGATGGATACAAGTGATACATATACGGTCACATTGTCATCTCATATATATAATATATATATATATATATATATATATATATATATATGTGTGTGTGTGTGTGTGTGTGTATATATATATATACATATATATATATACATATAGGGAAAGGATCTTAAGAAAACCACTTAGTTATGAGAAAACTAATTTAAACCAATCAAATAATTTTAATTTCTTTTTCTTTTATTTCTAGTAAAAGGGTAATTAAGTAAATGTTACATAACTATTTTAGGTAGTTTTATGTATATTTAATAAATACCTTCTTTTTCTCGAACTGTTATTATTTTAGTTTCAACCTGCCTTCTTGATTATAATTGACTATTCACCATAATTGATTACAGGTCATAATCTTATTTGATTTAGTGGGGAATATAATAGCTTTTATTAGAATGAAAGATTAAACATTATACGCTATAGAAACTTTGGCAAGTTTGTTCATCATAACCTATTTTGTTTAGGAGTGTCTTGCCCAGCCTATCATCTACTATTGATGATTCTGGATATAATTCGACGTGTCCTGTTACACTATTATAGTTTATGGAGATGATTAAGTTTTCTCTCAAAACATCAACCAATAGTGAAGACAATAATGGATAAATGAGGGCTATCATCATCATCAAGATAAAACGGCATCGTCAAGAAACCATTGATCTAACGATGTGAACATCAAACCAAAAAGATTCATATTCAAGAAACCATCCATTAATTCAAGCTAGTTAGCATCAAAAGATCTATTATGGTGTTCAATTGAATCCCCATTTAAGATGATTGTAGGTGGAATTCATCGGTTTTTAGTTAGGTTTGTTTGAAAAAAATTCAAGTTATTGTTTTCTAGTTTTTAGATTATGAATAACGTTTTGTAATGTTGATTACGTATATGTAAGTTGGGTTATGTATATACGTAACTCATCTTCTTTTCTTATATTAATCGTCTTTTAGATTATGAAGTATATGTACTCTGAATATTTTTCTTTTTTCAAAACTTATGCTCTAGTTCTTTTTTTATGTTTCTTATGTATATCAAGTTGCATATACGTAACCATGTCTACGTATGTGTTATAGTTATGTAAGCAAATAAGAATACATGCTTACATATACGTAAACATGTTAACATGCATTCTTACAAAAACATATTCAAGTTGTTTAAGTGTTAACATCTACATAAGGTGGTAGTTAGGGCCACAATGATGAGTTTCACTTCATCTTTGTCAAGTTACATATACCTAATATGTGCTTACATATACGTAAGTAGGTTAAAGTGCATGTTGACATATACATATTTTGGTTGGTTAGGTATTCATATATACGTAAGCAGGTTTACATATGGCTGTAGTATACATATTTAAGTTGGTTATGTGTTTGCGTATACGTAAGCATGTTTACACCTACTCATTGTTGATAGATTTTAATGAAAAATGATGAAGATGAAGCGAATTATTGATGAAGGTGAATGATATGAAGGAGATTCAGCTGTTAGATTATTCAAAACATATTATGTGAGAGAGGATAAAGGAGAGAGAAGAGTGAATGTAGGGATTTTGATGAAGGTTTTCAAAACTATTTTTTATTCCAAATTTACCCTTATATCATTAATATAATCTCCTTTAATTTTGGATTAATTACTTTAATGTCATTTTCTATATCAACCATTGATCAAATAGATCAATGGTTTAGATTTGGTTTTCTTAGTTTTTTAGTAAATCAAGTTTTCTTAGGAACCCTCCCCTATATTTATATATATATATATATATAATATATATATATATATATTATATATATATATAATATATATAAATAAAAAGAGACAAGGTGTAAGAGCATTTTCTACCTATTCTCTATCTACATCCACGGTCTCATCCTTAAATTTTAACAAAAATCATCAAAAGACATGCTAGGTCACATTCTCTGTCACAACTCGACCGATGACGGAATCATCGGGGTGGACGAATGTGAAACAGTTGTTCATAGCTCATAAATTAAATAATTTTAATAATATTAAATGTCATTTTTCATTGAATAATACTAAACAATAAATCGTTACAATGCACTAATAAAAAAACAACATAAAAACTTTAATTAAACTAAGTCTAAGTCCTACATGAGCATGAAGAAATCCTCAAAATAGCATCCCGAAACATGTTAAAATTAAGGTCAACATATAATGTTGGTGAGTTCCCATGAATTTGTACATATGTATAAAAGCATCTTTTAAGAGGCAATTCATGTCATAGGTTAAGAAATAATGCAAGAATATACATAACATAATGATACAATCAAACCTTGACAAGATGGCCACAATAAGTTATAACGATTAACTAAGTATACTTGGTTCCCATGATGAGCAAGAATACGTCATCAGGATCTGGCAATAACCTCGGCTTTAGCACCAAATAGGCTTTTTAAGCCATATATCTATGACATCACTAGGCTAGCAAAAGTTAATGATTGTTTTTACAAGATGACATCATATAAGGCTCACAAATGCCTCAAATAACCATGAAAATTTTATAAACGAATTGCTCGTGCATTAGAAGTTTCAAGATGTTTTACAAGTATATATTTATAAGCTTAACATGTTTCACCCAAAAGATATAAAATAAAGTAAAAATGGGCATGAAAAACTGACATTGTATAATAATGGTCGTAGAGTACATATGAAAGCTTGCATGTTCAAGAGTCAAAGGTGATATCCTAAAGGATAAAAAGAAACAATAACTTGTGGTTAGAATTCATTACAAGAAGTTAGGACATTTGGAAATACCAAAAAGAAAAAGGTAAATTGAAAAAGGATTATTGCACCAATTTTAGATTCTGGATAGAATGTTTGATACGTGTTTGAATAGGTTTTAAAAATAGCAAACAGTTTTATAATATTATAAAAATTTATAGTTATTAGTTCAGAGTCTTCCAGAGAACTTTCATTTAGAAATATTTTTATGAAAAGATCCGTAAATAGGTTAAAATAGCAGAACAAGACACAAGGTGCTGAAAAGCGCACTTATCTTGTGAAGGCTATTTTGAGTTGTCTGATTGAGTTTGAAGACTTATAAACTGTCTTTGAAACTTTTATTCGATGAATTTAATATTAGAGTCTGATTTTACTTAAATTTAGTTAGTTATGACCAAGTTATGGTTAGTTGAAGTCAAATTATATTCTGCCAAAATTATAGTTAGGCACTTATGTGCACTTTTAAAATTATTAAAGCATGAAAAGCGTTAGAACAAATTTATTATGTTGATATATGGTATATTAGACTTCATTTTATTTATAGAAAAATATTCCAATACTTCGGCATAGCCATTGTTTAGAGAAATAATCTTGTGGAATAACCGAATGCGGCGGCATAGCCGTCCATATGCAAACGGGATTCTTTGTTTACATTAGCGTGTTCTTAGCTTGATTTAGAAATGTTAGTGATTTTTATAAGGTTAGTGCATATTAGAAGGTTAAAGATCAAATAATAAAGATTAAAATTAAAAGAGATTTAGTAGAAGAAAAAATAAAAGTAAGAACATAAAGTCATGAGAATAATGAGATGTTAAGATCATTAAAACAATATAGAACTACATAATATAAATGCAATATAAGGTTACTTTATTATTAGAAACTTCTTGAAATTACTTTTAAATTTTTTTTGAAACTGATTAAAACCAAAGGATGAAAGAAAGGTTTGTTATTAAGATTTTTAGAGAACGAGCAAATAAAAAGTGAGGCTTAAAGTTTGTTTTTATAGTTGAGGTTAGGAGGGGGTTATAAATGGTGTTAATGGTGAGTTACAAGTCTTTCAAAAGGGGTTATAATTGAAATTTGAAATAAATATAAGATTAAATAAAATAAATAAATAAAAAGATAATTACAATTTAAACTTTAAATTTATTAAAACCTTAATTTTAATTTAATCAACTTATTTTCTTATAAAATCTTTATAGACTTTATAAATCTTACAAGAACTTGTAATTTGATTATTTATTTTATTTGAATATTTTAAAATCTTATAAATATTAATAACCTTTTAACATTTATAAAATTTATTTTCTAAATTACAGAATTTAGGCTAAACTGATTAAGTGACACATTTATTGTATTTAAAATATATAAATATAAAATGATTAAATAATAAATTTATTATACAAGTTTGACTCAAATGGGTTTGGGTTTGGGTTTATAGTTTGAAAAATGGGCAGATGATATAGTCTCTTCTACTTTAAGAAATTTCGTCCAGAAATTTAATAACGAGAAGACTAATTTTAAGAATATGAGGAGACTTGGATTTCATTTCACGTTCGCAAGTGAACTCATGGGAACGTTTAATTTCAATGAGTTTTGACTATGGTGTTTTACTACACTTAAGTTTGTTCAACTTCATGATTCATGATTTCATGAGTTTCTTCACAATGTGGTTAGATTCATCAATTTGATTGAAAATTTTTTGGCTTTCAAGCTTTTGCATTTTTGACAATGCAAGACGATTAGGAAGGTTTGATAACGAGTGAAGAACCATACATTAGATTAATACGAGTCTCGAATTGACAAACATGAGAATATGTTTAAGATACTTTTGGATGAAATACGACTCCAGAGGAGCTTTCTCAAAGCAGAAAACTTCGGCATGGTTCTTAGATGACATTGATATTTCAAACCAGAGGAGAAATGTGTTAGGATCGTGTACGTACGGAGTACTAACGGATTCTGTGTGAAACCAGATCAAATAGTGCTGAATCCTATTTGAGTGGCTATCCAATTAGTGAGAACGATATCCCAATCGATATAACAATGAACTAAACGTTAAGAATGATAAGAATCAATCAAGATCGAACTATGAACTTGGATTGGCTGTTCTGGATGCTCTGGACGGCTAGGGTTTATGTATATTCGAAGTATCTCTCAAAGTGTTATGTTTTTCACGAATTAATTGGTATTTATAGGTTAGCAATTTTCATTCGTACGACTGAACCATTAGCGTGGTTCAGTCGTGCGACTGACTCATGCGATTGATTGATACGCATGAATAAAGGTTCAGTCGTGCGACTGAGTCAATCTTATGTCTCAATCATACGACTGATCCAGTCTCCTAGTTTAGTCATGCGACTGGTCTATAAGCATGATATATTCATGCGTATGGTCCATAAGTATGGTCCATGTAACACCCCAAATTTCTATTTAAACAAAAGGAAAAGAAAAGTAAATAGAAAGAATAGAAATTTTGCACAAGTAGAGGGGGATAAAGTGTACAAAGTACAAATCTTATTATTTTAAGAATTTAAAGGGCATGGTCACCCATATCAAAGCAGAAAGCTGCTTTGCTCTCGGAGGAAGAAGAAGAAGAGAGAGAGCCCCGTTCTAGAGAGAGAAGAGGAAGGAGCAGCTTCGAAGGTAAGTCTTCTCTTCTATGAGCTCGGTTTCAGCTGGGTTTCTAGTTCTTGACTGAAGTTCTGGTTGTTTAGAGTTTGTTTTCGGGATTCAAGAGTTGAATCGAAGTGGGTCTTAAACTGGAAGAGTGTTGCTCAAAGGCTGCTCAAGGTGAGTTTCTAGAACCCCTCTTTTACTGATTTTCAACTGATTTAGGGCTATTATGCATACTAAGTAAACGTCTTTTAAAGAAACCGTGGGTTTACAGCTTTATGTTCGAATGATGTATGTATGTATGCATGTTATAGTGTTGATTATGGGTTATAGACGAGGATTAGCATGCTTAGATGGCCTTAGTATGTTAGATCTGTGTTTGGGTATGATTAGAATGGTAATCGAGCGATGTTGATAACATAGAAAACATTTCAGAATGTTTTGATGAACATGAACCATGGTCCATGCGCCCAGAGGGGCTCATGCGCCTAAACAGTTGTCCATGCGCCCAGCATGAGAGGCTAGACGTCTAAGTGTTGGCCATGCGCCCAAGGGTGGATCATGCGCCTAAACAGTGGTCCATGCGTCTAAGTGTTGGCCATGTGCCCAAGGGTGGTCATGCACCTAAACAGTGGCCCATGCGTCTAAGTGTTGGCCATGCGCCTAAATAGTGCCCATGCACCCAAGTGATTGAAACGGCTAAGTGTTGGCCATGCGCCTAAATAGTGCCTATGCGCCCAAGTGATTGAAACGGCTAAGTGTTGTCCATGCGCCTAAATAGTGCCCATGCGCCCAAGTGATTGAAACAGCTAAGTGTTGGTGATGCTCCTGAACAGGTGTCATGC
Organism: Flaveria trinervia; assembly: GCA_025506515.1. Taxonomy (NCBI): domain Eukaryota; kingdom Viridiplantae; phylum Streptophyta; class Magnoliopsida; order Asterales; family Asteraceae; genus Flaveria; species Flaveria trinervia. The sequence goes on along the minus strand of CM046458.1, from coordinate 2,871,344 downwards.
GCCTGAACAGGGCAGAAACGCCCAAATAGTGCCCATGCGCCCAGACTGTTTTATACTTAGAATTTTTATGCTCATGCGCCTAGAAGGTCCCATGCACCCAATTTGGACTTAAGGTTTCTAAGTGGTTTTTAAGGGGTAAAATGGGGAGATAGGCCTGGTTATGATGTGATGGCTTATGTTTGAGGTGTGTTATGCATGTATGATGTTGCCTGTATGGTGATGGTGTATGTTTATGATTATGTGTATGTTTCTTATTATGTATGTATGTCTTCCCTTGGCTTTGCGTTAAATGTTAATGGATGTAATGAAAGTATTATGTAATGTAAAGTGGAAGATAATGAAAAGAGGAACATAATGAATGAATGCATGCATTAATAAAAGAGAAAGTATAGAAAAGCTTGCAAGCAATATGTACAGAGGTGCACGGCTCTAAATGCCTTAAGCTCTATCACAAAAATCCTAAGGTGCGCATGTAAGGGTTCCAGTCTTTATGACTGACCTTCAGAGATGTACCCACTTCGGTGGGGGTGTTGTTACCCACTTCGGTGGGGGTGTTGTTACCCACTTCGGTGGGGGTGTTGTTACCCACTTCGGTGGGGGTGTTGTTACCCACTTCGTGGGGTGTGTTGTTACCTACTTTGGTGAGGGTGTTGTTACCCACTTCGGTGGGGGTGATGTTACCCACATCGGTGGGAGTGTTGTTACCCACTTTGGTAAGGGTGTTGTTACCCACTTTGGTAGGGGTGTTGTTACCCACTTTGGTAGGGGTGTTGTTACCCACTTCGGTGGGGGTGTTGTTACCCACTTCGGTGGGGGTGATGTTACCCACTTTAGTGGGGTGTTGTTACCCGAGTTACTTATAACTTCGGGGGTGTGGCATAAAGCCAAGCATAGATATGAGGTGAGCGACTCTGTGTCGCAACAGAATCGACAGAGGTCTTTGTCCATGAGACGAGACAATGAGGTGAGCGACTCTGTGTTGCAACAGACTAGACAGAGGTCTTTGTCCATGAGACGAGACAATGAGGTGAGCGACTCTGTGTCGCAACAGACTCGATAGAGGTCTTTGTCCATGAGACGAGACAATGAGGTGAGCGACTATGTGTTGCAACAGACTCGGATGGAGTTCAATCCCTGTGATTGACTCATATGGGATCTTTGTCGCATATCCCGGTGTTGTGTCAGTCTTCGGACATGAGTCGGGGGTTTGTGAGCAGGCCCCGACACAGCATCAGCTTTCGAGTATGAGTCGGGGATATTGCAAGTGACAAGATTCGAGTAATAAAGTGTAATGAACGAAAGATCATGTATAGAAAGAACAAACATATGAATGAACGTTAATGAATTATCATAATAATGTACAGAATAGGATCCTTGTCATTCGACCTCAGTAATCGTGGCTGAGTGCCATGAAGAGGGTAAAGTCTGACCGGATCTACAAAGAGAAGTGAATGATAATGTAATACATTGAATGAACGAAGTTAATGAATGTAATGATGAAGATAATAATGATATTATCTGTATGTACGTATGATGCATGATCACGAACGATGTAAAGTATAATATGGTTTTGAAAGAAAAGTAAAGAACGGTTTTAACACAGAAAAGTATGTTTTTTTATAAAACTAGAACTCACTCAGCATCACTGATTTTTGTATGCATGAAGTTGGTAGGTAAATATTGATGCTGAGGAGTTGCAGGCATGGATGCATAAGCTACTGGGAGCATTTTGAGGCTGGCATCCGTGTTTTGACATGTCTTTGTATTTTGTGATGAAAACAAATGTTGTAAATGAATGAAATGACATGTTTTTAGTTATTAATGAAAGTTTTAAATTCCACTACAAAATAATATACGTTTTAGAAATGTTTTAAGTGCAATGAATGACCAACTGTGAGGTGCTCGGGAATGGGGCCTTACAGTCCATTAGCATGAATAATCACCGACTAGATTGAACACATTACTTAATCATTATTGACTAAGAACTATGTACAACAACCTCAAACCTATATAAAAAGTTCATACATATGAATCAAAAATAAATAAACATCAATCATATTATATATCATTACATTACACATATGTAAGACGTGAAAGACTTTTACATTTAAGCACATAAACTAGGAACATCATGTATCTACAGTTTGGTGACAAGTGAAGCACCAAACATTAGATTAATACGAGTCTCGGATTGACGAACATGAGAAATGTGTTTAAGACACTTTTGGATGAAATACGACTCTAGAGGAGCTTTCTCAAAGCAGACAACTTCGACATGGTTCTTAGATGACATCAATATTTCAAAATTGCATTAACGTGAGGGTGATACGAGAATCGTGTTTGTTAAGATTAAGGATACATTTTAAAATAATAGAATCAATCATATTGGATTTTTTATAATGTGTGGGTTTTAACGGGAAGACACTCAGAAGGATTATTATGAATCGTTATGAGAATTGGTTGAAGAGTTTCAAATTTAAGAAGACAAAATCAATGATAACACGATTCAAAATAACAATAAGATGTTTCAAGAAAACAAATCAATGATAATCTGCATCTGCATAACCAATCACCCTCATTTGAATTATTAGGATAAAACAAGCATAAATCAATAGTACCTCAAAGATATCGAAAAATATATTTAATCCCATTCTAGTTCCTTTTAGTATGGGCTGAACTAAGTTTTGCTAACAAATTAACTACAAAAGAAATGTCAGGTCTCGTACAGTTAGTAAGATATACAAGAGCTCCAATTGCACTGAGATATGATATCTTTGGACCAAGAACCTCTTCATTATCTTCGCAAGGACGAAATGGATCATTATCAACATTGAGTGATTTAACAACCATCGGTGTGCTTAAAGGATTTGCCTTGTCCATAGTGAAACTCTTTCAGAGTTTCTCTGTATAGGTTGACTAATGTATAAATAGTGCATTATGCATATACTCAATTTGTAAACCAAGACAATATTTGGTTTTTCCAAGGTCTTTCATTTCAAATTCTTTCTTTAAAAAAGCAATGATTTTATTAATTTCCTTTTGCATCCTAATTATATTTAAATCATCAATATACACAACAATGCTCACATATCCTGATGTTGTTTTCTTAATAAAGACACATGGACAAATAAGTTATGTAACATCCTGTATTTTTACGTTAATTAAAAGTTAACTGTAAGGCCCCGTTCCCGGGACGCTTACAGTTGGGTTCTCATCGCAAATAAAACGTATAATTACATTTGTATTTCATAAAATCGCAGCGGAAAACTAAAACAATCTTTCATTTCCATGTAAATGCTTTTGCAAATTAATACAACATTCATTACAAATAGCTTGTTCGCATTACAATGCAAAAACATAATCAAAAGAATGCCATCCAAAAGAGCTGAGTAGTCGCCCGTGCCATCCTCAGCAATCATTACCTGCCAACTGGAAACACATCAAAGTCAGCGTTGCTGAGTGAGTTCTAGTTTTATAAATAAAACATACTTTACTTTACATTCGTTCGCGATCATACATCATACGTACATACAGATAATATTAGTATTATCTTCATCATTCCGTTCATTAACTTTGCTCATTCAACGTGTTACATTATCGTTCACTTCTCTATCTAGATCCGGTCAGACTTTACCCTCTTCGTGGCACTCAGCCACGATTACTGAGTCGATGACCAAGATCCTGTTCTGTACATTATTCTGATAATTCATTTACGTTCATTCATACTTCGTTCTTTCATACAAAATCTTTTGTTCATTATACTTTCGTTCCTTCGAGTCTGTTGCGACAACAGGGTCGCTCACCTCATTAACAATCCTAGCGACTTCGCACTATCCGATCTGTTGCAACCATAGTGTTGCTCACCCCAATTGCCAATTTCAACGATAGCATGCTATCCGAGTCTCTTGCAACCATAGGGTGGCTCACCTCATGGCAACTTCACGATAACGCTGTCCGAGTCTGTTGCAACAATAGGGTTGCTCACCTCATTACCACTCATCGATGGCACGCCATCCGAGTCTCTTGCAACCATCGAGTTGCTCATCTCATTGCAATCCTAAGATTGCACAATATCCGAGGCTGTTGCAACAACAGGGCTGCTCACCTCATTTATGTGCTTGCAAGCCTTTCTTCGTTCGTTCATCATTCAATAATGCATGCATTCTTACTTTATGTTCCTCTTTCATTATCTTTCACTTTACGTTACATAATACTTCATTCATTCATTAGCATGACACGTAAAGCCACCAGAAAGATAAATATACATCATAGTAAGGAACATATCATACGCAATCATCATCATCATACAGGGCAACATCATACATACGCAACAAGCATAAACATGCAACTTCATCATCATCATGCCAAGCATGTTCTCTAAGGCCTCAATCGTCATCTTACATGCTCTTACAAAAACCTTTACGTCAAAACTTACATCTGCCCTTTCTCCCGAAAGTCAGAAGTCAACTACGCTTCCCACGGGGGCAACAGCCCTATTCGGGCATATGGACACCCTTCAGTCGCGTGGCCTCCATGCGACTGAACACTATGCGAATGAACTAATGCGGATGAATACCCATGCGAATGAACGTTCGGTCGTGCGAATGGACAATGCGGATGAACCTCATGCGAATGGGATTAATGCGGATGAGCACTTATGCGACTGGACCTTCAGTCGTGTGAATGGACCCCAATCGCACCCTAATCGGCCGTATGGCCTCCATTCGGCCTCCAGTCGGTCGCCTAGCCCTAGCTGATGCAGAATGCAGTTCATCCCGACTGCAGCCGAGGGTTTTCGGCCTCCAAACTTATCTAAACCCATTTTAAGCCCAAATCGACCATCCTAAACCTTAGGGATGCATACCACAACACCATTCAAGCACACACTAGCTCACAATCAAGCCACAAACACATCATACATACACATACACATACACAAACGGGTCAACATACACACACTCAAAAACCCGATTTCAGATGTTTTCCAGCCCAAAATTGTTAGAAAACAAGTAAAAGTGGGGTTCTAGAACTCACACAAATGACCACGACGAGTAGAGCTTCAGTTTGACTCGTTTCTCAACAACTTTGGCTACTTGAACCAACCCAAACCAACACTTTTCCTCTTTTTCTCTTCTTTCTCTCTTCTCCTCTTTCTTTGGCTGATTTGTGAGTGTGGGGGAGAGGGTAAGGGCTGCCCTGTCCCTTATATACTCCCACTCACCCGACTTTCTTTCGTTGGCGAGTTTGATCCCTCGACTTTGGACTTTATTTCTGTTCTTCTTTAGTTGGCTTCAAAATAAATGAATAAATAATCGGGTGTTACAAGTCCACCCCCTTAAATAGGTTTCGTCCCTGAAACTTGTTATTCTTCGAACAGGCGTGGATAATGCTGTCTCATTTCTTCCTTAGTCTCCCACGTTGATTCGTATCCCTTCCTGTGCTTCCACTGTACACGCACAAGAGGAACCACTTTACTTCGCAGCTTCTTCTCTTTTCTGTCGATGATTGCCACTGGTTGCTCCACATAATTAAGCCGTTCATCTACTTTGATATCTTTCAATGGGACAATCATATCTTCATCTTCTAGGCACTTCCTTAGATGAGATACGTGGAATGTTGGGTGAATTCCATTTAACTCATCCGGTAACTCCAGTCTATAGGCCACCTCTCCCACTCGAGCAATGATTCGGAAAGGCCTATATACCTTGGGCTCAACTTGCCCCGCCTTCTGAATCGGATAATAACCTTCCAAGGTGAGACCTTCAACATAACCCGGTCACCCACCTGGAACTCAATCGCCTGCGTCTTTTATCAGCATACGACTTCTGTCTATCTTTGGCTGCCTTCATAAAGGCCTTGATCTTTTCAAGCTTCTCAGTCGTAGCCTCGATTACCTCGACGCTCCCCAATTCCTTCTGACCAATATCACCCCAACAAACGGGCGTTCTGCATCTCCTACCGTATAGCATCTCATATAGTGGCATACCAATACTGGCATGATAGCTGTTGTTGTAGGAGAATTCGGCTAACGGTAAATGGTCATCCCAACTTTCACCAAAATCAATCACACATGCTCGAAGCATGTCTTCCAATATCTGAATGGTCCTTTCTGACTGACCATCGGTTTAGGGATGATAAGCCGTGCTAATATGTAACCTCGTCCCCATAGCGTCGTGGAATTTCTTCCAAAATTTAGATGTAAACCGAGTGTCGCGATCAGACACAATAGACACCGGCACACCATGGCGAGTTACAATTTCCTTGATGAACAGATCAGCCAACCTCTCAGATGAATACGTCTCGCAGATCGGTAGAAAGTGAGCACTCTTCGTCAGACGATCAACTATCACCCATATGGCATCATACCCCTTCGGCGTACACGACAACTTTGTAATGAAGTCCATGGTGATGTGCTCCCATTTCCATTCCGGTATATCCAAAGGTTGGATCTTCCCATACGGCTTCTGATGCTCTCCTTCACCTGTAAGCAAGTAAGGCACTTACTCACATACTCCACCATGTCACGCTTCATACCCGCCACCAATAATCTTTCTTCATGTCATGGTACATTTTCGTGGCACCAGGATGAATGGAGTATCGAGTCTTGTGAGCTTCATCCATTATCTTCACCCGTAGATCCCCAAAACAAGGAATCCACACATGACCAATCGAGTTCTAACACCGAGTGTGTTTTCACCCAACTCCCCAACCAGACCTCTCATTCTTTCCGAGTTAAGATGATCTTCTTTCAATGCCTCATCTTGAAACTCCTTGACTTGCTTCATCACATCAGAGGTCATGATTAGTTGATAAGCTTTCACCCGAATCGGTTCGGGCCTTTCCTTTCGGCTAAGGGCATCTGCCACCACATTAGCTTTGCCCGGATGGTAATGGATCTCACAATCATAATCCTTTATAATCTCCAACCATCTCCTCTGCCTCATGTTCAAGTCTTTTTGCTCAAAGAAGTACTTCAAACTCTTGTGGTCAGTGAAAATAGTGCACTTCGTCTCGTAGAGATAGTGCCTCTAAATCTTTAGTGCAAAGATGAAGGCTGCTAGCTCCAAGTCATGAGTGGGATAATTAACCTCGTGAACTTTCAACTGTCGGGATGCGTAGGCTATAACCTTCCCTCTCTGCATTAACACACACCCCAACCCTGAGTAGGAAGCATCAGAATAAACCACCAGATTTTCGCTTCCATTGGGTAATGACAGAACAGGAGCTTGAGTCAGTCTTGCCTTCAGCTCTTCGAACGCCTTCTCTTGAGCTTGACCCCATACAAACTTCACATCCTTTCGGGTCAACTTAGTTAGTGGAGAAGCAATCTTAGAGAAGTCTTGGATAAATCTTCTATAGTAGCCCGCCAAACCCAAGAAGCTACGGATCTCGGTTGGCGTCTTTGGTGACTTCCATTGCATAACCACCTCCACTTTCGCCGGGTCCACCATTATCCCGTCAGGATTCACCACATGACCCAAAAACTGAACTTCGCGCAACCAGAACGCGCACTTGGAGAATTTAGCATACAATTTCTCCCTTCTCAGCGTCTCTAGAACCTCCCGAATGTGACCGGCATGCTCTACTTCGCTCCTCGAGTAAATCAAGATATCATCAATAAACACAATCACTAATTTATCCAGCATCGGCCGACACACACGGTTCATCAAATCCATAAAAGCAGCTAGCGCGTTGGTCAAACCAAAGGACATGACAAGAAACTCGTAATGACCATAGCGCGTGCGGAAAGCTGTTTTAGGGATATCTTGTTCCTTCACCTTCAACTGATGATAGTCAGACCGAAGATCTATTCTTGAAAACCAACTGGCACCCTGAAGCTGATCGAACAAATCATCTATTCTCAGTAAGGGGTATCGGTTCTTCACTGTCAACTTGTTCAGCTCGCGGTAGTCAATGCACATCCTCATACTACCATCCTTCTTCTTACAAACAGGACCGAGCACCCCAAGGAGAGATACTCGGTCTAATGAACCCCTTATTAAGCAACTCTTGCAAATGTTCCATCAACTCTTTCATCTCCGTCGGAGCTAACCAATATGGTGCCTTGGCAACAGGTTGGGCACCCGGTATCAGATCAATCTGAAATTCAATTTCTCTGTCAGGTGGTACCCCTGGTAAATCTTCTGGGAACACATCTGGAAAGTCACACACAACTGGTACATCAGAAAGTTGTGGTGTTGGTGCATCTACATCCTTTACATAAGCCAAGTAGGCGCTACATCCACGCCTCATACAATTTCCCGCTACCGCCATTGAGATCACCTTCGGGATCGTCGTGACTCGATCACCATAAACCGTTACCAAACTTCTGTCAGGCGCTGTCAACCGAATCATCTTCTTGTGATACACAATGTTCGATTCGAAGTCTGCTAACCAATCCATCCTAAGAACCAAATCGAAACCACCCAAGGTCATCACAAACGGTCTAACAGGAAACTTATGACCCTCAAGTTCCACATCACAATTCTCTATCATCTCATAAATCCTGGTAGACTTACCTATGGTAGTTTCTACATCAAAGGGCACATCAACACGTCTACTACTAACAGGAAGCTTAGCACAGAAAGCAGCAGAAATAAAACTCTTACTAGCACCAGAATCAAATAGCACAGAAGCTAAAGTTTGGTTCACCAGAAACATACCGGACACGACATCAGGGTCTGTCCTAGCTTCCTCCTGTGTCATGGTAAATGCTCTGGCGCTCGCCCTCGGTCCTTCACCTCTAGGTCTCTTCACCCCAGAACTCTCAGCCCTCGGCTTCTTACAATCCTTACTTATGTGACCCTCTTCGCCACAGTTATAGCACCGGACTATACGACAGTCCCTTGCCAGGTGCCCCACCTTCCCACATTTGAAGCACAAGTTTGACCCAAACCTACATTCCCCACTGTGCTCCCTTCCACACTTGCCACACCTTTTCGACCCCGCACTTGATGTGACCACACGGCGATCATCCACTCGTGCCTTCTTATTACCCGTCAAGGTATCACCCCGACCAAATCTCTTCCCCCACCAATTTCGATCACCACCGCTCTTCTTGCCACCCTCAGTCACCACCATTGTTCTCTCATCGTACAGTCTCCCTGCCAAATCCACCGCCGACCTAAACGTACTCGGCCGGGCATCGATCATGTGCCTGCGAATATCCGCTGGCAAACCCTGAATGTATCTTTTAATCTTTTGTGACAAAGGTGTCACCTGATCCGGCACCAGACGTGCCATCTCGTTGAATTTCGTGGTGTACTGCTGGTGCGTCATATTTCCCGCCTCCAGTTGCAAGAACTCCCTTTCGACCTTGTCCATTTCCCGATGAGGACAAAACTCCTCAATCACCAACTTTCTCAGTTTAGGCCATCTCATCCTCCCAATGGCCCTGCTACCCTCGGCTTGGACAATGTTGTCCCACCAACACAAGGCCGAATCCACAAAAGAGTGGGTAGCGAACTTCACCTTTTGGTCTTCCCGGCACTCGCTGATATCGAGAACAGCCTCCATTTCCCTCACCCACCGGTGAGCAGCTGCAGCAGTGCCATTTCCATAGAAAGTAGGGGGCTTGCATCTCATAAAAGCCCCATAATTGCATCCTCATGCCGTCTCCGGCGCAGGCTCTTCTTCTTCCTCTTCGTCATCAGATAGAACCGTTTCCGGCTCTGGTTGTTCCCGTTCTCCAGAGGATCTGTTCTTCTCCTTTCTTTCCCCTTCTCTTACCGCCTTGATCACTTCGGTCACCATAGACGGTAGGATCGTCTGCATGACCTAATGAACTTCTTCCACCACAGCCTCCTTTACTGAGGCTCTCAGATTGGCGCTCTCGTCTCCACCCTCCGGATGAGGGGTCTCTGGTTCTTCATGAACAACTTTCTGAACTCTGGGTCTCCCTCTCTTGGGTCGCGGTTCAACACCGTGACCTCCACCCCGTGAAGCTTTCGAAGATCTACCTCTGGCCATCACACGCACACTGAAAGATTCAAACACCAACACGGTCATTCAAGGGAACAACTCAGTTTATGTTAAGTATAGTAAGTCCCTAATTACAGTGGCCAGTTGTGATTAGCCACTTACTTTACTCTTCATACCCCAAGCATTACCTGTCCTGACTACATCAGTATTTAAATCTACATACAACACATAACCACATACCATGCGCACATAAAACCAGTTAACTTTACGAAAATACCTGATGGCACGCAGCTACTCAGATTGGCATCCCATTCCTATTCCGTCCCATTCTCAGTTTAAGTTGAGGTTTATTTTGAAAATTTACCCACTTCACTTAAACTTTGGCTTTGATACCAACTTGTAAGGCCCCAACAAGAGAAGACTTACCTTTTTCAGCTTCTTCTTCCTATTTCTCTCTCTAGAACCGGGCTCTCCCTCTCTCTCTTCTTCTTCCTCCGAGATCAAAGCAGCTTTCTGCTTGATATGGGCGACCATGCCCTTTAATATCTTAAAATATTAAGATTTGTACTTTGTACACTTTTTCCCCTTCCACTTGTGCAAAGTTTCTATTCTTTCTATTTACTTTTCTTTTCCTTTCATTTAAATAAAAAATTCAGGGTGTTACACTGGGATGAGTGATAAACTATGGTCAACATACACAAGTTTCTAAGGCAAATAGGTCAATTTACCTTGACGTGTCAACGTTTCCAAATGGTAATGCGTTACCAAATGGAACCATCCGGTTTATATTTTAAATATCAAAAATCCTTGATTCCTTGAACTGGTTTATCATCAAAACTCTAATATCTTCTCATTCCTATCTTACAGAATGTTCTCGTTAATATTGAGGTCGTTATACTCCTCAATTCCCACATTTAAACAAAGTTATACGTTATGCGCCTTATGTAACTATCTTCATACCTTGACCAACATGTACATGGATCTTAATATATCCAAGGGTATTGGTCGTCTAAACCGAATGGTTTTTTAAAACTTAAAATTACTACTTAGGGTTTTCAATTGTCCTTAAGGTGTGTCCCATAACTTAAATCATGCAATGCCGAAAGGTGGAATACCTGCATCCCGGGATACCTTGTCTAGGCAATGTATACACATAAATTTGATTCGACCGTTGGATCAGTTTATCTAACCTGGAACTCATGAGATGGGTGTTCACTTATAGGTACGTGTGGCTACAGTAAAGTTGTGGATGACGTAACACTTTGAGAAATCAACGCAATTCCCTTTTATTTTGGACCGAACGTTTACATGTCATTATTGTGTTGAATCACTTCCGTCATTGATCTTGTTTTCCTGACTTAAACCATTCAAGATTTGAGAACCTAACACAATTAACTCTGTTATCCTGAACTTTAACCTTAAATCCTAGCAAGCATGATTTTCTTTTCCTGTTAATGTTACATTATGTAATTTGAAGTTTCTAAATTTCTAGCTGATATCCTCTTGGTTTGCTAAGTCGAGCTATATAAAAACTTCAAACTGTTTCACATCGTAGGCAATGCAAGAGTCCGCAAGTCAACTTATGACTAAAGACACTTGTATCCCCTAAATGATTCTATCTCATCAAAATAGGGATGATTCCCTTACTTTGGTGATGACTTTCCATTCACTATTACTGTTCTTATGAAATCTCATCGTCAAGACAGAAGTGAACCTCATACCTTGATGACGATTTCCTTCTTTTTGTTTTTATGAATTCATAGTTTACAAATGGAATTACCTCCTTAAAATAGGAGTAAAATTTCGTATCTTGATAATGGTTTTCAATTTTTGTATTGTGTGTTTTATGAAATCCCATCCTCTGAACCGGGGTGATTTCGTTGTTTTGAGGATAGATTTCAATTATTTTCCTTTCAAACTCGTATTTCACGAATGAAATGACCCCATCAAAATAGGACTGAAGCCCGTACTTTGGTGACAAAGGTCAGTTCTCGATTGTTTTCTTGTTATTATGAAATTCAATCATCAAGATAGGCATGAAATCCATACCTTGATGATAATATCACCTGTTTAATTTTTTATGGATGGTATTTTCCTCAAATGAAATGATCCCATCAAAGTAGGAGTGAATTCCGTTCTTTGATGAAACTTTTCATTTTGCTATATTTTGTTTCTATATAACTTCACTGTTGAGATAGGAGTGATTATCCTTAACTTAATGGTAAGTTACCTCATTTTATTCTGGTGGATCCTCAACAATGAGTTAGGATCAAGCTCTCGTTTGGTAGTTAAGAGTCATACTTTGGGAAATACACCACAAAGCTAGGAGTGGTAACCACATCTTGGTGAGTATTCCCATTCCTTGATCTCAAACTTACCAACGTTTTAAGACTTCAATTGACAAGAAACATGTAATAACTTAAAGGGTGAACACTGTTATTTGATTTATCGACGATAGTGTTCCAGCCAGTCAAGCTAAAGCATGCATCTTGAACTCAAAAATGGTCGTTGTTACTTTAGGGTAACCCTAGTTCCAAGCCTGGAACATTTAAATTTTAAATCGATTTTTTCTCTCACGCTTTTTATGTTACAATTTAACGTTTAATCTAGCTTTATGGGACCTTTTTATCGACCTTCATTCTGAGTTGTCATCAAAACCTAATTGCACGATGATAACACTCCTAAAACAATCTTTCGTACAAGATAAAGTTATTATAAATTTATGCCATGCCTTATGTTTATAGCAATGTCCGGTTGTGTTCATGGTTTGATGAACCGCGTGTGCAAGCCATACTTGGAAAGCTATTTGTGATTGCCTTTATTGTCGATATTCTAAATTATTTAAATTCCAATCTGATCATGAACGACGTCTTTGTTTAACTCTTTACCCATAATTAAAAATGCAATTCCCATTATTTTGGATAACCTTGAACTCCTAATCTTGAAAATCTCTAAATCTCTCTCTTGATTGCGACTCACAAGACTTGTTTCGATGTGGACAAAAAGGATCATGAATTTCCACGATTGGTATTCATGGTTGGCATAAAGAAAATGTTGACGTAGCTTGGTATATGTCAAATTGCCCTGTATTTCTTGATGTCATTTGGTGCATTATTGACCGATTGGCTAGTTTCGCGCATTTCATATTGACTCATGTGAGTTAACGAGTCGAGAAATTGACTCGTACTTACCTCAAATAGTCGGTTATCGTGGTGTGTCGTTAAACATCGATCGTTAATTCTGATGATCGATTCAGTTTATGTTATTAGCAATGCCTCTAATCATCTTTGGGAACCCAGCTCAAAATCTCGGCATATCGTATCATTCTTAACCTGACGGTTTAACCGGAGGAGCAATACGTAATCACAAGATATGCGTTAAGCTTGTGTCATTATATAGTGGCACTTGGGATTCTTAAATTCCGACGGTCAAACTTTCATACAATTACGGGATATTATTATTTTTTTCTTATTGGCTTCAAGAAGTCACTTTATTACACAATTTCATTCCAGATGATAGGGAGACGTGTGACTTATAAGTCTAATATACCTCAGGAATTCATCATCGTTTTCCAACGTTTCTTGTGTCAAATCTCAAAGAGTTAGTTGTCAATGATAACTTTCACATTCCACTGGAAAACTTCAAATTTGGATATATCGTGTAAAATTCCATAATTCGCAAAAGGAAACATCTCACCCGTAATCAAACGTCAACCACTGTCCGTTAGTACACTTATCTTTCATCATAAGTCTCCTGTTCGTTTAAATTTCATTCTTAATTTCGGAACGAAATTCTTTTAAGTTGGGGAGACTGTAACATCCTGTATTTTTACGTTAATTAAAAGTTAACGTTGTTATAATTCTTGTATGGACTATTATTGCCTAATATGGAACTCGTGGGTTACTTATGCTCATTACTTTAATTTGTCTTTTAATACTTAAACTTTAAAGATTATAATGATAATTGTTATATAATAAATAATAATAATGATAATAATAATACTAATAATAAACGAAAATAATAATAATGGTTACAATATTAATAAGGGAAATAATAACCATAAAATTATAACAATAATAATAAAAAACTAAGAATAATAATAATAAAAATAATAATAATAATGTTGTTACAAATAAAAATAATTTGGAAAATTTAATAAACTTAAAGCTTATTTAAGTTCAGGGGGTTATTATGTAAATTCTGAAACTTTAATTATTCAAGTTTAAGCATGAAATATCAACTTTTAAACCTCTGGGACCATTTATGTAAATTTATAAAACCCAAACCCCCTCCCCTTTCTTTTAACCCTGTATTTCCGATGGAAGGACCGGCCACCTCCGGCCAACTCCGGCGAGCTCATAACCGGCCAAAACCTTCGAAATACTAACCCAAATCTTTTAGATCGTGTCATGGAGCCGTTTCGAACTAGTAGTTGCACATAATTCGAATATTAAGTCGGTAATGGAAGCATGTGAGTTCGGGTAACCGAATGCCATCAAACGAAAACCGTTCATCAATAATGAATCAATAAAGACTCAATTAATCAGGTATACACGATCGACTAATCAATTCATACCCGTTAATGATCTTAATTTCAAGTTTAACTATGAATTAAAGATCAAATTGAACACTTCACATTGGTATCCCAATTGAAACCGAAGAGTAAGAATCACATTGAATTGGAACTATATAACAGAGGGCAATTGTTCCCCTTGACCCCTTTCAACTCTCTGCAACCTCAATTTCTTTAAAACCTCACTTACACATCAGTTTCAAACCCCATATTCTTCGCGAAGAAACCGAGACAAACTCGAACTTAAACACATCATTTTGATTGTAATCAGGTAAGTATAATACATCTTAGTACTCGATTAAGCTTAGGGATCAAAAGCCCTAAGGTTAATCGAGTTGAAACATTCGAATAAATGTCCAATTTGAATCAATATGGAACTAGGGTTCGTGCGTTTTAGGGGGATTTCAGTGTTTGTTGTATTTAGGTTATTAAATCAGAGCTTTAAACGTGGCCATAGCCTTGGTTCAACTGGTAACAAAGGTGAATTCTAAACAAGAGGTCCCCGACTCGAATCTGGGGGACCTCCTGTTTTAATTTTAAGGCCTTTTAACCTTTGTTTTTAGTTCTGGATTTTCTAAAAGTGTATAAAAAATCAAGTTGTGAACTTGTTATTTTTTTAGACACCTTACCTATTTTTTTTGTTATTTGTCTCACAAGATGTCTTAATATTTTATTAATATTATAGACAAACAATATAGTTAGTGTATTTTCTTATAAATTAAACATTAAATATTTTTTAACTTATTAAATCATTACTTGTACAGATGATGTATTTTCTTATAAGTTAGACTTAAAATATTATTTTTGCTAAATTATTACTGATTCAAATAATATATGTAAAATTTATTTTTCATAATAAAATAGACTTTAAATATTATCGCAACCCATTAAACCATTATCTATTTAATAATAAATGTATATTAGTGTATAAAATAAGAGTAACTCTAAAGGTTATACACGTTACTGAACTTTGTACTTAAGTTTTATTACAAATGATTTCCTTATATTTTAAAAAAAAAACAAAAATGCTTAATTTGTATTTTTCTTTTCTTTTATTATTCAATGTATTTAATGAAATCTCTAAATACCATATTCCATTCAAAACCATAGTCCATGTTGATTCGTTAAACTCATTTCAATTAAACTTTAATCTTGTAAATATATATTTATCTTAGGTGCATTGTGAAGAACTACGTTAGAACGTTGCTTATTATATTTCTTATTAATCACCAATTATATACTTAATTGATCATGTGAGTATTTCTATACCCCTTTTTATATTTTTACACTTTTGGGGTGAAACATGTTACATTATAAATTTTGCACTTGTAAACACGTTTGATTCTTGTAAACCTATGGCAATTTACTTGTATGTTGTGGTTAGTTGAACTTTGTGGCTACCATGTAATGTCGAATATATATACAATCATTAACTATTGCTAGCCTAGCGAAGTCATAGATCTATGGGGCAGACAAGCCTGCTTGGTTGATCCAAGTACACTTAGCTAATCGTATATACTTGTAAACGTTTGAGACTTGTAAAACTTTGTCGAGGTTTGATTATGTTTTCTGTCTTACATCCCTAGTTTAATTTGTTCTCTAACTTACAACATGAATTGCCATCTTTTATATACTTATGTATCGAAAACTATAGAAATCTCACCAACATTATGTTGACCTTTTATTTTTAACATGTTTCAAGAAATACTCAAAGCTTGATCGCCATTTTTTGAAGTTGTTCACACCTAAGAATGGACCTAGTTAATTTAATGAATGAGTTTGTTATTTTTCTTATTATGTTTTCTTATTTGAGACTTATGCTTGTAATGTACCTTTCAAACTTATGAATAATATATTTGGATTTAATAATAGCGTTGTGTGGCTGTGAACGATCTTAACTCTCACTCCTCGATGTTTCCGCGTCAAGGTTGGGGTGTGACAAGTTACTTGTGTATCATTTACTTATCAAATAACCACTCAAACGATTGCACCACATCCTTCCAGATTATTTAAGTCCATACAAGGATCTTTATAATTTGATGGAATACATTTCCTTCGGATTTAAGTTTAATGCTTTAGGGAATTTAAAACCTTTAGGAATTTTCATATAGATGTCACTATCTAGTGATCCATACAAGTAAGTTATGACGACATCCATAAAACACATCTCCAAATTTCAAGAGACTGCTAAGTTGATTAAGTATCTAAAGGTTATGACATCCATAACAAGGGAGTATGTTTTCTTATAATCAATCCCTGGCCTTTGTGAAACACCTTGAGTTACAAGTCTAGCTTTATACCTAGTAACTTCATTTTCTCATTTCTTTTTCGTACAAAAACCCATTTCTACCCTATAGGCTTTACAACCATCAGAGTAATAACAATAGGTCCTAAGACCTTTCGTCTGTTAAATGAATCTAATTCAGCTTGTATAGCTCCTTTCCATTTATCCCAATCAAGTTTATTTTGACAATCACTAAGTAATTTTGGTTCAGGATCATCATGATCACTCATGACGTCACTTGCTATGGAATAAGAAAATATTTCATCAATACTTTCCATTTCATCTCGATTCCATAAGATATGTGTGTGAGCATAGTTAATTTAAATTTCTTTGTTATATTCATCCAAATCCTCCTCAAGGAGAGGTTTTGGTATTTAGCATTGCATTAAGATCATTCATTTTATGGTCAATTTTCTTTTCATGACTTTTTCTTTTTCGAGGATTTTTATTCTTGGAACCGATTGGTCTTCCTCATTTCAAACGTCTCTGAGATTCATGAGCCCTTATGTTATATATTTGCTTATTTGGAATCTCAACTCGAGCTACAACATTAGCAGCTGGTATATAGATTTAGTAACTCTATTTGTGTCGATAAATGCATCAGGTAACTGATTTGCAATTTCTTGAATATGTATTATCTTTTGAACATGTCTCATGTTGTTTAGTTAGTGGATCAAGATACAATAATGAAGGAACATACCATGAGACATCATTTTCTTGTTTTTTCTTTTGTCCCCTAATGCCGGGAAAACTGACTCGCTAAAGTGACAATCAGCAAAACGTGTTATAAATACAATACTCGTTAAAGGTTCAAGATATCTTATGATGGAAGTTGATTCATATACAACATATATTTCCAACTTTCTTTCAGGACCTATTTTTGTGTGTTATGATGGTGCAATAGGGACATACATAGCACTTCCAAAAGTTCTAAGGTGGGAAATGTTTGGCTCATTTCCAGATACAAGTTGTAACAGAGAGTATTTAAGATTTGCACTTGGTCTTACACGAACTAGTGATCCAGCATGAAGAATTGCATGACCCCAAATAGACACAAGAAGTTTTGTCCTCATTATTAATGGACAAGCTATTAGTTGTAGACATTTGATTAATGTTAGGATCAACGATCTACGTTTGATTGATTTGATGAGTATAGCAGCGGAAATCAAACACTGAATTAGCAATCTCACAAGAACTCAAATGATATTCAATGATAAAAGCAAACGATTATAGAAGAAATTCTGCGAATCAAATATTTCATTCAAAACGCACATTCGTGGTGGCAAAATGTCACACATACAATCAGGTCAATCATCCCTTATATAGGAATGTCGTGGTGGAACATTCCTTATATAGGAGATGTGACATCTGCTGATGTCACTTGATAGTGACATCTAATAAAATTATTAAGCAACTGAAACACAACTACTGAAGATGTCAAAACAGCTGACATCTTCTTACAAAAATACTAAGTGTTATCAGTTACTACAACTACTGAAAAGAAACTACTGAAACTACAACGACTGAGAACAAGCTCTTCAGTCGTTTTACAAAACTACTGAAAGTAAAAACATAAAACTACTGATATCACAACTACTAAAGAAGTACTCTTCAGCTGTTGTGACAAACTACTGAAACTTCAGCACTTGGTCTTCAGACGTTTTATCAGCTGATGACTTCAGTAGATGTCATCAGCTGATGCCTTCAGTCTTTGTCTTCAGACTTTGTACATCAATTGTTGATCTTCAGCACTTGTGGACTCTTCAGCTGTTGTACTTCAGTACTTTGGTCTTCAGCTTCAGCACTTGTATTCTTCAGCTGTTGACCTTCAGTACTTTGGTCTTCAGCTGTTGAAGTCTTCAGTACTTGATCTTCAGCTGTTGAAGTCTTCAGCACTTGTCGAACTGCTGATGAAGCCTTCAGCAGTTGTTGTGATATCATGTGGGACTTAGAGGTTTTCTAATCTTGGCTCATTGGTTCTTTTGGTCCAACAAACTCCCCCTGAACCAATGCAGCCAAAACCTCTAATTGATTTATTTTCCCACTTATTGTTGGCAGAATGGTTGGTCTTTTTCCTTCTTGATCAGTTGAGAAGATGACCCATATAAGCACTGGCCTGGAAATGAGTCTCTGATGATTTGGTTGGCAATGTATGGATGGGAACTCTGTATTGGGGACTTGGACACTGAGCTGTTCCCCCATCCATGAGACTCACTTCCCCATGATGAGTCTGTACGACTCTCTTGTGTAGGCCTCAAGGAAGGTGGTTTGTTCCTCCATGGTTAGCTCTTCAGCACCTCCTTCAAACAATGATTCAGGCCCATAATTCTCAGACAGGTATTTGGCCTGTTTCCCATTCTTTAGCTCCACAGTTGTTATTATTCTGTAAGCAAACTCATCGGGTGATTACCCTCTAGGAACAACTGGAGCTCATTTTTCCTGACTTCCTCAAGCCTCTTGTAAACTAACCCCTTTTTCACTATTTTGTTTTCCAGCATCTTCTGAGGGGTTAGATTAGCTTTATAGGCTTTCTTGAAGTCCTCTAGGATTTCCCAGGGTGAAACTACAAAGACCAGAGAGATCACTTCATCTACGATCTTTTTCACCTGGCCAATGTATCTCTGAGGTATGTTTTTCTTATGAATTCTGTGAGAGACCCTGGGATCAGGCCAAATCCTCACTCTTTCCTTTTGATATTGAAAGGTATGCTTGAGAGTGTAAAGTCTGAGGGCTTGTTTCTTCATATTGATGATAGAAGATGTGGCTGCATAAGCTTTGTCAACTCTCTTCAGCAATTCCTCATCATGCTGTTTATGAAGCTCTTCTTCTTCTAGCTTCACTTTAACCATTTGTCTTTGGAATTCAGGAGTAATTGCTGAGGAGTGACTTGTGGCCTTAGGCAACTAAATCACAGCTGAGAGTGGCAGCCTGTCTTCATCATCTTCTTCATCATCTTCTAGCCTCAATACCCTTCTCTTCTTCTTCAAGGGTATATCATCGGCTATGGGTTTTGAGGGTAAGGGAGTTGGTTTGGTGGGTTGTGTTTTGGGTGGTTTTGGTGTGGGAATGTTGACAGGCTGTTCTAGTATTTTTGAGGTGAGTGTGGCTTTTGATTGCTTGGCTAGCTCAGTCCTACTCCCAGCACCCGCTTCATTCAAAGCTTCAATAACAAGTCCCTTAGTATATGCTTCAGACGAACAGATCTTGGTGGTGATTGCCAAGATACTATCCCTGGACCAAGCTTTGATTTCGATCATTGATCTTCCAAGATATTTTGCAATAAATCTAATCATGATCTCAAGCCTTTCTCTTTCTAACACTTCATAACTTGCCCATCTATTCTGGATTTCTTCAATCTCTAATCGTCGAATCTCAGAGTCAAGTTTATCGATGTCATGGCCTTGCCTAAACAGCTGATCAATGATGTTGTCCATTGATCTGCTGTGTTCGGCATCAGCCTCTTTTATCAGTAGCTCCAAGGCTTTCTCTTTTTCCTTCTCTTTATCGGTCTCCACATTCAACTCCAACTCCTTTTCCACTACTATCCCTTCTGTTTCTTTCTCCTTTTCTTTCTCCTCTGTACTCCTCTTTCTTTTTGCTTTTACTGACTTAATCTCCCCCTTTTTGGTTGCATTGGTTGCAAGGGGTTGATTGCCAGAAAGCTGTTTGCCCACAACCTCCTCTATCAATGGTTGTATTACTGAGGAAAGCCTCTCATCAATGGCTTTGATCACTATGTCAGTGATTATGGTGTGATGAGAGGGAGGGAATTTTGAAGGATAGCAACTATTTGCTCAGGAGGGTTATGTTCCTGAGAAATAGTGCCAGAAGCAGAGGCAGGTGGCTGAGTTGTTGGGAGTGGCTCAGTGTTTGTGAGACCTTCAGATGAAGGTGCCATCTGTGAGGTGGTAGAGGCAGATGGTCTTTGTTCCTTAGAAGTTTTGGCAAGCAGCTCTTTGAGTCTGCTCACCTCCTCTTCCAGGATGGTGTTTTGGGCGATTACATCGTAAAAGAAGCCCAGGTCATCATCAGTAGTTACTGAATCACCTGACCTCCTGATAGGATCAGGATGAACATGCACTGAGTGTAGCTCAGTTGTAGCATGTGCCCCTTTGTCTTGGAACTGGGGACTTCCTGCCTCAGGACGTTGTCCTTCATCAGCAGTTGCCTCTGGTAAGGTCTTAGTAATGGTACCAACTACAACCTGATCATATGCTGAAGCAGGAGAAGTGGCAGCCTCACCAGAAGTTCCAATCTCCATTGCTACACTAGGAGAAGGAACATTGTAACCCCTATGCTGTGGGTTCTCAGCTGCACTTTGGTCCTCCCCCTCAATGGTAGAAGTATTCCCAGTTGTAATTGGTATCTGGGGAGGGGGTGAGGAGTGCAACTGAGTCAGCACTTGTGCAACAAGTAATGTAGGACTTTGGGGGGCGGTTGCATATGGTGATTGGGTGGAAGCAGATTGCACCCGGGGTGAATGGTGCGCTTCAATGGTAACCCTCTCAAGGGAGATAGGTTCCAGCAGTGTAGGTTCCCCAATGTTGGTTGCAACAGGATCCTGTTGAGAGGATACCTGTGCGGCTGTGGCTGGTTGAGTCAGTGTCACAACTGGGGGGTTAAGACCAGTGTGTGGTTCCTGTATTTGTGGTACAGGGGCATCCTCAGGGGACTCATCTCCCTGAGTAGCCTTTTTGGCTTTTTGGATTTGGGTGTAGTGGGGACTTTGGTTCTGGAGGTGGTGGCTGTGGGTTCCAACTGCGTGGGTTTTCGCAGCCTGGCAGCCTGTTTCAACGTTTGGTCAGAGTTGTGCTTGGAGTATACTTCAGGCAATACAGCCGTTGCAGGGACTCCGAGACCAACAAGTCCCTCAGATTTTAGCTGATTCTCTATTATGGCCATGATGAACCGAGGATATAATATCCAGCGGTTAGAAATAGATTTTGAGGCCATGTCCTTAAGTTCCAGAAAAATGATTTCAGAGAAGTTTAGGTTCTGTTGCTCAAGGATAGAGAATAGTACCTGCTGCCACCTTGTAGACATTTGATCCTAAGAGGAAGTCTTAGGAGCCAAACAGACATTTACCATATGAAATATGAGACGTTCAGCATCATGGAAATGTTTCTTCAGTATGGTGGAGGCACTACGGTTTCCCTGATATCCATGGTGGGCAAAGGATAAATCAGTTGTGCCCTTTGGATATCTAGCAGGAAAAGTGGCATCATCCAGGTGTAGGGTTTGACGAAGTATATTGGGAGTGATGACCACTTGGTGGTTGTTGACGACCAACCGGAGAGATTCTGTGTTGTTCTCCCCAGTGGTGAGGGTGACGTTCATCCAAAACTGGTTAAGGGATTCGGCATGAAGGATTGGATTGAGAAGAAAGGCCGTTTTGTAGGGTGACTGGACCATAAGATCAATAGCATTATCGAACTTAGCCCAGAATGGCGATTTGGTGAGGTAAGCTACACAGTTGTGTCATGGTTTGAGCTGCATGGTCGCCATTAATGAGAGAGAAGTTTTGGAGATATGAACGTTAGGTTTGAAGAAGATGAGGCTCTGAAGGATTAGGTCGGGGATAATTACAGAGTACGGGTTAGAAAATGACTGAAGGGTTTGGTGTTAGTCATCAGTAGTTTTAAAACGACTGTTGACATGGTATTACCCTTTCAGACGTTGAAACAGCTGAAGTCGTGGTTTTAGGCATCAACAGTTATAAAACTACTGAAGACCATGGTTTTGACTTCAGATGTTTGAAAACAACTGATAACTTGGTATTAGTCATCAGTAGTTGTGAAACTACTGAAGACATGGTTTTGTCATCAGTTGTTGGAAACAGCTGATGACTTGGTATTAGTCATCAGTAGTTGTGAAACTACTGAAGACATGTTTTTGTCATCAGTTGTTTGTAAACAGCTGATGACTTGGTTTTAGTCATCAGTAGTTGTGAAACTACTGATACCAATTGTTAGGATCAGTGATCTACGTTTGATTGATTTGATGAGTATAGCAGCGGAAATCAAACACTGAATTAGCAATCTCACAAGAACTCAAATGATATTCAATGATAAAAGCAAACGATTATAGAAGAAATTCTGCGAATCAAATATTTCATTCAGAACGCACTTTCGTGGTGGCAAAATGTCACACATACAATCAGGTCAATCATCCCTTATATAGGAATGTCGTGGTGGAACATTCCTTATATAGGAGATGTGACGTCTGCTGATGTCACTTGATAATGACATCTAACAGAATTATTAAGAAACTGAAACACAACTACTGAAGATGTCAAAATAGCTGACATCTTCTTACAAAAATACTAAGTGTTATCAGTTACTACAACTACTGAAAAGAAACTACTGAAACTACAACGACTGAAGAACAAGCTCTTCAGTCGTTTTACAAAACTACTGAAAGTAAAAACATAAAACTACCGATATCACAACTACTAAAGAAGTACTCTTCAGCTGTTGTGACAAACTACTGAAACTTCAGCACTTGGTCTTCAGACGTTTCATCAGCTAATGACTTCAGTAGATGTCATCAGCTGATGCCTTCAGTCTTTGTCTTCAGACTTTGTACATCAGTTGTTGATCTTCAGCACTTGTGGACTCTTCAGCTGTTGTACTTCAGTACTTTGGTCTTCAGCTTCAGCACTTGTATTCTTCAGTTGTTGACCTTCAGTACTTTGGTCTTCAGCTGTTGAAGTCTTCAGTACTTGATCTTCAGCTGTTCAAGTCTTCAGCACTTGTCGAACTGCTGATGAAGCCTTCGGAAGTTGTTGTGATATCATGTGGGACTTAGAGGTTTTCTGATCTTGGCTCATTGGTTCTTTTGGTCCAACAAACTCCCCCTGAACCAATGCAGCCAAATCCTCTAATTGATTTATTTTCCCACTTATTGTTGGCAGAATGGTTGGTCTTTTTCCTTCTTGATCAGTTGAGAAGATGACCCATATAAGCACTGGCCTGGAAATGAGTCTCTGATGATTTGGTTGGCAATGTATGGATGGGAACTCTGTATTTGGGACTTGGACACTGTGCTGTTCCCCCATCCATGAGACTCACTTCCCCATGATGAGTCTGTACGACTCTCTTGTGTAGGCCTCAAGGAAGGTGTTTGTTCCTCCATGGTTAGCTCTTCAGCACCTCCTTCAAACAAGGATTCAGGCCCATAATACTCAGACAGGTATTTGGCCTGTTTCCCATTCTTTAGCTCCACAGTTGTTATTATTCTGTAAGCAAACTCATCCGGGTGATTACCCTCTAGGAACAACTGGAGCTCATTTTTCCTGACTTCCTCAAGCCTCTTGTAAACTAACCCTTTTTCACTATTTTGTTTTCCAGCATCTTCTGAGGGGTTAGATTAGCTTTATAGGCTTTCTTGAAGTCCTCTAGAATTTCCCAGGGTGAAACTACAAAGACCAGAGAGATCACTTCATCTACGATCTTTTTCACCTGGCCAATGCATCTCTGAGGTATGTTTTTCTTATGAATTCTGTGAGAGACCCTGGGATCAGGCCAAATCCTCACTCTTTCCTTTTGATATTGAAAGGTATGCTTGAGAGTGTAAAGTCTGAGGGCTTGTTTCTTCATATTGATGATAGAAGATGTGGCTGCATAAGCTTTGTCAACTCTCTTCAGCAATTCCTCATCATGCTGTTTATGAAGCTCTTCTTCTTCTAGCTTCACTTTAACCATTTGTCTTTGGAATTCAGGAGTAATTGCTGAGGAGTGACTTGTGGCCTAGGCAACTAAATCACAGCTGAGAGTGGCAGCCTGTCTTCATCATCTTCTTCATCATCTTCTAGCCTCAATACCCTTCTCTTCTTCTTCAAGGGTATATCATCGGCTATGGGTTTTGAGGGTAAGGGAGTTGGTTTGGTGGGTTGTGTTTTGGGTGGTTTTGGTGTGGGAATGTTGACAGGCTGTTCTAGCATTTTTGAGGTGAGTGTGGCTTTTGATTGCTTGGCTAGCTCAGTCCTGCTTTTGTCCTCATTATTAATGGACAAGCTATTAGTTGTAGACATTTGATTAACGACTCATCTAAGCCATTTTGATGTGTACATGAGCAACAGGATGTTTAACAATAATTCCTATAAACACGGAATAATCATTAAAAGTATGTGATGTGAACTCACCAGCATTATCAAGTCTCACCATTTTAACAGTATAATTAAGAAAATGTGCTCGTAATTTGATAACTTGTGCAAGAAATTTTGCAAACGCTACATTACAAGTTGATAACAAAAAGACATGAGACCATCTACTTGACACGTCTATCAAAACCATAAAGTATCTAAATGGTCCGTATGGTGGATGAATTAGCCCATATATATCTCCTTGAATTCTTTCAAGAAACAAAGGCGATTCCTTTTTTACTTTTCACAAGCGAAGGCCTTGTATTAATTTCCCTATAGAACAAGATGTACACAAAGGAATTTTATTCGATTATGGGATCTTTTGATATTTCAAAGAATGCCCATGAGTGTTTTCATTATTCTTTTCATCTGGTGGCTTAATCTATCATGTCATAAGTTAAGTGTTTCAGGATCACAAATGTTTTCTTTAATTGTCATATATGCATGAGGCATATTAAGGTGTGTATAATGTAAACCAGACCGAAGCATTGATAGTTTTTCTAATATCTGATCTTTGCTTATGATATGTAAATATGTTTTTGCAGGATCGTTAAAGGGTGTAAGTTACAACACAACAACACAAAAGGGAGATTAACTAAATTTTAATCAAACAGTAAACTGGATTAACCAAGTTGAGATACTAAGAACACAAGTAATGCAAGAGACAGAACACAAGTATTTGATTTTCAAGAATGCAGTATATTACTTTTTCTATATTCTATTACAAGTGTTACAAAGCATTTTTGAAAGATACAAGAACATGAGATACTTATACTACATCCTACAGCCGGCTATACTTTGAAAGCCAGCTGGATACAAATGACTAGACACAAACAAAATCAATTGTAGAGTCAAAAGGCAGATTGCCTTTTGACTTGTGACTATGACATGCCATAGCTCACATCCTTATCTATTACAAAAAGGATAAAGTACATAAAGTAGAAAGTTACAGACTCAAGACCTCAATGTACAGTTACCAAAAGCATGGACCTTTTCACTAACTCATGTAAGTTGGTGACTTGCAGAGATGCAACGAAAAGATGTCTAACTTTATGGAATAGTATATCAGATAAAGCATGTTACTAAAAGTCTTCGGAAGAAATCTGTCTTCATGAACTTGAAGCTTCGGAAGACTTTGTCTCTGAGGCTTCAGATGTAACATCTCGTATTTTCATTAACTAAAAGTAAATTTCGCTTACTCTTACAAGGGTTATTATTGTAAATTTTGAAACTCATGTGTTGTTTGTGCTTATTCATTATTGTCATTAGGTTAAAATAAATATTAAATAAAAATAATAATGTTAATATTAATAAAAGTAAAAATAATAATAATTATAATCATAATAATAATAGTTGTAATAATAATTGAATAATAATAGCTATAATAATGTACTAATGATAATGAAAATTAATGGTATAGTTAATAAATTTAACAATGTTTAAAACTTTAAGTAGTTAAAGATTAGGGGTCTTAATGTCAATTTATAAACTTTATATTGAAGTTTCTGCTTAAAATAAAAAGAAACTTAATGTTGAGGGACCAAATGTGTAAGTAATTAAACCAAGACTTCCCTCCCCCGTATTTCCGGCAGCCGCTCCGGCCACCTTCGGCCGGAGTCCGGCGAGCCTCGAAACCGCATCAAATCTTCAAATTTTAATCCTCCAACGATTTCAATCGTCTCCAGAACACGATTCGAACTTAAACGTAAGACTTAATTGGGTTTTAATTCGGTTATGAAGTGGATCGAACGTGAAACCGAAGCTTTAATCGATGAGTTAACCGGTCGAGCACTAAACGCTAATAATAACCAAATTAAACGAACTTAAACAATCATCCAACCATACTAAACGTTCACAACTATAAATTACATCTAATAACACTCAAACAACGCAATCGGATTACCCTTTCGTCACGAACCTGCAAGCTAAGCGAGAGCCATCTTCCGAACATTTTTAACTTCTTTTGATTGAGGGCTTTGAATCAAGAACTTCATTCGAAGCTTTCCACGAGTTCAATTTGATTTCCATCGACGTTTGCATAACAATCGAGCCTTGTTGTGGTCGCGGCTGGGTTCAACAATTGTTCATAATCAATTAATCTACAAACAGGTGATTAAACACATGTTTAAACTCGATTTTGGTCGGGGAACAAAAGCCCCATGGTAATTCGATCAACAACCTCGAATTGACAATCAATTTGGATCGATTGGGTTCTAGGGTTCTTAAGGATTTGGTGTTTTGTTTAGGTATGTTTTTTATTAATTTAAACGCGAACACTAACGCGGCTGGATGCCTTGGTTCACTGGTTAAGTTACTTCATTCACACACATGAGGTCCCGGGTTCGAACCCGGGCACCATCATGTTATTTTTTTAAAGGGTTTTAACCCTTAATTAAATTATAAAAACGTTTTAATATATATAAAAATTATTTTAAACTTTAATATTTTCAAAAAGCCACCATATATTTTCTGTATTTCTCTTTTAGTCTAAGTAATTATTATTATTATTGTTTTTTTTCTTTTTTTTATGAATAATAAAATGGATTACAAATAATAACTAAAAATTATTATTGTTTCAAAATGTTTCTTTTAATATCGTTTAATAGTACTTAATTCTTTTTGCTATAAAAATATATTCAAATTTTATGAAACTTTCAAAATGTTATAATTATTTCTTTTTCACATAATTAGTATAAAACATAAATATATATATTTTTTTAGAAAATATAAATGATTTTCATTTGTTAAATATAATTATTTAACAAACCTCAAACTCCACTTAACCCTAGTACTCATTAATTAGTTAACCCATTATGTTTAAGTTTAAATCTTGTAATATCTATATAATTAGGGGTATTGTGAAGACTTTACGTTGGAACGACGATTGCTATTTTTTCTTATTAATCATCTGTCATATATTTACTTGACCAGGTGAGTTTTCTTGCCCCTTTTTCATATTTTTTTTACACCAACTTGGGGTGAAACATGATAGCTTATACATGATACACTTATACACGTTTGAGACTTGTAAATCACGTGCAATTCAACTTATTATTTTGTCATGGTTATATGTTTATTGTAAGTGTTTATATGAGATACATAGTTTGTTTACAATCATTAACTATTGCTAGCCTGGCAACGTCTTAGATCTTTGGGCCTGACAAGCCTATTTGGTGCTAAAGTCGATGTATTGCCGACTCCTAGGAGCCGTATGCTTGTGCACTAGGGAACCAAATACACTTAGCCAATCTTTTTACTTGTAATCAAGTCGAGGTTTGGTTGTAACGATATGTGTTCTATAACCTTACTAGCTTATAACCTATGACATGAATTGCTACTTGTAACTTTCTTTTTTTTTCATATTATGTATGAAAACCTTGGAAACTCACCAACTATTTTTAGTTGACTCTTATTTTTATCATGTTTCAGGTCAACCTCAAGCCTAAAGTGATCTTTTTGAAGCATGCTATAATCTAGGATTTGGACCAAGATAATGAAATAAAAAGTTACATTATGTTATGTTATGTTGAACTTATTTCTTGTATAAGACTTATGATTGTTATATCTATTTCAAGACTTATGATAATAATATTTACAATTTAATATAGCGTTATGTGGCTGTGAACAATCTTAACCCTCACATCTCGACGTTTCTGCCGTCAAGGTTGGGGTGTGACATCAGAAGACTTCATGTTTGGCTTCAGAAGATATTGGTCTTGGCTTTGAAAGATTTCACACTTAGAGTATTTTTCTGTTTCACATGTGAAACCTCCTAAGCCTCTTCTTTAATGTACTTGTGCAGCATGCAGGATAGACTTAAGATGTTTAGGTTGTATCAGCCTCTTCATAAATCTCTACAGTTTCATTATCAACACTCTTTGACTGATTATCATATCTGTTATAATATATGTTTTTGAAACTCAACAAATTTCTTATTGATTTTAAGGAAAATAAACATTTTCTATTATAAGCTTTGTACCATTTGATAATGCAATATTAGCTCTTCTCACTCATTTTATTATGTTTGTAGGGCCTGATATTGTATTAACGATTCCTTTTGTTTGTTTAAGTTCTTAAAAATATTTTTTAGATCTAAGTATAGTGTGTGTGGCTCCACTATCCGCTGTACATATATCTGCTTTATTTGTTTGATCATGTGCTCCAGTGATTTTCATTTTAATCTTGAAAGTATACAGAAAAATATAAGTCAATAGTGATGATATTGTTATATTTTAAAAAAGAACTTTATTTAATCAAAGAAAAAAAATTACATGAAGAAAAATACATAATTAAAGATAGGGAAACACTTAATTGTCCCATATAACTATTATGGTCAAGCAACATGTGTTTTAGAGTTTTATGTCAAAGTCTACAGTATTCAACTCAACTTTGAGATCATTAAAACTATCAACATGGTTTACTTCCTTTTCTTTTCTTTTAAAAGAGGCTTGATATAGTTCACACAAATGTGGAGTTGTGTGACAAGCCTTTGACCAGTGGTTTGTGCTACTACATCTAAAACAGAAAGTGCTATTATTTTTAGACCTACCAGCTTCATTCCCTTTGTATTGGTTGGAATTGTTATTTTGTGGGGCCATGGTAATAGACTGTTCTTTGATTTCTACCACAACCATATCCACGGTTACGACCACGTCCACGGTTATAAAAGTTATCTCAGTAATTATTATTACCCTTGAAAGAATGGTTGCGATTATTAAGGTAACTTTATCAAAAGAACCATAACCACGACCTCGTCCCACTTTCTTCTAGAGTTTTTAGTAGCAACATTTATTTCTTGAATTGCTAACGATCCTATGGGACGAGCTAGATAATGTTTCATCAAAAGCTTATTATTTTTTTCTACTACAAAGAGAAATGCATTTAAATCAGAATATCTTTTAAACTTTTGCAACCTATATTTTTGTTGTAAGTTTATATTTGATGCATCAAATGTTCTCCAACATATCTTTATCGATTACATTTTGCTCGCAGAATCTGAGGGTGGAGCATATTCTGAACAAAGCAGAGGCGTACTCATTTACCTTTTTGAAACTTTGGAACCTAAGATTGTTCCATTCATCTCTAGCAGTAAAAAGTAGAACTTTCCTTTGGTGATCAAATCTGCTTTATAAATCTTTCCCTAAAATATACGGATCTTTAGAATTTGAATATTTAAACTGTAACATTTCATCAATATGTTTATGTAAAAAGACATCAGCTTTTGCTTTGTCTTGTTCCGAGCTAGCATTTGTATAGTTTCTAAGACACCCATAGATTTAAGATGTCTTTTTACATGGGCCGTCCACGGCATATAGTTTTCTCCATTAATATTAAGAGCTGGGAATTTGATTTTCTTAATGTTTGACATTTTATTTTCTAAACTAGAATTAAGCAAAGAGTAAGATAATTATTGGAATCCATTTATATCAATAAACATTACGATACAATAAAGCAACAAAGCTATAAACAAATATAGAAATAAAAAAAGTTTAAATTTTTCAGGTGGTAGTTCAACAATAGGAATGAGAATTAAAATAAGCATTATGGTTGCTAGTACTAAAACCGGATGTATCATATTTGAAATATTGCCTTGGATAAACTTGAGAAAAAAGATAATCTGCTTATTGTAAACAAATTAATAGTGATCAATTTATAGTTTAAAATTATAACTCTTTGTAACAGTTATGTGATTGTTTACAACGGCTATATAACCGTCTATAACGGCTATATAACCGTCTATAACGGCTATATAACCGTCGTGTGTGTATATATCGATAATAATTTTTTAATAAAATATATAAGTATAAGATTATGTTATAAAAACATGAATTTAGTTTATAAAAACAAAAGAGAATAAGAACGACAAATTAATATAAGAATAAGACGTTAGTACGAATAAATGTTAGTAAACATAATCAAAATTTTAGTTGTATAAAGTTAGTTGACATAAAATGAGATGTTAGTTGTATAAATAAAAATTAAGTAAAAGTTAGATGCATAAGTAAATGTTAGTTGCATAAGTAAAAGTTAGATGCATAAATAATAGGTTAGATGCATAAGTAAAAGTTAGTTGATATAAAATAAAATGTTAGTTGCATAATCAAAACTTAGATACATAAATAAAAGTTAGTGTGTTAGTAGTCCTATGGTTATCAAGATGTCCATAATAAGATCTCCTTTATGCGTATTTTATTTTTCTTAGTTATCTCTCAATATAAGATATTGTATATTATTACTTAATGAAACCCTTGCCTTAATTAATGGATGACTTTGTACTTTATTGAGCTTCTTGATTAGAGTTTAAGAGCTCCGTGCATAACGTGGTATGATATCACAATAATTAACATAAGATTAGTGTTATAACCATAAGAACTTTAAAAAGAATTGCAGAGCAAGAAGAAGAGAAATGTATAACTTATAAAAGTGTATACAAAATATGCATATTCTCCTCTACATTGAGATGGTATTTATACTACAAAGATCAATCATTTTGATAGACAACGTAAATTATTTTGGTAGATAAATAGTATAGTAAACTTATCTACATGTTTGACAAAAAGTTCAATCACTTACTATGATAATAATTCAAAATAAATCTAATGTTTTCATGTATAAAATATTTAGAAATTCAAAATTTTGAATCCAAAAAGCTATAATTTATTTTTATCTTTTTACCGGACTAACCTCATTATTAATTATTAATAGAAAATAAAAAAATGCATAAGAAAATATTATAGACATCAACTTTTAATTGTGCCTCTTTAGGTATCTAAGGCTAGTGGCATCTTAAAAATGAATTTTCAATTGTGAACCTCTAGTTGTCTTGAAAAATACATAAAGTTCTAATTATAACCTCAACCAAATACAAGGTTTTTTCAACTATTACGAATACAAAATGGTAGGATGTTAAGATCGTATCAGAATAAACACATAAACATAAAAGCGCATAAATTATTGCTAATTATATATTGGTAGGATGCTAAAATTAATCAGATTCATAAGAGTTAGTCAAAAGTTTTCAATTACATGAAGTAATCATGAAATTTTAAACAGGCAAATTATAAAATTATAAAGATAAAGTATAATGATAAAGAATTAAAAGATGCTAAGCGAGTGTGGAATAGAACTATCTTATTCGTCTTTTCTTAAAAGGTTTTAAAAAAAATGATGTAAAGAAGTAACTTGAATATTTTAATAAGGCCACTAACAACCGTCATGTTTTGTTTTTTTTTTCGTATGACGCAATAGCGCGACATTAGTTTTTCTTATTTTTTCTAGTTTTTTCTTATTTTACATGGTGCTGTCCCCATTTTTTCCATTTCCCTATTACTAGTATTGTAAAAATCGTGAATAGATAACCGATTTAACAGAACCATTACCGAATTAACCGCATTAACCAAATTAAATTAACCGAATCGAACAATTAACCGACGGTTCGGTTAAGGCATAACCGATTAACCGCACATTGCGGTTCGGTTTCGGTTTTGATGTGCAAATTAGCCGCACCGAACCGAATGTCATTAATGTATGACAAATTTACAATACTTCTCATGATTTTACTAAACTTTCATATATTCATCCTTTTAATTCTAATTTATAAAAATATATATACGTAGCGGATTTCGTTATGTATTAAAGAAACATTATAAACAAACAAAAGAAATGCAAAATGTGCACACACATTGTTGTATACACACCCAAACTTCGGTTTCGGTTTTGACAATACCTTAAAAACAAAGCATATCATGCACACCCTTATAAAATATGTCCAAACTTAACCTAACAATAATTTATTAGTTAATATTTTGGTTTAAAAGCATATGTTAAATATATTGGTCAATTAACTGAAATTAACCGCAACGTAACCATAACCGGTGGTTCACTAAAGTGTGGTTAACCGAAGTTCTGGTTGCGCTTACGGTTTAAAAAATGGTATTAACCAAACTCACGGTTTCAGTTTGGAAAATTGTAAACCAAACTGCACTGCACACACCCCTATTAGTCGACATTAATCTCTAATCGGAGGTTGGGCGCTTTGATTTCACCAAATCGGAGGTTCTAGGCGCTAATTGGTCAAAGTCGAACCTAAGCGGACCAAATCGTCCTAATCGGATGTGATCTGACGATGGATTTGATGATTTTGGTAACAAACCCAGACGTTGGTGACTAGAACAAAAAACGGAAGGAAAGATTGAACTTTTGTTCTAAATGATTTAATAAAATTTAGTCATTTTATCATTTAACCCCTCAATATTCACCAATTTACAATTTATTCCCCAAACTTGTAAATTATTACATAACTAGTATTATTCCACAAGCGCGTTGCGCAAGGATTTTTTCTGTTGTGCCCCTGATCTGTTGAAAACACGCACATGATCTTTTAGAATACGTTTGTCACGTTGAAAATGTGGTTGCATTTGGAAATTACTTAATTTATTAAGGCTTGCATTGGGTAATTACTTTTTTATAAAGTCTTACGAGCCGGAATGCAGTTGCAGCTGGGTTTATAGCTTGATGCCTACGTTATACAAAAAGTTAACTACTTCTCTTCTCATATATGAAAGAAAGGAGAGTTCTTCGATAGTTTTATGTTCATCGTCAAGAGAGGGCTAGCTAGTTTAATATTATGTATGTGTAATAACACCACCAACATTATGTCGTCTTTAGACACACATAACAACCATTACCAGGAATTAATAGTTAATTATCTACGCCTATAAAGGTAGCTTCATGCGCCATAGGATTTCCACAACATTGTGGGTTCTAACGTGAACCCAAAAAAGCTATTGGAATAGAAGCCTACCAACCATCAGGTTACCTTTGTTCATACCAAGCCGGATGGACACTGCCAGACTTTGTTTTGTTCCTGACCTAGCAAATAAACATACAACTGGCGAGTACAATAAGTTCAATTGTAACACCCGATTATTTATCTCTTTTGAAGCCGACGAATGGACAAAAAGAAATAAAGTCTAACGTCGAGGGACCAAACTCACCAACGAGAGAAAGTTGGGGAAGTGGGAGTATTTAAGGGAGTGGGCAACCCTTTACCCTTTCCCCACACCAATATTTCAGCCAAGAAAAGAGAGGAGAAGAGAGAAAGGAAGAAAAAGGAGAAAAAGTTGGTTCGGGTTGGTTCTAGTGGCCAAAATTGTTGAGAAGCAGGTCAAATCGAAGCTCTACTCATTATGGTTGCTTGTGTGAGTTCTAGGACCCCTCTTTTACACATTTTTGAATGATTTTGGGGCTGGAACACATCTGAAAATCAGGTTTTTGAGTGTGTGTATGGTTGACCGGTATGCGTGTATGTATGTGTGTGTATGATGCGCTTGAGTCTTGATTGTGAGTTGTGTGTGCTTGAATGGTGTTGTGGTATGCATCCCTAAGGTTTAGGATGGTTGATTTGGGCTTAAAATGGGTTTAGATGAGTTTGGAGGCCGAAAACCCTCGGCTGCAGTCGGGATGAACTGCATTCTGCATCAGCTAGGGCTAGGCGACCGACTGGAGGTCGAATGGAAGCCATACGGCCGAATAGGGTGCGACTGGGGTCCATTCGCACGATTGAGGTCCATCGCACGATTGAAGGTCCATTCACACGATTGAAAGGCCAGTCGCATGGAGGTCATGCGATTGAAGGTCCAGTCGCATAAGAGCTCATCCGCATTAGTCCATTCGCATGAGGTTCATTCGCATTAGTCCATTCGCACGATTGGGTGTTCATTCGCATGAGTGTTCATCCGCATTGGTTTATTTGCATGATGTTCATTCGCATGGAGGCCATGCGACTGAAGGGTGTCCATACGCCTGAATAGGGTCGTTGCACCGAGGAAAATGTAGTTTGACTTCTGACTTTCGGGGGAAAGTGTAGATGTATGTTTTGACGTAAAGGTTCCCGTAGGAGCGTGTAAGATGTCGATTGAGGCCTTAGAGTGCACGTAGGGCATGATGATGATGATGTTGCATGTTTATGTATGATATGTATGTATGATGTTGCCATGTAGGATGATGATGACTGTGTATGATATGTTCCTTGCTATGATGTATGTTTATCTTCTTGTGGCTTTACGTGTCATGTTAATGAATGAATGAAGTATTATGTAACGTAAAGAAAAAGATAATGAAAGAGGAACATGATGAATGAATGAATGCATTAATGAATAAATGAATGTAAGAAGGCTTGCAAGCAACTATTGGGGCGCATGGCCCTACACTTAGTTGTCCAGCTAACACTTCTAGGCGCATGAGCCCCTATTCGGCGCATGGGCTGTACTTAATAATTCCTAAGGTAATCTTAGGCGCATGGGCTACTATTTAGGAGCATGGATTACACTTAATTCTTTCTAAGGCATTTTTCAGGCGCATGAGCCTTATCTAGGCGCATGGACCTTCTATTCAACATGTTTCCGGTATGTTTTCAACCCAATCATAAATCCATCTGTTCTAAGCTTAATGTGGCTATTCTAAACATGAATAACCTATAAGCATTCAAGAATCATATTCATTCATGCACAATACATACGGGCATACATACTCAAACATTGGAAAATCATTTAAATACATTTTCAGCCCCAAAGATGTTTGAAAATAAGTAAAACCAGGGTCTAGAACTCACCTGATGCAACTGGGTGTTTCTTCCTTTCTAACCCGCTAGAAATGAGTTCAAACACCTAAAAACAACATCCAAAAACACACACGCCCGAGCACAAACACAACCCATAAGCACATAAAACATAACCGGGATAAAACCCGTCATAAACACATAAAAACCACGAATTCTTACCTTGAATTCGTTCACTTCTTCTTCTTCTTTCACTAGCCGAGAGTTCTCTCTGCTCTCTCTCTCTAGAACGAAGATATGTTGATGTGAAGTGAGGGTGGGCGGCCATGCCCACCTTTACACAAACTTTTCAAAGATTGTAGTCCTTTTTACACTTTTAGTCCCTCCACTTGGACTGAATTGCTTTCTCTCTTTTATTCTTTATTTCTTGTCTTTTAAAAATAACCGGGTGTTACAAGTCCACCCCCCTTATATAGGTTTCATCGCCGAAACCTGTTATTCCTCAAATAGACGAGGATAATGCTGTCTCATCTCTTCTCAGTTTCCCATGTAGACTCGGATCCCTTCATGTGCCTCCACTGTACACGCACAAGAGGAACCACTTTATTTCTCAGCCTCTTCTCTTTATGATCGATGATTGCCACTGGTTGCTCCACATAATTGAGCCTTTCATCCACTTCGATATCCTCCAGTGGAACAATCATGTCTTCATCAGCTATACACTTTCTCAGATGAGACACATGGAATGTCGGGTGAATCCCACTTAACTCATCTGGCAACTCCAATCTATAGGCCACCTCTCCTACTCGAGAAATGATTCGGAAAGGGCCAATATATCTTGGGCTCAACTTGCCCCGCTTCCTGAATCTAATAATACCCTTCCAAGGTGAGACTTTCAACATAACCCGGTCACCCACCTGGAATTCAATTGGTCTACGTCGTTTATCGGCATACGACTTCTGTCTATATTTGGCTGCCTTCATGAAGGGTTTGATCCTCTCAAGCTTCTCAGTGGTAGCCTCGATTACCTTGACGCTCCCCAATTCCTTTTGACCAATATCACCCTAACAAACGGGTGTTCTGCATCTCCTACCATATAGCATCTCGTATGGTGGCATGCCGATGCTGGCATGATAGCTATTGTTATACGAGAATTCAACTAACGGTAAATGGTCATCCCAATTTCCCCCAAAATCAATCACACATGCCCGAAGCATGTCCTCCAGTGTCTGAATGGTCCTCTCTGACTGACCATCAGTTTGGGGATGATAAGCTGTGCTAATATGTAACCTCGTCCCCATGGCGTCGTGGAATTTCTTCCAGAATTTAGACGTAAACCGGGTGTCACGATCAGACACAATGGACACCGGTACACCATGACGAGTTACAATCTCCTTGATGAACATGTCAGCCAACCTCTCGGATGAATATGTCTCACGGATCGGTAGGAAGTGAGCGCTCTTCGTCAAGCGGTCAACAATCACCCATATGGCATCGTACCCCTTCGGAGTACGTGGTAGCTTTGTAATGAAATCCATGGTGATGTGCTCCCACTTCCATTCTGGTATATCCAAAGGTTGGATCTTCCCATATGGCTTCTAGTGTTCCGCCTTCACCTGTAGGCAAGTAGGCACTTACTCACATACTCCGTCACGTCATGTTTCATACCCGGCCACCAATAATCTTTCTTCATGTCTTGATACATCTTTGTGGCACCAGGATGAATGGAGTATCGAGTCTTGTGAGCTTCATCCATAATCCTCACACGTAGATCCCGAAACGAGGAATCCACACCCGTCCAAATGAGTTTTAACACCAAGTGTGTTTTCACTCAATTCCCCAACCAGACCTCTCATTCTTTCAGAGTTTAGATGATCTTCTTTTAATGCCTCGTCCTGAAACTCCTTGACTTGCTTCATTACATCAGAGATCATGATTAGTTGGTATGCTTTCACCCGAATCGGCCCGGGTCTCTCCTTCCGGCTAAGAGCATCGACCACCACGTTGGCTTTGCCCGGATGGTAATGGATCTCGCAATCATAATCCTTTATAAGCTCCAACCATTGCCTCTGCCTCTTGTTCAGATCATTTTGCTCGAAGAAGTACTTCAAGCTCTTGTGGTCCGTGAAAACGATGCACTTCGTCCTATAAAGATAGTGCTTCTAAATCTTTAGTGCAAAGACCACGGCTGCTAGCTCCAGGTCATGAGTAGGGTAGTTGACCTCATGAACTTTCAGTTGTCGGGATGCATAGGCTATAAACTTCCCCCTTTGCATTAATACGTACCCCAACCCTAAGTAAGAAGCATTTCAGTATACTACCAAATCCTCGCTTCCTTCGGGTAACGACAAGACAGGAGCTTGAGTCAACCTTACCTTTAACTCCTCGAACGCTTGTTCTTGAGCTTGACCCCATGTAAACTTTACATCCTTTCGGGTCAACTTGGTCAGTGGAAAAGCGATCTTGAAAAAGTCCTGAATGAACCTTCGATAATAACCCGCCAACCCCAAGAAACTACGAATCTCGGATGGCGTCCTCGAAGACTTCCATTGCATCACCGCCTCCACCTTAGCAGGGTCTACCATAATCCCCTCTGGGTTTATCACGTGACCCAAGAATTGGACTTCGCGTAACCAGAACGCGCATTTGGAGAATTTGGCATACAACTTCTCCCTTCTCAAGAACTCTAACACCTCCTGAATGTGATCGGCATGCTCCTCCTTGCTCCTTGAATAAATCAGGATATCATCAATAAACACAATCACTGATTTATCTAACATTGGCCGACACACTCGATTCATCAAGTCCATAAAAGCAGCTGGCGCATTGGTCAGACCAAATGACATAACAAGGAATTCATAGTGACTGTAGTGCGTGCAAAAAGCTGTCTTAGGGATATCCTGCTCCTTCACCCTCAGCTGATGGTAACCAGATCGAAGATATATCCTTGAAAACCAACTGGCACCTTAGAGTTGATCAAACAGATCATCTATCCTTGGTAGGGGGTATCGGTTCTTCACCGTTAACTTGTTCAGCTCTCGGTAGTCAATACACATACTCATACTACCGTCTTTCTTCTTCACAAATAGGACCGGAGCACCCCAGGGAGAGATACTCGGTCTAATGAACCCCTTATCGAGCAGCTCTTGTAACTGTTCCATGAGTTCTTTCATTTCTGTGGAAGCTAATCGATACGATGCTTTGGCAACGGGTTGAGCACCGGGTATCAAGTCAATTTGGAACTCAATCTCACGATCCGGTGGCACGCCGGTAAGTCTTTTGAGAATACATCCGGAAAGTCGCACACCCCTGGTACATCAGATAGTTGCGGTGTTGGCGCGTCCACATCCTTTACGTAGGCCAAGTAGGCACTACATCCACGCCTCATGCACTTTCCCGCCACCGCCATCAAAATCACTTTCGGAATCGTCGTGACGCGATCTCCATAAATCATAACCAAACTCCCATCGGACGCAACTAATCGAATCATCTTCTTGCGGCACACAATATTTGCTTCATAGGTTGTTAGCCAGTCCATCCCTAGTACTACATCAAATCCACCTAGGGGCATCACGTGTAACCTAGCAGCAAACCTATGGCATTCTAGTTATATGGCACAATCCTCTATCACATCAGTAATTCTAGTGGACTTACCAATAGTAGTTTCTACATCAAATGGTGCACTGACCTTTCTACTGATAATAGGAAACTTAGCATAGAAAGTAGTAGAAATAAAACTCCTACTAGCACCAGAATCAAACAATATAGAGGCACAAGTTTGGTTTACCAAAAACATACCTGACACAACATCGGGATCAGCTCTGGCTTCCTCCCGGGTCATGGTATAAGCTCTAGCACCTGCCCTCTGCTCTCCTCCTCCGGCTTCCTTCTCTTCTTCTCTTCTCTGCCCCAGAGCTCTCTGCCCTCGGCTTCTTACAGTCTCTAGCGATATGGCCACGCTGACCACACCTGAAACATACGTTCATCCCCATTCTGCACTCACTAGTATGCTCCCTTCCACATTTGTCACACCTCCTCCTCAGCCCCGATCCATATGTGACTACACGTCGATCACCCACCTTTGCCACCTTCTTGTTTGAGCAGTTCTACCACGTCTAAACCGTTTCCCATTCCAGTTCCGACTACCACCATCTTCTTATCCACCTCAGCCACCACCACCTCGCGCTTATCGTATAATCTGCCAGCCAAGTCAACTGCCGACCTGAAAGTACTCGGCCGGGCGGCAATCATATGCCTACTGATATCCGCCGGCAACCCCTGGATGTATCTTTTAATCTTTCGTGATAATGGTGTCACTTGATCAGGCACCAACCGTGCCATTTCATCGAATTTGGTGGTGTATTGCTGGTGTGTCATCGTTCCCGCCTCCAGCTGCAGGAAGTCTCTTTCTACCTTGTCCATCTCTCTGTGA
Organism: Flaveria trinervia; assembly: GCA_025506515.1. Classification (NCBI taxonomy): domain Eukaryota; kingdom Viridiplantae; phylum Streptophyta; class Magnoliopsida; order Asterales; family Asteraceae; genus Flaveria; species Flaveria trinervia. The sequence continues at coordinate 2,831,433 of CM046458.1, read as the reverse complement.
GGATAGAATTCCTCGATCACTAGCTTCTTCAGTTCAGGCCATCTTATTCTTCCAATGGCCCTGTTACCCTCGGCTTGGACAATGTTGTCCCACCAGCACAAAGCCAAATCCACAAAGGAGTGGGTAGCGAATTTCACCTTCTGATTCTCACGGCACTCACTTATATCGAGGACAACCTCCATCTCCCTTACCCACCGATGAGCAGCTACCACAGTGTCGTTTCCATCGAAAGTAGGGGGCTTGCATCTCATAAACACCCCATAGTTACAGCCTCGGGTCGCCTCCGGCGCAGGCTCTTCTTCCTCATCCTCATCATTGGACGGAACCGTCTCAGTCTCGGGCTGTCTTCTTTCGCCCGTAGGTCCACCCCTTTCCTTTCTCTCTCCCTCTCTAACTGCCTTGATCACTTTGGTCACCACAGATGGTAGAATCGTCTGCATGACCTCGTGAACCTCTTCCACCATAGCCTCCTTTACTGAGGCCCTCAGATTGGCGCTCTCATCGCCACCCTCCGGATGAGGGGTCTCTGGTTCTTCATGAACCACTTTCTCGACTCTAGGTCTCCCTCTCTTGGGTCGCGGAGCAGCACCGTGACCTCCACCACGAGAGGCCTTTGAAGATCTACTGCCAACCATCCTCTATAAGCACACTATAAGATTCAAACACTAACACGATCATTCAAGGTAATACTCAGTTTATGTCAAGTATAGTAAGTCCCTAATTACAGTGGCCAGTTGTGATTAGACACTTACTTTACTCTTCATACCCCAAGCATCTCCTATCCTGACTTAATCAGTATCTAAATCTACTAAGAGCATAATTAAATAGCATGTGCACATAATACCGGTTAATCATTAGGAAAAGACATACCTGATGGCACGTAGCTACTCGGTCTGACATCCATCCATTTGTCCCATTTTCAGTTTAGGTTTTAAGAGTTTATTTAATCCAATTCTCTTAAACTTTGGCTCTGATACCAACTTGTAAGGCCCCGTTCCCGGAAACCTCACAGTTGGTCAATCATAGCAATTAAAACATTAAACATTACAATTAAACAAACTTTGGCAGCGGAAATAATTTATCAAAAGCCATTCATTTCTTTTAAACCACTGTTGTTGAGCAATACATCATCGTTTAACTGATTACAAAAGACGTGTTTATATGCATTACAAAACAACAGCAACACAGAGTACGAATGGATATCAGACTTTTCCTGCGGAGTAGCTTCACCCTCGTGCCATCCTCAGCAATAATTAGCTGCCAACTGAAAATGTATAAAAGTCAGCGTTGCTGAGTGAGCTCTAGTTTTATAAGTAATAAAATACTTTCTATATGTTGTATAAGAAAATACTATTTTCTGTAAAATACAACTCTGTACTGTATATGCGAGCACGCATCAACTATATGAACAAATATTGTTCGTTCTCTGTACTGTATGCCTTGTTTGTTCTGTAAACTTTTATCTTTATGTTTCACTTTCTGTATGGACCAGTGAGCAATACCCCAACTATATGCGCGATGGAAAACGGGTGATGGGCCATCTATATCCCTCGAAAGGGTCAACTGTATCCCTCGAAAGGGTCAACTGTATCCCTCGAAAGGGTCAACTGTATCCCTCGAAAGGGTCAACTATATCCCTCGAAAGGGTCAACTGTATCCCTCGAAAGGGTTCTGTGTACTATGTACAAGGCCAACCCAATCACCCAGGACACGCTGCAAAGGTCCTGCCAATCTCAATTGATTGACCCTATGTGCATAATAGGGTAGCTAACCCGCATCACAGTTGAGCTAACGACAACATGGTCGTGTACCTCCTGTAAGCTTGCAAGACTTGTTAACATTTTCATTAATATTCCTCTTTTTTTTCTTTATTGCTCTTTCACTTTATTATTACGATATACTTTACGTTACGATAATAACATACCACGTAAAGTCACATACTATAAGTAATAATAACAATAGCAATAGCAATAATAAGGAACAATTATAAGCAATCATATCATGCATGAAACATCATCATTAATAAGCCCTTAGTCAACCTCAGTCAAAACCCTAAAGCACGGACTCCCAGAAAATTCTGTAAATATTTCTAAGTGCTTAGGCGCATGGGAACTATTTGGGCGCATGAGCCCTGTTCGGGCGTTTCATCAATATGTAGGCGCATCAGCCAACACTTAAACATTTTCACTTTAGGCGCATGAACTATTCAGGCGCATGGGCACTATTTGTGCGTATGAACACTTAGACGCATGAGCAATTCGGACGCATGGACACTTAGGCGCATGAGCCACTTGGGCGCATGGGCACTATTGGGGCGCATGGCCCTACATTTAGTCGTCCAACTAACATTTCTAGGCGCATGGGCCACTGTTCAGGCGCATGGGCTGTACTTAATCATTCCTATGGTAATCTTAGGCGCATGAGCTACTGTTTAGACGCATGGATTAAACTTAATTCTTTCTAAGGCATTTTTCAGGCGCATGAGCCTTATCTAGGCGCATGGACCTTCTGTTCAACATGTTTCCGGTATGTTTTCAACCCAATCATCAAATCCATCTGTTCTAAGCTTAATGTGGCTATTCTAAACATGAATAACCTATAAGCATTCAAGAATCATATTCATTCATGCACAATACATACGGGCATACATACTCAGACATTGGAAAATCATTTAAATACATTTTCAGCCCCAAAGATGTTTGAAAACAAGTAAAACCGGGGTCTAGAACTCACCTGATGCAACTTGGGTGTTTCTTCCTTTCTAACCCGCTTGAAATGAGTTCAAACACCTAAAAACAACATCCAAAAACACACACACCCGAGCACAAACACAACCCATAAGCACATAACACATAACCGGGATATAACCCGTCATAAACACATAAAAACCATGAATTCTTACCTTGAATTCGTTCACTTCTTCTTCTTCTTTCACTAGCCGAGAGTTCTCTTCTGCTCTCTCTCTCTCTAGAACCAAAGATATGTTGATGTGAAGTGAGGGTGGGCGGCCATGCCCACCTTTACACAAACTTTTCAAAGATTGTTGTCCTTTTTACACTTTTAGTCCCTCCACTTGGACTGAATTGCCTTTCTCTCTTTTATTCTTTATTTCTTGGTCTTTTAAAAATAACCGAGTGTTACAAGTCCACCCCCCTTATATAAGTTTCGTCCCCGAAACCTGTTATTCCTCAAACAGACGAGGATAATGCTGTCTCATCTCCTCCTCAGTTTCCCATGTAGACTCGAATACCTTCCTGTGCCTCCACTGTACACGCACAAGAGGAACCACTTTATTTCTCAGCCTCTTCTCTTTATGATCGATGATTGCCACTGGTTGCTCCACATAATTGAGCCTTTCATCCACTTCGATATCCTCCAGTGGAACAATCATGTTTTCATCAGCTATACACTTTCTCAGATGAGACACATGGAATGTCGGGTGAATCCCACTTAACTCATCTGGCAACTCCAATTTATAGGTCACCTCTCCTACTAGAGCAATGATTTGGAAAGGGCCTATATATTTTGAATTATATAGTGATTTTTAACGTAATTATAATTATATGAATAAAAATAAGAAAACTATCGTGAATGCTTTAATATAAATTATAAGAATGAATATGGAAAATAAAAAGATAAAAAAAAAGAAAGAAAGAAAATACTAATAGTTTGACTTTCTCTTGTCTATAAGTGGCTCCACTTAAAGTCGGATGCGTTTGCGGTTATATTTTTGACAACACAACATTAAAGGTTTTAAGCTTTTACTAAAACCCTCATTTCCTGTTTTCACCTTCAAACGTTCTCTTTCTACAGTTCTACCTGTATCTGTACTTGTACTTGTACATGATGGCAACAACAATCAGGAACCTCCGCCGCCTCGCTGCCACCGGCCGTGCCGCGGCGGCGACGTCGTCCTTCTCCACCACCGCCACCACCTCTCGCCACCAGTTAATTCTTCAGACGGCGTTGTATACCACCAGGAGTACCACTTTTTCATATGCACCTCAATCTCACCGATTCTCGGCGCACGATAGCATCACCGGCGTACGAAACTGCACTGGATGTAACATGTCCTTCTCCACGGCAACATCCGCTGCTAGAGACCTCGATGAGAAAGAGTTACCGCCGTCGAACAAGAGTTACGTCCCCAACGACGTCGTTCTCTATCAGTACCAAGCGTGCCCTTTTTGTAATAAGGTTAAAGGTAACCATGATGAATTGATGATCCTGTGATGTATTATGATTCGATTCAAATAGAATTAGTGAGAGATTTTAACTATGTTTCTGTTGGTGTATTTGAGTTTGCGGGGTGTGTGTGTGTGTGTGACCTCTAATTGCTTGTTAAATCGTTATGTACTGTGTTTGTCATCTGCTGCTTTATGTTGAATGACTATTTGTAAGCACTTTACATGGAGATTTTCTGCTTTTTACAGCATTTCTTGAATATTATGATATTCCGTATAAGATTGTGGAGGTCAATCCCATAAACAAGAAAGAAATTAAGTGGTCTGATTACAGAAAGGTGCCAATACTGATGGTGGATGGTGAACAAATGGTTAACTCTTCAGGTTAACTTTATGGCTATGATCTTTTTGTTTATTTGTGGGGATTGGTTCGTTTTAAACTTTTGTTGAAGATGATATTGGTTGATGTTGGCAGATATTATTGATAAAATCTTCCAAAGGATGCATCCGGATGTATCTGAGGATGATGAAACTCAGAAATGGCGTCGGTATGACCCTTTTTAAAATTGTTTAATATACATGAAACCTGACTTTCTATTCGACAAAAAAAACTGCATCTTTTAGATTGATACATTGCTGATACCTAAAACTTGTGTTGTAGGTGGGTGGATGACCACTTGGTGCATATTTTATCACCAATATATACAGAAGTCCATCTGAGGCTTTGGAATCATTTGATTACATCACTACCAATGGTAATATCTTAAAATATATTGACAAATTTATGATTATACATTTTTAAGATTACTGAATCAAGTTATTGACTTGTGAATTGGTAAGAGTAACAAATTTATGGGCGGAACTAGAGGGGTTTGGAGATTTGTTGACCCTCCAGCCGATTAAAATTTTATTGATAGGGGCGTCCAAGATCGTTGTCTTGTAGTTTTACCCTCAGATTGTTGATTAAGTGGCTGAGCGAATGTAAAGAAAGTTCTTTTGTAACCCCCAAAAGTTTTGGCTGCCACTGTACAATTTTTGATGTCATTATTTTAGCTGTTTCTGTACATATATCTCACACACACGCTCACCTATTATATGTTTGTATTTTAGGGAATGTAAGCATGATGAGAAGAGGGTCTGATTTGTAAATTTATAATGAATTTGAAAAAAAAACTGATTTTAGATTCCTGCTATTTCAGGTAATTTCAACTTCACTGAAAGGCTGGTGGCGAAGTATGGTGGAGCTGCTGCTATGTATTTTGTGTCAAAAAAGCTGAAGAAAAGACATAATATTACTGATGAGCGCAAGGCTTTGTATGAAGCTGCAGATACATGGGTTGATGCTTTGAAGGGCAGACAATATCTTGGTTTGTATAAATCCTTCTAATATCAACTTCCATTTCCTATAAGACCTGTTTGATTTAAAAAAATTAAGCATATTGCGAATCAATAAGATAAGTTTTATAGGTACCTAAAAAATATTTGTATTATGTTAGAAGGATACTACCATAAAAAGCCAACATATTTTCTATTTTGTACAAGAACATCCTTCATCCCATTTTTGGTATATTACGCCTAAACTGTCTAAACTCTAAAATACATGTATGATAAAATCAAAATAATGACTTGTTAACCTTTAAACGGGTCACAATTTGATTAAATGGCATTTGAGTACTTCTAGTAGTAAATAATTTTGCATATGTTTTTCCTGATCGTATACGATGGTATAAATTTGTATATAAAGGAATCAAAAAAGAGTACATGACATCCAGTGGACGACATTTATGGTTAATCTAAAATTCTTACATATGCAACTTTCCTAATATTGTGCAGGTGGCACAGAACCAAATTTGGCTGACCTTTCTGTGTTTGGTGTGTTGAGACCCATTCGCCACCTGAAGTCGGGCAAAGATATGGTGGAGAACACGCGGATTGGGGATTGGTTCACAAGGATGGAGAATCAAATGAAGCCTCATCGTGACACGACTCTTCAAGGTCCATGATCACTTATATTTTCACCTAGATATAATAAGTATCTTATAAATGAGTACCATTTTGAAAGACAAATGGAAAAATAATAGCCCATTTTTGGACTGCTTATAGTTAAACTACAGCAATTGAAAACGCCATTTTGCCTTTATCTTAAATTCTGGACCGGAGGGATGTTCGGGATTTGCTGATAGTTTAATGAGAGAACATGTTTCTGTCTTTCCGATCAGTTTGCTGATATTTTTCTTACCTTCTGTGCCTCTGTTCATGACCATAGGAAGATGATGCCTGACAGAAATGCAAAAATCGTTACTAGTAAATGTGTTTCTTTAGTTATGAAATATTATGGTAAACTAGGTATTTGAAACTGTCTAAACCATTCGAACCGAATCAAGTTGGTCAGTTTGGCTAGGTTAAGTGGCGTATTCTTGACTGCTGTTTTGTAAAAACTAGTGTTTTTATTCATCGTGTGTTGTGGCGGCATCATACGTGGTGTGATAAAGTATAACTACAAAGGATAGCTACAATCGGCCCAAATTATTTTCGAAATAAATTTACGTTGAAACGTAGAGTAACTCAAATATAGAACTTTAAATTAAAACATATAATATTTGACCTGACTCGTTTCCGCACATTTTTTTACATCGAAACGTAAACAAACTCAAAATGTATGTTAAACACGTGCAATGACACCATATGTGGTAGGATAATGTATAGATTATAAGCTCCCTGATTTGTTTTTCAACTAAATTTATGTCAAAACATAGAGTAACTCGAATTTATATCATTAAACAAAAACTTGTTATACTTGAGTGATGTGTTTCCAACCAAAACTTGCATCATAACGAGGACCAACTCAAAGCTTACATAAGATTAACCCGATTGAAGTTTAATATATAACCAACTTAATTTTTGAACAAAATTTAAATCAAAACGTAAACGAATTTCAAAACACAGACAATCTCAAATAATATATAAAAATAATCACTTAAACGTTTTATATTTGACCAAACTCGTTTCTGAATAAAATTTATGTTAAAATATAGACAAACTCTAATTTATATCGAGTGATGCACGTAAAAATTCCGAACATAAGTAGTTAGTTAGTTAGTTAGTTTTGTTAAGTAAAATTGTAAGGAGGTAAATCCGGAATTTAGGAACTCAAGGGCATTTAAAGTGTGGGGAGGTGAGTTGGAGGGGGGTGGGGGGTAGGGTGAGATGTTTAAGATAGTGAGGGCGGTGGTTTTCGATAAGTCTGATGATGTTGGATCACTTAGCTTCATGCATACCAGATGATAATTGATTTAAATGACTCATTATTTTGTATTTGAGAGGAAAACGCAAGAGGGATGGAATGACTATGACCGATGAAGAAAGATAAGAGTGGCTAGTTTGAATCTTTGACAACTCTTATGGCAAATGTAAAATATCTTAAAAGTATAATTATTCATTTCTCACCCTTAATAATTATAGAGTAATGTAACTCAAAAATTGCGAATAGCCTCCGATTAGTCGCTAATCGGAGGTTGGCCGCTTCGATTTCACCAAATCGGAGGTGCTAGGCGGTAGTCGGTCAAAATTGGTCAAAGCCGGATCAAATCGTCGATATCGGCGGTGTTCCGGCGACGATAACCGCCGGATTTCTCATTCCGACGCCGGGTTTGCTGATTCCGGCAAGGATTTGCAACTCCGGTGACGGGATCAATGGAAGGATGCAGCGCCGGTAACTTGAACGATGAAGGGGGAGGACTGTTTGTAATTTTAGGGTTTTAATAATTTAATAAGTTTGTGTATTTTTACATTTAACCCCCTTAATATTCACCAAATTACCCTAACCTTGTAAATTAATTCACATAAAAAATATAAAATTATACATAAATTTGCAATAGCTCCGATGTCCTCTAAATTCCAAAATCTAAATTTATATCTTTTTATTAACTTAATATGTTAAGGAGTGATATATTTTCCATACATCTTTAGTAGACGTTTGTTATGAGAAAAAAAAAGTTTATATTGATGTCCTATAGATGGGTATATTTTTTAATATCATTACAATAAACTATCGTAATCATTACACATTTAGGAAGAAGTAACTGCTTATGGTTGTGTGTGTTATGACTTTTTAGTTTAAATTAAATTTTATATCAAACGTTGATAAGAAATAGCATGATACAATGGTAATTATATCGTTTCCAGAAATAAGAGTTCAACAATAGCATGCATTGTATATAAAAGAAAATGTGTAAAAATATAATATTAAACCAAACCTTTTTTTCTTTCTTTTATAAGTTATATTGTAACATAGGTAAAAGTAAAGTCAAAATGAGTATTATCGTAAACCAAATTAAATTTCAAGAAAAACGTAAAAAAATATTATATTCAACTGTTTTGGTTTTAATAAAATTCATATCAAAGCCTAGATAAGCATCTCGCACTAGTGTGCGTATAGTTATTCATTATACATTTTCTCTTTTTATTTACTTAACCTACAAATATTAAATCTTCATTACCAACAAACATCATCGCGCATTCTTTTTTATCTTGTAGATGTTATAGATTTAGCAAGTAAATATTCTTTGAAGTTCTCCTATCTTGTTCTTTCATTGCAATGCAACAACCTTAAATCCTTACATTAAACCCACTCGTTGGCTAAAATTTAGTCTTAGATGTTATAGCTTTTATAATCAAATTTAGAGTGTTAAAAGTGACGATTTTTCGATTCCTTATATCAATATCATGATAATCGAAACCTAACCCTGATTCCGTTACTCCTCTTTCTAGCAAATGGAAACCACCCACCCCCTTTCTTTTCTTAAAATGAAAGAGAATCTGCAGCTTAAATCAATATCTTTAAAGAGTTGCTCATCCAAAAATTACATCTTTATCGCTTAGAAGTTTCAAGCTTTAAAGCTTTGTTATTTAAAATACTTTGTGGTATACATAATTTCATTGTGTGAAAAGGATGATCAATAACATGGTATGTTGAATTGGTACATTAATGAAAGAATTATGGTTTTGTCAAATTTATAATGGTGGAGGAAATACAAGTTGAATTGAGGGGGTATAAGCGTGTGATAGAGAATCCAAGTTGTATAAGTGATGGTGTTTGAGAACGGAGACGAATAAAACTTCACCCCTAAAGAATCGAACACCTTTCAATATGACAATAGTAGTAATATAATCTCTTCTTCAAATTATTACTTGTCATGCAAATATGTTGTAATAATTTGACACTCTTATTAAAGAAAATATTAAAACCCTTTAAACAAATCTAGAGACGAACCAAGCGAAACATTGCCTTGTTCATGAACATATAATCAAGCGCAAATTCTTCTTTAGTTTGTTCATTAAGTAATTGAATTTGTTATTGATACAAACGAACGTAAAGAAACACAAGTGAACATAAATGAACGTATTGTCGTGTCTATTTAAATTCAAGACCAATTCTTCGGGACTCTAGAAATTTCTATCACGTTCCACAAACTTCATGGTCATTAGAATTTTCTAGAGAAACTCTTGAAACATATCTAGTTAATCTTGTAAAATATCTAGATATTTAACCATAGATATCTAGATATTTAACCATAGAATATCTAGATATTTAACCATAGAATATCTAGATATTTAACCATTGAATATCTAGATATTAACTTGTAAATATCTAATAAATTTGTAATATTTTATAGATTAGATTAATTTAGATTTAAGCACTTATATTAATAGTAGATGGTGTTCATTTGCTAATCATCTTACAAAATTTGTAATAAAGCTTTCTTGTAAAGTGTTCTCTAGTAATTAAAGGTGTTCCTTGAATCGTTGTTCATTTTTCATTCGTTGAATTGCTGCTCACAAAGATGTTATAGGTTGAGCTTAGTAAGGAGATTAAGAGCAGCACGGGAGTTGGAATTTCATTTCGTGACACCTGGTATCAAATGCGAACAAGATTGTAGGCATCAATGTTGTTGGTGGGGAGAAGAACCGTGAAAAAGAACACTCCCCATGGAAGCAGGAAGGATTGGGGGGCATCCAAGGACAAGACCTTAGAAAAATAGGTTGTTGAAGTAAAGTTTGCAATGATAGGACTAGGGGCCTAAGTTGGCAATGCGTTCCAACGCCTAGATGGGTTGGAGACTGATTTTAGCGATCTAAGAGACGACTTACCAGCTGCTATTGAATGAGTTCTATGATTAGAAGCCAAAGTCAATAAATGCAACATGGTTATGGTTACCATAGGAGGTAACATCATAAGCTTCACACTGAGGATCGAAGTCCCGAAACCAACGCCCTTTATCGGTAAACAAGAGGCGAGGGTTGTTGATGACTTCCTTTGGGAAATAGAGCGGTTGTGGTGGAGGTGTAGATGGTGGTATGTGGTGATTGTGACAAGGAAACTAAAAGTTAATGTTTTTAATCTAAATATCAGGTAATAAACTAAAAGTTAATTTTTTCAAAAGCATATAAAAACTTTAATTAGCGATAAAAAACAACGTAAATAGATATATTAGCTCACATAATGAACATGACTTTTGCTCAAATTCACTCACTCAATTAATCAAACGTAATACATTGTTCATATTTATTCCTTTATTAAATGAATAAATGTAAACAAACTTTTTATCAAACGCGCAAACAAGTTCCATGTTAAAAGTACATAGATCATGTAAACCATGACTATTAATGAATAAATAATTTGATGTAATTTAATAGTAAGAGTAAGATAGTTTGTGGTTTTAAAAACAAATAAGAAATGTTATGGTGTAAACCCATCGACTTTATTTACTCATTTTATTTTAAGTGCCTAATTGCCTAATTGGATTATTTACAGGATACTGACCCACTCGATCATTTCCATTACTTTAGAGCATTCATAGTGGATTTACCATCTTTATCCATATAATTACACTAAATATCACTACTTTTTATCTTTTATTTTCAATTAAATAATATTTTTATACCCTTATTATTACTCTTTTTCTCTCTGTTATACTCACAATCACTTTAAAAATATTTAAAAAAATTATAGAGATTAAACAGTGATTCACCTCGATTAGTAGTAACATTTTCTCTCTGCTTCACTCACAACCACTCAAAACCATTACATATAATATAGAAAACAAATTCATATATTTTTAAAGAATTCATTGTGAATGCTCTTAGTACGCTACCCATAACTATGCACAAAAGAAAACTTATCGTATGTAAAAGAAAACCCTTTAATCAAACCTAAAACTTTTTTTATCATCACATGTACGATTTAAATCCAATACCCAAAACCTCAAACCGATTTAATTAAATTTTAAATAATTGAACATTAACCAAAGATATGAATATCGCTATTTTGGATTTTCACATTTGGAGCATCCTTCGGAACCGGAGTCTCTATGGATGGAGTGGATTCATCATTATCGTCTAAGAAGAAGGAATTTTTGGGTTGTTCAGGTTCCTTCCTTGTGTGCTTGGATTTGGAAAAAACTTCTATTCCTCCGGCCAAAACTTAGACCATTTCTAAGGATGCCGATTGGGGATGATCGTTCCACTTCGGCATGGTATGATATATGGAATGAATCTGGCCCATTATATAATATTATTTCTCATTGGAATATATATAATGCAGGGTTCTCTTCTAATTTGTTAGTTGCGGATGTTTGTCATGATAAAGTATTATATTGGCCTGAGGCTTGGTATGATCTATATCCGGTCTTAATAGATGTTCAATGCCCCTCCCTTCGGGAGGGAGTTCAAGATCGGATTCAATGGGTTTTTAGGGATAAGTTATCTTCTATGCTTCTTCTCTGGCATGGGAATATATTCGTTATAAGGAGGATCAAGTGGTCTGGTTTGCAAGTTTTTGGTACCCTCAATGTATCCCTAGCCACTCATTCCTACTTTGGTGGTCATGAAGGGTAAACTATTGAGTTAGTACCGAATAGTGATATGGAATACATCTTGTAATAGAATATGAACATGTTCTGTTGTCTGCTTTGCTTTGAAAATATTGATTCTCATCCTCATTTTTTTTCGAGTGCTCATACACAACTCAAATGTGGGCGAAAATTAGAGATTTGGCTTACATGAAGAACTGCCCTCCGGTTTGGCAGGAGGTCAAACAACGTTTGGTGCAGCATCGAGGTTCGAAGTCTAAGTGTTTGTTTTATTTGGCAAGAAAAGAATAATAGAACTTTTCATGATCAAGTTCGAAGTGATGATGTCTTAAGTGAATCTATTTTTTCTACTATTCGCTTAAGGTTGATGACCCTAAGGTTCTGAATTAATCAGATGGTCCAGTCTACTCTTGAGAATTGGAAGGTCTTGGATAATGCAGTCTTGGATGATGGAGGCTGAGGCGAATGTTACCTACGTTTTTCTAGTCTAGATTATGTTTTTGATGTAATTAGCTAGGACTTTGATTGTTTTGGTTCTTTTTTTTGTTTAACTTATGTAGGGAGAGTGTCCTATATAAGAACTAGTGTAAAAATCTTCTACACTACTTGTATTTTAACTGTTTTGTTCATAATATATATCACTGGGGTAACCCTTTAACAAAAAAACATTAACCAATTTTTTTAATGATAATTAGTATTAAGGAGTTATTTTTCATAAACCATTGATGTGACTAGAGCATGTAAACGATTGTTTTTAGGTCTGCAAACGGTCATTTTTAACCAGGTAAACGATCATTTATTCAGCCTGCAAATTGTCATTTCTTACTCTACAAACGATCATTTGTTTTTCTGCAAACGAATGTTTGCTTTAAATTAAATGGCCATTTACTATTTCTGATTTGACAACTCAAAATTTGTTTATTTGCTAGCCCAGTCACTCAATATATACCACTCTTTTTCACCATCATCTTGCTTCTTCACCATCATCTTACTTCTTCACCATCATCTTCTTCACCTCAATTTATATACCATTCACATCATCTTCTTCACCGCATCCACAAAATTTACTTTCATCATCTTTTTATTATTTTTCTTATTAAAACAAATGTTAGTTTATTATTATTATAATACAATTTAGTTTAATATATATATATATTATTTTGTTACTGCTTGTAATTATTTTAGGTAATGGCTTCAAGTTCACGTCAAGATACATCGTCGGTTCATGCTTCAAATCATTCTTGGCTTTAGTTTCGTCGAGAATCAGATGAATATAAAAGGCTTCAAAAGCTTTTAGATAAAGAATTTGAGGCTTCACGTGGGGGAATGTACTCGTGCTCGTAACATGATGAACGAGCCCTGAAGCAGATTCTTTTGTAATTAGTGGCCCGCAATATAAGGAGCTTTGTTTGGAGTTTTCTCTATATTTAATTTCGACTCGAACAACCATAACTATAGGTATACCAGTTAGTTGGATTATATATTAATGTCATTGAACTTATATTTTTTTAAAGTGATAGTGATGCTATCAGTTTTGTGCTCGAAGGGGGGGTGCCACGTAATTATTTTGTGGCCGAGTTTGGTGTGTTTTGATAGGTTTATATACAGTTCAAGAGACCCATCAATCTGATCTTTTGTACGTAATTTCCAGAAGATTATAATAATGATATATTTTGGCAAGAAATTGGTGATGGTCAATATATACCTAACAATAAAATGAAAATGACAAGAATGAACGACCTGTTGTTATAGATATCTTCATTGCGTTATTAGTCTTACTATAGCTGTACGTAGGATGACTAATGGTGGGGTGACTAATAAGTATTTGTTCTTTTTATTTTGTTTGATTAAAAGGGTGTCTTATAATCTGGCATATATACTTGCTGATTATTTTACTACTTGCACGGGTATAAAGAAAAGCGGGTATATTTTTTGTGGTACTATGTTACTCGACTTGCTTAGTCATTACACATTCTCACCCCTGAGAACGTGACAAGGTTAAATGGGCCGGTTCTTATGTTCGGATTTGTTGATCGTGAACATGTTATACAGATGGACATGATGGTAGATTATCCACAAGTTAGGTGGATGTTTAAACATAATAATTAAATGTGGATACCTCCAAATCAAGACCCTCTTGATGACCCGTATCATTAGCAATGTAATTTATAATGTAATTTTATTTTTATTTGTATAGTAATGTAATTTTTTAGTTATGTAAAATTGTGATTTAGTTTTTGTTTGTATAATAAATTTATTTATGTTTGGGTTATTTTAAACAATAAAACAATAAAAATATGAAAATAAAAGAAATAATTGTTTGCCAGATTATAGATAAAAGAAATAATTATTGGGAATTGTGCCAGATCGTTATGGTAACCGTGTCAAGGAGATTCTTCATTTCATAATGATTGTTGTGGAAAGATGGCTATAAATTCATAATACACAATTTACAATTCACAATTATTCAAATTCATTTATTCACACACCATCGTAATTCAAATCAATAATGTCTCAATTTTATAATGATTACGTGAACTGAACAAGAGAGGAGTTAATGGATTAGATGCAAAACACTACACACGCCCTTGGATATGTTATTGTCACATAACGAACGAAGAAGAATGTATACGGCTTTGGCAACAAGGCATTTATTATGTGCGATCGTGGTGGTGTATACAAGTCAACATTAGATTCAACCACGCATTCAGGCAGAAAGAAGTTGATGAAATTTTGGATGTTAACCGGTTGCAAAATTATAAAGAGATATTCGTGTCTGCGTGGATTGATCAACATCTAAATTTTGGAGAACGAACAACAACAGAATAGAAAGCCAACATGCTTTGTTAAAAAGACATTTGAATTCCGAAAAGTCAAATCTAGATTAATTTATAGTAATTTTAAATAACAAAATACGTTTACAGGAACACACAAATAAATACAAGTTTCAAGGAAAGTCGGATTAAAATAAAGTATTAACACAAACATAATTTATTTGTTTTTTTGTTACCAAATGTTTCTCATGAAGCTCTGGATATATTAGTTGGGGAGCTAAGACGAGTTAGTGAAATTCAAAACCAATAATGAAGTTGTGGCTGTCATATTCATACTAGTTGCAGTTTATCATATGCTTATGAAATCGCATAGTATTTAAAAGCAGGCAAACATATTCCACTACATTCGATAGATATATTTTGGAGGAGGCTTGACTTTTCATCGGTATCGTTAAACGAAGATGAAGAAAATATTCAATGTGATGACGAACTTGAGAGGTTCAAAGAAGCTTACCCGAAACAAAAAAAAAACCACGGTGAAAAGGAATTTGTTAGAAAGGATAAAAGGCATAAGAAATCCTATCAGCATAAATTTTAACGAGCCTATGGTGCAAAAAAAAATACTCTTGGAAGGCCAATACTCAAATCTCAAAAACTAAACAAACCAGACCCTTAACCTGCTGAACCTACCTGAGGTCATACTTACATGACAAATGATTTTGTTAGTTTGAGGACAAACTTCTATCAAGCAGGAGAGAATGATAGCCAAGCCATCGCCGGTTCATATTCACTAGCCGTTGAGCCTGATGGGTCGGATCCGGGTCCCAACCTGGTCAATCTAATTCCACCCGAACCCATGCGCCAATGCATTAATAACCCAGCTATGCCAATTTAATATGGCTCCAAATTAAATTCTCCATGTTTCTTTTACTAGCTCATGCATGTGAGTTTTTAATCTATTGTTTTATTTTATTATTTTTCATTAATTAATTTTGCATGTTCTATTTGGTTGTTTTATTAAGTAGTGGTCCATAGTGGTTAGCACATGTTTAGGAGTAGTTTATTTTTCTTTCTATATGTAATGTATCAATGATGTTGAGAATGCATAATGAGTTTATGATTAAATTTGTGTTGATTTATCTCTTGAGTGTGAGAGTTAAATTGATTGTCTTTGCTAGCTCAATTGTGACATATTGGGTTGTGTTCTTAGACACGATTTCTTAACCGAAGTGGTGTATCTGTATATTTGGTTAGATGTCGCAACCCTATCATTTGTTGTTGAAATCAAGTTAAACTAAACAATCTGAAATTTGCAATACATCAATTTAACAATCAACAATCTTTTGAACAAAAGCTTACCTTTTCTTTTCTATTCTTGCAAACCAAAATGAAAAACACAAGCAATCAATCAAACCAGAGATTAATACTTGGATAATATCTCAGAATCGTGTTGGACACTATCAGATTAAACCATTTGACCGCAACTATCAATGTTTAATCGGATTATAAACTGAGATTTTGAGAATCTAGATTTTGTTTTTTGAGAGACCCGTGCGAATGATAAATCGAAAAATAAAAGGAAAATTCTAGAGAGAAAATCTATAACCGAGCGACCTGCTTCGTACATTCCAAAAGAAACCGTCGATTGGAAGTTCCTTTCTTGTCCGGTAAGAATTCCGACCATGGAGCCTCGACAGGCCACTGAACAATCCCCTGTTCTTTCTTCTTTCTTCTAGATTTGATTGCAAATACTTTTATTTGCATATTGGGCTTATTTTTTATATATTTTAGTTGTGTTTGCATATTGGGTTAATCCAATTATTATTTATTTAAGCCTAATAATATTAACATCCAAGCCCAATTCAATAATTCAAGACATTTATATTCAAGTCCAATAATAATTTAATTGTATTATTATAAAACGAGTCCGCACTCCCGCGTCACCTAACTCGTTTTAACCACTATTACAATTCATCAGATCGTCAAATTAATCCAATAACACTAAAATTATTAACATTCCTCCCCCATTTTAGTGATATCCATGATTAATTTAAATATCTCTCGAATAACATAAACTTATGCATAAATGAAAATATCCTGTGGATTGAATTTTCATCTTAGTATATCACATTTAAATATTAGAATATCAGGGTGTCACAATGGATTGAACCCTTGCTATCCATATCAATAACTGAATTTAATATACACACAAGTTTACAAATTTAGATTCTCACTTAACACAACATTTTACTAGCCTGTGTCCCAATCCGTCAAAGAATACATCGAAGCTAAGTCCAAACTTCTTGAAGCGGCTAAACTTCATATTCTTATAGGTAGTTTCTTTTAATCTTGCATCTGCATATGCAATTTGTCAAAGAACTATTAAGAAGATAAATTTCAACCTACTTTATCTTGCAGTTAGAATACAAACCTTGGGATGATGTATTGATGTGTTCCAATTTCTACATGACAAGATTTCCATATTGAATTCAGCATCTAACATTGTATTAGATGGGAATTGGGTGTCTTGACACAAGAAATTTAAATGGACTTTAAACCCATCCCTGTGGCTGATCTTTTCACGAGATCTCTCCCTAATCCTTTTGTTAGGTGATCAGCCAGATTGAATTTAGATTTTACAAATTCAACAGAGATCA
Source organism: Flaveria trinervia (assembly GCA_025506515.1). Classification (NCBI taxonomy): domain Eukaryota; kingdom Viridiplantae; phylum Streptophyta; class Magnoliopsida; order Asterales; family Asteraceae; genus Flaveria; species Flaveria trinervia. The sequence goes on along the minus strand of CM046458.1, from coordinate 2,813,947 downwards.
AACCATTCATGATTAATTCTCTAATCATGCTATGTCTAACACCTAAGTGTCTTGACTTCCCATTGTATACTTGACTATATGCTTTAGCCAAAGTAGCTGCACTATCACACTTGATAGAGATAGATGATATTGGTTTTGACCATAAAGGTATCTCAAATATCAAATTTCTTAGCCATTCAGCTTCCTTACCAGTTGTGGCTAAAGCAACAAATTCAGATTCCATAGTCGAATTAGTTATGCAAGTTTGTTTCTTTGATGCCCAGGAAATGGCACCACCACCAAGTAGGAATACCCACCCACTTGTCGAAGAATGAACTTCCACATTTGTTATCCAACTTGCATTAGAATATCCTTCTAAAGCTGAAGGAAAACCTGAATAACATAAACCATGATTTATGGTTCCTTTCAAGTATTTAAACAACCTATTCACAGCTTGCCAATGATGTGTGCTAGGATTACTGGTAAATCTACTCAGTTTTCCAACGGCATATGCTATATCAGGCCTTGTGCTTATCATAGCATACATCAAGCATCCAATTGCTTTAGAATATTCCAACTGTGAAATAGAAGCACCTTTATTAGGCATAAGCTTGATATTAGGATCTACAGGAGTATTCATCGGCGAACAATCAAAGTAATTGAATTTCTTCAATACCTTTTCAATGTAATGAGATTGAGTTATTGATATTTCATTTTTGTTTCATTTTATCCGTATACCTAGGATAACTTCTGCCTCCCCTAAATCTTTCATATCAAAATTAAAAGACAATAATTTCTTAGTCTTGTCAACCTGATCTTGGTCAGTACCAAAGATCAACATATCATCAACATACAGACAAATAATTACCCCATTTCCAGAGGAATTGAATTTACTGTATACACACTTATCTACTTGGTTTAAGAGAAAACCAATAGATAATATAACCTCATCAAATTTTGATGCCATTGTTTGGGAGCTTGTTTTAGACCATACAGTGATTTAGTTAGTTTACATACTTTATGTTTTTGTCCTTGCAAGACAAAACCCTCAGGTTGTTTCATGTATACTTCTTCATCCAGTTCACCATTAAGAAAATCTGTTTTTACATCCATCTGATGAATTATAAGTTTATGAATTGAAGCTAAAGCAAGTAATAATCTTATAGTGGAAATTCTAGCACCCGGAGCATATGTATCAAAGAAATCATTCCTTCATTTTGTCTAAAACCTTGGATAACCAATCTGGCCTTAAACTTGTCTAAGCTACCATGAACTTTCATTTTCCTTTTGAATATCCACTTACAACCTAGTGGTTTACACCTAGTGGTAAGTCAGCCAATTTCCATGTATTATTATGCATAATAGAATCCATCTCATCTTGAATTGCCTATTTCCAGAAAGCAACATCTCGAGATGCCATTGCTTCATTATATGTCTTTGGATCCTCTTCGATATTAAAACAATATTGATATTGATAGCTGATATCACTCCTGGATCCTTCAACCAAGTAGAGATGAAAATCAGAACCAAAGAATTTAGCCTTTCTAGTTCTTGTACTTTTCCTTGGTTCAGAAGGACTAGATACACTGTCAGCATTACACAATGCTTTAACCGAATCAACTGCTCTATTCCCAACGGGATCAAGAATCCTTCTTTGAGAATTGGTGATGCTGTCCTTAGGCTTAAGCATAGAAGTGAATCTATCTTTATCAAAGATAGCATCCCTTGATTCTATAACAGTGTTTACAGACACAAAGTCATGGTTCTATAACATAGAACCTATAGGCCTTTTAGTTTTCAGCATATCCAATAAATATACAGTCTATTCCTTTCTCACCTAAGTTCTTTCGTTTAGGTTCAGTAAGGCGAACTACTGCTCTACAACCCCAAACTTTTAAATAGTTTAAATTAGGAGGCTTCCTTTTCTGTAACTCATAAGGAGTTTTTTGTTCCTTTTGTTAGGAGTTCGATTTAATAAATAGCAAGCACTTAGCATTGCTTCTCCCCAGAATCCATCACTCAGACCAGAGTCTGATAGTAAGGAATTAACCATTTCTTTTAATGTCCTATTTTTCCTTTCAGCAACACCATTCTATTGTGGTGTATAAGGGGTTGTTGTTTGATGTATTATTCTAGTGGACTGAAAGAACACTAGATCATAATACTCCTCTCCCCGGTCAGTTTGAAGAGTTTTTATTAGATTACCATGAAACAGTTCAACTTCTTGTTTATAGACCTTAAATTTATCAAGGGCTTCATTTTTAGTATTAACCAGATACACATAACAGTAACATGTTGCATCATCTATGTAAGTGACTACATACTTTTTATTACCAAGAGAAGGTGTGCTATGAAAGTCATATAAATCAGAATGAAGAAGTTCTAATACCTTAGATTCCCTCTTAACATCCTTAAATGGTTTTCTAGTAATCTTGGTTAATTTACAAGTGTGGCAATTGTTATCATGCATGTCAAAAGCAGGTATCAAACTCATTTTTGACATATCTTTCATTCTAAAAAAATTAACATGACCTATTCTAGCATGCCATAATTTAGAAATGTAGTCTACTTTATTAGATGAAGAGAAAACAATACATGCAGATTCATTAGCAAATAGAACATGAATATTAAGTTTAAACATGCCATTGGATAAATACCCAAATCCAACAAAGGTTCCATGTTTAGATAAGATAAACTTATCTGACTCAATGACCTGTTTATAACCACAACTGTTCAACATAATTCCAGACAAGAGATTCTTTCGAATCCCGGGTACATACAATACATTATACAGTATTAATTGTTTTCCAGAAGTAAATACAAGTTTGACATTTCTAATTCCTTTAATAGGCTTAGTTGCCACGTTTCCCATTCTCATCACGGATCCATCTTCAACTGTTTTAAGATCCTCGATCCACCTTAGATCCTTGCACACGTGACTTGTAGCACCCGAGTCTACCCACCACGTAGTTTCATCATCCTGGACATAGAAATATTCAGAAATCAAGGAAACATAATTCTTAACAAAATTAAAAACTGAGACAGGACACAAACTGGTTTTCCATTTGGGTCTTTTGACCCGCTAGGACCGGCTATTTTAGCCTTACTTCCACCTGACATTTTCACCCGACAGTCTTTCTTGAAATGTCCCGGTTTTCCACATCTCCAACAAGCAGGTTTTGCCTTCTTATTAGGATGTTTTTATCACTGCTAAACTTGCGTTTATTACCCGTTGACTTGTTGAACCTTTTGAATTTCCCATCATCTTCAACATTATTAACCGAGGACGATGTTGGGTTTTTACCCTTAGTTTTATCCAATTCTTGAGCCCGAAGTGATTCTTCAATACGGATATGACTACCCAATTGAACCAAAGTCAAGTCCTCCTTTTGATGTTTTAGAGTATGTTTAAAATCCTTCCATAAAGGTGGAAACTTGTCGATTATACTCGACACAGAGATTGACTCATCCATATGCATATCATGTTGTGCATATTAACCCAAGATATGAAGCAGTTCATTATATTGTTTCATTACTGGCCTAGAATCTGTCATTTTATAATTATTGAAATTACTTACTAGGAATTTCTCGCTTGACGCTTTCTCGGCCATGTATTTTGCTTCGAGTGAATCCTAGAGTTCTTTGGTAGATTCTGCATTCTGATATACATCGAATAGTGAATCAGTCATCCCATTGAGTATGTGGCCTCTGTAGATATAATCATCATTTTCCCACTTGAGTCTCCTTCGTTGTTGATCCAAAGTTTCATCTTCCACTATGTCTGGTATCGGCGTAGAGAGTACATACGCAACCTTCAATGTTGTCAACAAGAAATGCATCTTCTTTTTCCATCGCCTAAAGTCTTGACCCTCAAACTTTTCCAATTTTGCAAATTTACTAGACATGTTACGAACAAATTCTCCACTTCCCATATTTAAATCAAATTGCCTTTTCTCAACACAAAATAATGTTCCAATCAGATGTTCTTAATGAACACACAACCGACTCAATCGACTGTCAAACAAATTAAACACAATCGAGTATATTGAGTCACAATTTCCAGATTACAAATAATCCAGACTTCAGATTGCAAACAATCCCCAAATTTCAGATTATATATATAGAAAGAACCCAAAAATTTCAGATTATACAAACCCAAAATTTCAGAATATAAACAATCAATTGGTTTAATCTTTGTTGAAATCAAGTTAAACTAAACAATCTGAAATTTGCAATACATCAATTTAACAATCAATAATCTTTTGAACAAAAGGTTACCTTTTCTTTTCTGTTCTTGCAAACCAAAATGAAAAACACAAACAATCAATCAAACTAGAGATTAATACTTGGATAATATCTCAGAATCGTGTTGGACACTATCAGATTAAACCATTTGACCGCAACTATCAATGTTTAATCGGATTATAAACTGAGATTTCGAGAATCTAGATTTTGTTTTTTGAGAGACCCGTGCGAATGATAAATCGAAAAAGAAGAAGGAAAATTCTAGAGAGAAAACCTATAACCGAGCGACCTGTTTTGTACATTCCAAAAGAAACCGTCGATTGGAAGTTCCTTTCTTGTCCGGTAAGAATTCCGACCATGGAGCCCCGACAGGCCACAGAACAATCCCCGTTCTTTCTTCTTTCTTCTGGATCTGATTGCAAATACTTTTATTTGCATATTGGGCTTATTTTTTATATATTTTAGTTGTGTTTGCAAATACTTTTATTTGCATATTGGGTTAATCCAATTATCATTTATTTAAGCCTAATAATATTAACATCCAAGCCCAATTCAATAATTCAAGACATTTATATTCAAGTCAATCAATAAATAATTTAATTGTATTATTGTAAAACGAGTCCGCACTCCCGCGTCACCTAACTCGTTTTAACCACTATTACAATTTATCAGATCGTCAAATTAATCCAATAACATTAAAATTATTAACATTTGTTTCGTTGGTGAATCTGTATCCAAAACGAGCCTTAGATCTATCCGTTTATTTGATCGTTACGTTTGAAACGATGTTATCCATCTTGATTTCTTACCAGTCTAAGCAAGGGTGGTTTACATAAAATTGGTCTCAAGCCTTCATGTGATTGAGTGTTAATATATGACGCACTAAACGATGGGTCAATTGGCTGCGTAGCATATTTAGACATCTCTGAAGCCAAAAGTTAGGCGGTCAAAATTTTGATTAAGCTGTGAATTTGAAACGCAAGACATCTGTTAACTACTTTATGATTTATAATTAAAAAACACAAAGTTTATCATTCAAGAGTCCCTATTTTATCCATTTGCCGTCTTACGTTCTGCTTAATAATTGTATTTCTTTGAGCATCAGTCATGTAGTTTATGCAAGTCATCACAGTAGTATAGCGAGTCTGAGTTGGTGAGACCGATTTGTCACTCTTTATTATATTTACAACGAACATTAAAACGCAAATGTGACATGATTTCTGTATTCTAATGTTAGTAAACGTATTGTTTTTCTTAGGGTATGGGCTAACTTGGTAATTTTTTTTCCATATATGTGATTATGACAAGACTTTTGTTGACTGTAAAGACTGCTTTCACAAAGTGCGTTATAAACTGAATTAACTATTAACTGTTGGATAGCAGACATGATTCTTGTGTTACGTCCCCCATCTCATCGAGCTTACTTTTTCTAAGCTGGAAGTTCAGTTAATTTTTGTGGTGTTTAATGTAGAATGTAGACAGATTTCATATTTTGGCACATAGGACTGATTTTGTATATCAGCAAAGCTGGTACTGGTTCTCATCATAACATGCAGTAATATATATGCAAATTGATTTCCTGGATTTGTAATAGGATTTTGTTTTTTCTTATATCCAATAGTCCATGTGTGATACATGATCATTCAACTAATATTTGCATTTATTCTGAAGTGATACTGAATGCTGTGTTTTTTTCTTAGGTCGGATTGGATGGAATCCGAATGCTTGATCCATCTACCAGTCGGACTTTGAGAATATATTCTCTTGACACCGTAACTAGATGTGAAGTGTGTTCTTTCTTTGTTTTTTCCTTGTTATTTATTGTTCTACTTTTTCTACCTTATATTATTGAACTGTTTTCATGTATTATATAGGTGTATGATTCATCTACCTTGGCGTTTTGGTCCAAGAGTTCTGTAGACATCGAGCCAAGACGTATAAGGCTGCAATCCAACAGTTACACGACAAACACATTGTTGGATACAATAACAGCTGCAACCATTCAGGTTAGAATTTTCAAAATGAAAATTTATTGCATGCATGATTTTAAATCAATAATATTTATTGCCTTTTGAAAACCGTAGTTTAAGGAGATGGGTGGAAGAAGCAGGCCTGTTGATGCAGTTAAAGTTACTGAGCAGTCAACGGAAAAGAAAAAAGGTTTGGGTGAGTGGATGAACATAATCAAACCCGTAAATGAAGAGAATTAATCGAAATAAGTCGTATTTAACTTTGAATGAATTTTAATCTGTTTGAGCTTTCCTAATTAACTTTGAGCGCCATGTCTAGTTAATGAGATACTTATCTGTTAATATGGTGATAATTTGCAGGTTCAAGTTCCCAGCTCGATCTGGATCTGAGGTTAAACTCCTTTTAACTTTGTTTGTAAATGCTGTGTAGTATGAAGAGTATGTTTCATGTACATTGTTTTGCAGTGATTCTTTTTAACATAATTGAAACACAAAGATTTTAAACGATGTTGCTATAAGGACTTGTATCTCATGCAAGGTATATAAGTTGTATATTGCTGGAGATATGGGTAGGAGGGCTAGAAACGAGCGTGAGACCCACATTACAGTGTTAGGCTTAACTCGAATTAGGTTTCTTTCAAGTGTATGTGATTGTTGAGTGAACTTTTCGCTACTAAGAGGTGGGCGAGTGGCCCAAAGGTCTAGAAAAGGATGTTAGTCTGAGATCTATTTGTGAAGGGACTGTCCCTAACTTATATGGTTTTGACGACACACACCTCTACCAATTAGTCTAATTTCTGGTTCAGGGTTGAACCGAAGGATCGGTTTTAGGTCCAATCCCGAACCAATCTGAGAAGTTCTAATTAAATTTGAACTGGGTTGGTTCGAAATGGTCCCATAATGAAAAGGAAAGAAAAAGATAATACAAAGGGTGTGATTTTTAGTTGTAACTCTAATCTTTCCTAGTGAAGTGCTTATAGCATGAAGTTGGAGTGATAACTGATAACCCAAAAAAGATTATCTTCTAACGGGTTTAAACTCATCCAAATAATACGTACCTATAATTATCCTTGAAAGATATACTCATAAATCTATCTGTTACATCAGATGTCACTAAGCTGAAAAACCATTAGCAGAAAAAAAAATGCTAACGTGAAACATCAACACCTTTATTACACTTAAATAGGACACTATGGACCAACAATTTTCTTTTCTTATTACAACATCATACGACACCACAACAAATGCAGTGTTAAGCGGATATGATTGTTTTCAAAATGTTTTTAATTTATAATCTGAGATAAACATTTGTTTTTCTAACTCAGTTAATCTCAAATCTAGTATTTAAGTATTCACTTGCAATAGGAAGCTGCTTTGTAGTACCTTCATATATGCTACATACAACTTATTTCGATTAATTCTCTTTATAAAAACTACAAACATACATATTCATTTTGTTACCTTTTTTCAAATAAATTCTCAATAAGAAAACTGCCCCATACATCTAAATTACTTTATAATCAATAGTTTGATTGAATACTGATCTCAAGAGATTTTCTTACATGTTTAAATTTTGCATAAATAAGCATATATGCTTTTTGAAAATTTATAACCTTTAGGAATCTCAATATCAAATATCATATGAACTCTAATAATGTGAAGATGTTGGCCACCAAAAAAAATGTCTTATTACTATTTATCACCGACTCTGACTACCAAACACTCACCCATTGTTATATTAGTGAAAATAAGGAAACTATTGATATGATGCAAATGACATCCAGAGAAAACAAAACGATTATAAATTACCTAATTAAAAGGTTTTTATTTTTGGTAATCCTTGGTCCTTCTAGAATCCTTGTGTTTAGTTTCTCTTCAAAAAACTCTTATGCGTCATTATTCCCTTACTTTTCCCATCCCAATACCTCACTTCAATTTGTTTTTTAAATATACTTTATTTTCAAGACATTGGGTCTGCAATGCTTCAAGGTGTCACAACCTTTTGGACACAAATGTTACAAAAGCTATTAGAAGTTGGAACATGTAACCTACAACTCTCTTTAATTTGAGGATCATTATTATTAATTATTGAATCCGTATATTGTCACACCCTCAAAATCCACTTGCGGAGTTTTACCGCGAGGCGTGTGAACAAACCAGGATCACAGTCAATAGTTACTCAGAACGACTCTATATGCCATAATTTAAATAAAATCAACCAAGGTACAAACTTTAAACAGTGCGGAAGCGTTTTTGAAAACAAGTCAAAGAAATAAAAGTATAACCATCCCAAAAGAGTAAACAAATAATCATTAAAATGCTAAAATTGTCTTGAAGACCGAGTCTTAGAATGCAGTGAACCATGCAGTGTTCCTATGGCAAGCAAGCTAATGACCTGAGAATAGCATACTAAAATGTCAACATAATGGTTGGTGAGTTCAAGAGACATTCAAACATAAACAGTTTAATAATAGAGATATACAAGTAACGTATTGCAACAGATAGCTAGTCCATTAACAATAAATATTATTTCATAGTGATTTCGCAATTGAAGCTGACTGTGTTACGTTGTTGCCTCCTGCCACGACTTAACAGGTCGTGACAATGTTCATTAGGACAACTTGCACCCGGTTGACCTCGGGTCACACAGGTGGGGCTCGTCAGACCCAGTAGTACTACCCAAATTTCCCCGCTATTCAATATTAACAATTCGAAAGTGTGAGGACTTTTTCATGATATCAACACTATATAATATTGTACACAACTTGAATATATAAAGCGTTCGTGATTTACCAGTATGCTATCTCCCCCAAAAGAGATTAAATAAAAAGTGGGGCATGAACTCACCTGATATGCGTATAGATACTTAGAGTTTGACTTGTCAAACAGGATAGACAGACAACCTTCAGAGGTTACCTTTAAACGTGCTATAGCTTGCAATTGATGATTCCTACGTGTTGTATGCCTTGTAATCAAACCAAATTGATGCTTTGATGCTTGTTCTAGGTCGAAATCGCAATGGTGAGAGGTTGAGAGGTGAAGTCGCGGCCGAATAGGGGTGGGGATTAGGGTTTGGGTGTTTTGTTTAATTTTAATTTCCATATTTACCCTTTTAGCCCTTGTAATTTGTATTTTATAAAACTAGGCTTTAAACTCTTTGTAAAGTGTTTTTAACTTAATAATATAAAGATATAAACTAATGAAAAACATTATATATCTTATCTTTATAAAAACACAAGACATACGAATAAATGAGCACGTTTCCGCGTTACGCGATAAAATTCACCGTTAACGTTTAAATTGCGTAAACACATAAGCATAACACAATAAATTCACCGAATATTTATTATTTTGAAGCCGGTGAGGAAAGAAAAGAAAATAAAGTCCAAAAGTCGAGGGACCAAACTCGCCAACGAAGAAAAGTTGGAAATTGTGGTGATATATGTAGGGAGAGGGCAGCCCACTCTCCCCACACCCACATTTCAGTTTCATAAAGAGAAGAAGAGAGAAAGAAGAGAAAAAGAGGAAAAGTGTTGGTTCGGGTTGGTTCGGGTCGCCAAAATCGTCGTGAAGCAAGCCGAATCGAAGCTCTTGTCATTGTGCTCGTTTAGGTGAGTTCTAGGACCCCTCTTTTACATGTTTTTGAATGATTTTGGGGCTGGAACACATCTGAAAACCTTTTTCGCGTTTTTGGGTAAAAACCCGTATGTATGCGTGTATGTATGCGTAGGACCCGTTTGGGGCTTGATTTCTTGCTTGTTGTGCTTGATTAATGTTATGGTATGCATCCCTAAGGTTTAGGATGGTTGATTTAGGCTTAAAATGGATCTAGATGAGTTTGGAGGCCGAAAACCCTCGGCTGCAGTCGGGTTGAACTGCATTCTGCATCAGTTAGGGCTAGGCGACCGAATGGAGGCCGAATGGAGGCCATACGACCGATTAGGGTGCGATTGGGATTCATTCGCACGATTGAAGGGTCATTCGCATGGGGTCATGCGACTAAAGGTCCATTCGCACGATGAAGGTCCATTCGCACGACTGAAGGTCCAGTCGCATAGGTGCTCATCCGCATTGTCCATTCGCACGACTGGATGTTCATTCGCATAGGTGTTCATCAGTTTAAGTGAATGGGATGCCAATCTGAGTAGCTGCATGCCATCAGGTATTTTCGTAAAGTTAACCGGTTTTATGTGCGCATGGTATGTGTTATGTGTTGTATGTAGATTTAAATACTGATGTAGTCAGGACAGGTAATACTTGGGGTATAAAGAGTAAAGTAAGTGGCTAATCACAACTGTCCATTGTAATTAGGGACTTACTATACTTGACATAAACTGAGCTGTTCCCTTGAATGACTGGGTTGGTGTTTGAATCTTTCAGTGTGCGTGTGATGGCCGGAGGTAGATCTTCGAAAGCTTCTAGGGGTGGAGGTCACGGTGCTGAACCGCGACCCAAGAGAGGGAGACCCAGAGTTGAGAGGGTGGTTCATGAAGAACCAGAGACCCCTCATCCGGAGGGTGACAACGAAAACGCCAATCTGAGAGCCTCAGTAAAGGAGGCTGTTGTAGAAGAAGTCTATCAGGTCATGCAGACAATCTTACCGTCTGTGGTGACTGAAGTTATTAAAGCTGTACGAGAAGGGGAAAGAAAAGAAAGAAACAAATCCTCTGGAGAAGGGGAACAACCAGAGCCGGAAACGGTTCTGTCTGATGATGAAGAGGAAGAAGAAGAGCCTGTGCCAGAGGCAGTGCGAGGATGTAACTACGGGGCATTTATGAGATGCAAGCCCCCTACTTTTGATGGAAACAGCACCGCTGCAGCTGCTCACCGTTGGGTGAGGGAAATGGAGGCTGTTCTCGATATCAGCGAGTGCCGAAAGGACCAAAAGGTGAAGTTTGCTACCCACTCTTTTGTGGATTCAGCTCTGTGCTGGTGGGACAACATTGTCCAAGCTGAGGGTAGTAGGGCCATTTGGAAAATGAAATGGCCTGAGCTGAGAAGGTTGGTGATTGAGGAATTTTGTCCTCATCGGGAAATGGACAAGTTGGAAAGGGAGTTTCTGCAGTTGGAGGCTGGAACCATGATACATCAGCAGTATACCACCAAGTTTAATGAAATGGCACGACTTGTGCCTAATCAGGTGACGCCTCTGTCTCGGAAAATCAAGAGGTACATTCAGGGTTTACCGGTGGATGTTCGCCGGCATATGATCGCCGCCCGGCCAAGCACGTTTAGGTCGGCGGTTGATTTGACAGGGAGGCTGTATGATGAGCGGGAGGTGGTGGTGACTGAAGCAAGTAAGAAGGGTGGTGGTGATCGAAACTGGAACGGGAAACGGTTCGGTCGGGGTGATGCCCCGATGGGTAACAAAAAGGCACGGGTGGATGAACGCCGTGTGGTCACATCAAGTGCGGGGTCGAAAAGGTGTGGCAAGTGTGGAAGGGAGCACAGCGGGGAATGTAGTTTGGGTCAAACTTGTGCTTCAAGTGTGGGAAGACAGGGCATATGGCGAAGGATTGCATGTCGGGCAAATGTTTTAACTGTGGGGAAACTGGTCATATGAGCAGAGATTGTAAGAAGTCGAGGACTGAGGGTTCAGGGGTGCAGAAGACGGGAAGTGATGGACCGAGGGCGAGCGCCAGGGCGTTCACCATGACACAGGAGGAGGCTAGGACGGACCCTGACGTTGTGTCCGGTACGTTTCTAGTGAATCAGACTTTAGCTTCTGTGTTATTTGATTCGGGTGCTAGTAGGAGTTTTATATCTGCTGCTTTCTGTGCTAAGCTGCCTGTTAGTAGTAGACGTGTTGATGCGCCCTTTGATGTAGAAACTGCCATAGGTAAGTCGACTAGGATTTTGAGATGATAGAGAATTGTGATGTGGAACTTGAGGGTCATAAGTTTCCTATTAGACCATTTGTGATGACCTTGGGTGGTTTCGATTTGGTTCTTGGGATGGATTGGTTGGCAGACTTTGAGGCGAACATTGTGTGTCGCAAGAAGATGATTCGGTTGACAGCGCCTGACGGAAGTTTGGTAACGGTTTATGGTGATCGGGTTACTACAATCCGAAGATGATCTCAATGGCGGTGGCGGGAAAGTGTATGAGGCGTGGATGTAGTGCTTACTTGGCCTATGTAAAAGATGTGGATACACCAACACCACAGCTAGCCGATGTACCGGTTGTGTGTGACTTTCCAGACGTGTTCCCAGAAGACTTATCAGGAGTGCCGCCTGACAGAGAGATTGAATTTCAGATTGATCTGATACGGGTGCCCAACCTGTTGCCAAGGCACCGTATCGGTTGGCTCCAACCGAGATGAAAGAGTTGATGGAGCAGTTGCGAGAGCTGCTTGATAAGGGGTTCATTAGACCGAGTATCTCTCCTTGGGGTGCTCCGGTCCTATTTGTAAAGAAGAAGGATGGTAGTATGAGGATGTGCATTGACTACCGCGAACTGAACAAGTTGACAGTGAAGAACCGCTACCCCTTACCGAGGATAGATGATTTGTTCGATCAGCTTCAGGGTGCCAGCTGGTTCTCGAGAATAGATCTTCGATCTGGTTATCATCAGTTGATGGTGAAGGAGCAAGATATCCCTAAAACAGCTTTTCGTACGCGCTATGGTCATTACGAGTTTCTTGTCATGTTCTTTGGTTTGACCAACGCGCCAGCTGCTTTTATGGATCTGATGAACCGTGTGTGTAGGCCTATGTTGGATAAATCAGTGATTGTGTTTATTGATGATATCCTGATTTATTCGAAGAGCGAGATTGAGCATGCCGGTCACATTCGAGAGGTTCTAGAGACGTTGAGAAGGGAGAAACTGTATGCTAAATTCTCCAAGTGCGCGTTTTGGTTGCGCGAAGTTCAGTTTTTGGGTCATGTGGTGAATCTTGACGGGATTATGGTTGACCCGGCGAAGGTGGAGGCGGTTATGCAATGGAAGTCACCAAAGACACCATCCGAGATCCGTAGTTTCTTAGGCTTGGCGGGCTACTATAGAAGATTCATCCAAGACTTCTCTAAGATTGCTTCTCCACTAACTAAGTTGACCCGAAAGGATGTGAAGTTTGTATGGGGTCAAGCTCAAGAGAAGGCGTTCGAAGAGCTGAAGGCAAGACTGACTCAAGCTCCTGTTCTGTCATTACCCGATGGAAGCGAAGATCTGGTGGTTTATTCTGATGCTTCCTACTCAGGGTTGGGGTGTGTGTTAATGCAAAGAGGGAAGGTTATAGCCTATGCATCCCGACAATAGAAAGTCCATGAGGTTAATTATCCCACTCATGACTTGGAGCTAGCAGCCGTGGTCTTTGCACTAAAGATTTGGAGGCACTATCTCTACGGGACGAAGTGCACCATATTCACCGATCATAAGAGCTTGAAGTACTTCTTCGAGCAAAAGGATCTGAACATGAGGCAGAGGAGATGGTTGGAACTTATAAAGGATTATGATTGCGAGATCCATTACCATCCAGGTAAAGCTAATGTGGTGGCGGATGCCCTTAGCCGGAAGGAAAGGCCCGAACCGATTCGGGTGAAAGCTTATCAATTAATCATGACCTCCGATGTGATGAAGCAAGTTAAGGAGTTTAAAGATGAGGCATTGAAAGAAGATCACCTTAACTCGGAAAGAATGAGAGGTCTGGTTGGGGAATTGGGTGAAAACACACTCGGTGTTAGAACTCGATTCGGTCGTGTGTGGATTCCTTGTTTTGGGGATCTACGGGTGAAGATAATGGATGAAGCCCACAAGACTCGATACTCCATTCATCCTGGTGCCACTAAAATGTACCATGACATGAAGAAAGATTATTGGTGGCCGGGTATGAAGCGTGACGTGGTGGAGTATGTGAGTAAGTGCCTTACTTGCTTACGGGTGAAGGCAGAGCATCAAAAGCCGTATGGGAAGATACAACCTTTGGATATACCGGAATGGAAATGGGAGCACATCACCATGGACTTCATTACGAAGCTGCCACGTACTCCGAAAGGGTATGATGCCATATGGGTGATAGTTGATCGTCTGACGAAGAGCGCTCATTTTCTACCGATCCGCGAGACGTATTCATCTGAGAGGTTGGCTGATCTGTTCATCAAGGAAATTGTAGCTCGTCATGGTGTGCCGGTGTCTATTGTGTCTGATCGTGACACTCGGTTTACATCTAAATTTTGGAAGAAATTCCACGACGTTATGGGGACGAGGTTACATATTAGCACGGCTTATCATCCCCAGACTGATGGTCAGTCAGAAAGGACCATTCAGACACTGGAAGACATGCTCCGGGCGTGTGTGATCGATTTTGGTGGAAGTTGGGATGACCACTTACCGTTAGCCGAATTCTCATACAACAACAGCTATCATGCCAGTATTGGTATGCCACCATATGAGATGCTATACGGTAGGAGATGCAGAACACCCATTTGTTGGGGTGATATTGGTCAGAAGGAATTGGGGAGCGTCGAGGTAATCGAGGCTACGACAGAGAAGCTTGAAAAGATTAAAGCCTTCATGAAGGCAGCCAAAGATAGACAGAAGTCGTATGCCGATAAGCGACGTAGGCCAATTGAGTTCCAGGTGGGTGACCGGGTTATGTTGAAGGTCTCACCTTGGAAGGGTATTATCAGATTCAGAAAGCGGGGTAAGTTGAGCCAAAGATATATAGGCCCTTTCCGAATCATTGCTCGAGTAGGGGAGGTGGCCTATAGATTGGAGTTGCCAGATGGGTTAAGTTGGATTCACCCGACATTCCATGTATCTCATCTGAGAAAGTGTATAGCTGATGAAGACATGATTGTTCCACTGGAGGACATTGAAATAGATGAAAGGCTCAATTATGTGGAGCAACCAGTGGCAATCATCGACCGAAAGGAGAAAAGGCTAAGGAATAAAGTGGTTCCTCTTGTGCGTGTACAGTGGAAGCACAGGAAGGGATCCGAGTCAACGTGGGAGACTGAAGAAGAAATGAGACAGCATTATCCACGTTTGTTCGACGAATAACAGGTTTCGGGGACGAAACCTATTTAAGGGGGGTGGACTTGTAACACCCGAATATTTATTATTTTGAAGCCGGTGAGGAAAGAAAAGAAAATAAAGTCCAAAAGTCGAGGGACCAAACTCGCCAACGAAGAAAAGTTGGAAAATATGGTGATATATGTAGGGAGAGGGCAGCCCACTCTCCCCACACCCACATTTTAGTTTCATAAAGAGAAGAAGAGAGAAAGAAGAGAAAAAGAGGAAAAGTGTTGGTTCGGGTTGGTTCGGGTCGCCAAAATCGTCGTGAAGCAAGCCGAATCGAAGCTCTTGTCATTGTGCTCGTTTAGGTGAGTTCTAGGACCCCTCTTTTACATGTTTTTGAATGATTTTGGGGCTGGAACACATCTGAAAACCCTTTTTCGCGTTTTTGGGTAAAAACCCGTATGTATGCGTGTATGTATGCGTAGGACCCGTTTGGGGCTTGATTTCTTGCTTGGTTGTGCTTGATTAATGTTATGGTATGCATCCCTAAGGTTTAGGATGGTCTATTTAGGCTTAAAATGGGTCTAGATGAGTTTGGAGGCCGAAAACCCTCGGCTGCAGTCGGGTTGAACTGCATTCTGCATCAGTTAGGGTTAGGCGACCGACTGGAGGCCAAATGGAGGCCATACGGCCGATTAGGGTGCGATTGGGGTTCATTCGCACGATTGAAGGGTCATTCGCATGGGGTCATGCGACTAAAGGTCCATTCGCACGACTGAAGGTCCATTCGCACGACTGAAGGTCCAGTCGCATAGGTGTTCATCCGCATTGTCCATTCGCACGACTGGATGTTCATTCGCATAGGTGTTCATCAGTATCAGTTCAATCGCATGATGTTCAGTCGCATGGAGGCCATGCGACTGAAGGGTGTCCATACGCCCGAATAGGGCCGTTGAACCCAAGGAAGGTATAGATTGACTTCTGACTTTCGGGGGAAAGTGCAGATGTAAGTTTTGATGTAAAGGTTCCCATAAGAGTTTTTAAGATGACGATCGAGGTCTTAGAAAGCATGTTGGGGCATGATGAGGGTGATGATGTTGCATGTGGTGTATGTGTGATGTTGCCCTGTATGATGTGATGTTGATGCATGTTAATGTTCCTTAGTGTGATGTATAATATCTTTCCTATGGCTCTACCTATTATGATGAATGAACGAAGTATTATGTAACGTAAAGTGAAAGATAAAAAAAGAGGAACATGATGAATGAATGCATGTATTAATGAACGAATGAAACGTCTTGCACACATCGGATAACGGGTCCTTCTTGGTGATTGACCCTGAATGTAGAACCTCTACCGCTCACCCCTAGTACTGTGGCATACGTTTAGCTGTTCATTTGTTGATCGGCCCAGTAGCTAAGACTGATGGTTACTCCTAGTACCGTGGCATACGTTTAGCTGTTCATTTGTTGACTTCGGCCCGGTAGCTACGACTAATCGGGGTGTAGCACATGGTATTGGTATGGATGATGTCCGATGCGCAAGTAAGGTAATGAAAGAACGAATGAACGAATGAAGAAGATAATAATGATATTATCTATGTGTACGTACGATGTGTGATCATGTAAAAGTAATGAACGGTTTTATATGAAAGTAAAGTATGTTTTATTTATAAAACTAGAACTCACTCAGCAACGCTGACTTTGATGTGTTTCCAGTTGGCAGGCAATGATTGCTGAGGATGGCACGGGCGACTACTCAGCTCTTTTGGGGATGGCATTCTTTTGATTAATGTTTTTGCATTGTAATGCGAACAAGCTATTTTGTAATGAATATCGTATTAACTTGCAAAAACTTTTACATGGAAATGAAAGTTTGTTTTAGTTTTCTGCTGCGATTTATTAAATACAAATGTAATTATATGTTTTATGTGCGATGAGAACCCAGCTATAAGCGTCCCGGGAACGGGGCCTTACATCAATAAATAAAAGTTTGAATTATTAAAATCTAATAACACTAATCTAAATTAATAAATAAAAGTTTGAATTATTAAAATCTAATAAGACTAATCTAAATTATGCATATACTTAATAATAACAGAGAAGACCAATGAGTCCTAGATCAACTGGTTTAGGAGGAGACACCTTATGACTTTTCAAAGTGGAGGTTATAGGTTGGAGTCTCGCTAGGTACAATATACTCTTAGTGGGCCAAGAGTTTTACCACAGTGGACCTTTAGGTGGTGGGGTTTCCTTGGAATGGTGGGCGAGCCTCGTCATCGACGCTGTCTGTGTTCGCGGGCGCAGGTGACCTTTCGCAAATGAGTTTACCTGGGTGATCGTGTTTAAAAAATTATCCGTTTGCCGTTGAAAAAATGACAGAGAAGTATGAAACAAATGGTATGCTCATTATATTGTAACATGTGAAACAATTATCTACTTATTTATTAGCCATAAATTAGCTATGTACTTTGAATTAATATTTCATTAATATGATGATCAATTAGATTATAATGATTCATTACAATACATTTCGATTCATGTTGCTTAATTATTTTCTCTATCTAATGGTAGTGAAACTACTTCAGTTCCGATCATCAAAATGATACAAAAAAAATTATCTCTTCCTTAAATATTTAACTACACTTATATCCAACATATTAATAATCAACTTTGAGTTTCCATATATATATATGTGAAAATACAATTAAAACTGATATCACACAACCAAAACTCATATAAAATTATTTTTCTCGATTGAGATTCAAAGTGATATCTTCGAAACCTAGTTTAAGAACGACCATGCAATTAGATTAGATTAAATCAACAAGACGCCTAACAATGTCCGGCTACATACAACTCTAACCATACTTGTCATGTTTAACAATGGGCCTTATATATGTTGCCCAGTCAAAGAGCAAGAGTCATACAATCAAGCTATAGCATGTATCTTGGTTATAGATCTCAAGATAATACTAGTTTCGACACATACTCATGACAACAATCCATAAAGTAGTTTTAAATTAGCTACTCCTATATAGTATTAGAATCTATAATAGTATCGGTGAATTTAGTTTAAACCCTTTCCTCCTTCCTTCATTATGAAACATAACAAACCACTAAATTTGGAAAATGAAATTAAATTAAATATAGGTGGAGGAAATGAGGTTTGGACCCTTCTACCTCACGTCGATCGATTATATACATGCAAAGCCAACTTGTTTTATCAAGGGGAAAAATGAACTTCGAGTATTAGGTTTCGTTACACAAAAAGTATAACCGTGTAATCAAAAGATAAAGTATTAACATTGCTCAAAACGATATTAACATTTTTTCGTCAGTGATAGCTAAGCACAGATGAAAATATGTGTCAAATCTATCGTTATACATTTACCCTTGAAAGATAGTAGGAACTTTTATTTTTTAGAGTGGTAATTGTTCGAATATATGAGGAAAATGTTTTATTAACCATTTCACCAACTTTTTCAATAATGTTTCTAAAAATTTATACTTTTTTCTTTAATTTCAAACATTGACTTTACTGATCAAAATAAATGTCATATCGTTTAGTACATGCCCAATCTTAATAACAATAAAAGTTAAAAATGGTTTTAACCAACAACGTTTTATTAAATTAATGTGCAATCCTTAAATTCTTTGCATAATACTTTATCACAAAGTTTAAAAGATAAAAAGCAATAACTTCGTAAGGTGGTAAGATGTACAAAAAGAGCAAAATCGCTGTGAAAAAAGAGTTGAATAGTTAAAACACCACCTTACAGTTCAAACACACAAACAACATAGAACAATTAGAATAGCAAGATGATTAAATTTAAAAATCAAGAAAACTACATGGCCAAGGATTGAACCAAGATCAATCAATTGAATCCCATAAGCTCAACAAACTAAGATAAAATTATATTATTTACTATATTATTTTACAAACTAAAGGAATAATATTCTTTAGATTTCTGAGTTTGGCCTCAAAGGTCTTGGATATTAGAGTTTGGCCACCGGACTATTTATAGCTGTGTTTTCTGTCTCCGAGTTTACTCACTAAATTTAGTATTTTATGTTTTGCTCAAAGTTTTGTTTTTTTGGGCTTTGACCACTAAAGTTTAGGATTTTAGAGTTCGGCCACCAAGTTATTTATAACGAAGTTTTATTTGTCTGACTTTGACCACTAAAGTTTAGTATTTTAGAGTTCTGCCACCAAACTTTGCTTTTGTGGGTTTTGACAATATGAAATGATAATGACCAAATAACGTGGTGTTGCGTGTGGGAAAATGACTGCCCCCACATATTTTCGATTCTGACCATTAAAGTTTTCTATTTTAAAGTTTTGACACATGACTTAGCATTTATGATTCCCGATAATTAAGCCAACGAATAACGACCAATGTAACACAACATTACATGTCGAAAAGATGATCAGAATCTCGTTATGTAGCGTGGAAAAAAATACTAGTTACTTTTATATATTTGCCTTCATTTAAATAGCGAGTCCAACTTTTGTAATTATATTTTAATTAATTCAATTACTAAAAACATGGAAAAGAAAAACAAAGGGAGGAACCGGGGTTAATGCTTAAAGAGAAACATATATTACAATTAGTACATGCAACAAATTATATTGGACTAGTTTTAATAAACTTATGTATTATACGAGTTGAATAAAAATTATTAAATAAAATAAAATTTTATTAGTTATAAATTGATATTTTAAAATAAGATATGATTAAAATATTTCTTATAATAAATAGAATAAAAATTTTATTTCAAAGAAAACTTTTTAAAAAATTTCATACTTAAAAACTTTCTTATTATAACTCTCAATTTTAATATTTTTATTTATAAAAATTTTACTTTTAAAAAACACTAGTTATAAAATAATTTATATTTAATTTTATGCAAAGTTATTTCCTTAGAAATAACATAAATAAAAGATCTTTTTTTAATTTATTAAAACCTATTATAATAAAAAATAGACTTGAATAATATAGTAATTAATATATAGGATAGATGAACGAGAAAAAAACTAGTAAGAAATAATATGATGATGACATGTATTCCTCATACATACCGTTTTTTTTAATTGTAGGAAGATGAGTTACTAATCACGCATTGTATACCAGTATTGATAAAGTAGCAATAATCAGAATTTTTTTCGATTAATTGTGTTAAAAACATATGTAATTCTAGAAATACGTATATAATAGTTTAAACTTTCATTGTGTCCCTTTACATGTGGGATAACTTAAAAATATTATTTTAATTCGTTCCCTTATAATCTAGGATAATATAAAATATAATTTTAAAACACAATTAATATAATCTCGCAATCAATTCCAAATTATGAAAAAATTAATAGAAGGAAAATGTAGTTGGACGAAAGCGAGGTATTGCTTCTTTAAGCAGACGGTTAGAAAGCACATCTACTTTGACAAAGACTACAATCATTAAGTTCATACTTCATTCAATTCATGGCTCAAAATCATCACTTGGTCTTTTCTTCTTTTTAACTGCTCCACATCTCGTTGCTTTTCTAAGTTATATATGGCACAAAATAACCCGCAGATCCATTCGTGACACGTTGTGTTTTCCTGCTTGCGCATCAACGAGAAAATTTTTTTTAAATGACAAATATACGACCCTTATTGTAAAGTTTAAATCACCTATCAAAACATTTATTAGAGTTCATGAAACAATTACCAACCTACTCTAATCACCTTAATTGCAACACCACTAGCTAGTTAATTAGTTATGTAGCATTTGTGTTAGAATTGACAAGTAGCACATCTTTATATCACCACTTGCACAATTATATATCCTATATTCTTTTAGAATTGTTATATTTTTCCTGCTAAAATGACCGGTGGTACAAACCCCAACTACTAGCTAGGTTCATCTAAGGAATGGCATATGATTCATTTTGTTTAGAAGTGACATCTATTTCTAAAGTGGTATATTATGTAATCGGTGGTTATATGTTTAAAGAAAATATTGAGAGTTTGATGATTTTAAAGTAAAGTAGGTGTAAATTAGAGTACATATAGTTTGGTGGTGGAAAAAAGTTAAATTCACTTTTAGCAATTTTGGTCTAGTAATTAAAGAAATCATATTCCATAACTTTAGAATACTCGTTACTTATTACGAGCATGCGTATATAATGTGCTATTAAAAGTTACCCTTCAAATTCACAATACCCAGAATCCAATCTTAAAAGACAACTCTAAATATAAAACAAGAGTCATGTTATTTATCCTCCAAGCTACCAACAAATGAACTATATCATTTGATAACACTCAACTATAGTTATAACAGTTCTATTATTTTAATAATCTTAGGTTTCTAAAAAATCAAAATGCTATTGATTACACTTTTTAGGATTATATGATATATTTTGATGTGAGTATGTACATTTAATCCTTCGATCGGATACACCAAATGAATGCAAGAACCTCTAAAGATTCATCTAAAGACTTTCAACTAATTAAAGAATCCTTTGATGTATACCATAGGTTGTTCAATTGTATCAGTCACAAATGGTTTGTATTTTTGAGATAGTCATAATCTACGGCGTTATATTAATCTGACCAAATTGAAAAAGTTTGTTACATGATGTTTTCATGTAGTTATGTTTGTGACGTGATTTGGGGAATTGAGTGTGTGATTTGTGAAACTTTCCGTCACATTCAAAGAGGACTGAGAGGTTAGGTGAGAGGGAGCTCTTGGATTTTGTAATTAATATTGATGTTAAATGAAATCTGTGATGATGTTCTTATTTTCTTTTAATTGTTTTAGTAATAATTGCATTATTATTATTATTATTATTATTCTAAAGCTTAATTACGCACTTTGTTTGAAGTCATTTGATATGAGCTATTTGTTTTATCACAACAATTAGTATCAGAGCTAGATCTATCAAAGTTTTATCACACAGTCGAATTCAAACTCTATTCTAGGTCGATTATTCAAACTCTATTCTAGCTTGATAATCCAAATATAAGAGTACACAATATATAATGTAATTTCTTAATAATCCTAAAAAACTAAACTATATTTTTTATCTATTGTTTTTAAGAGATTTTATTTGAGATCCTTACACTTTCATTATTTAACATAATCTTGTTTTACTATACCAATGTACGAATCATAATTTCTTAAAAATACGAAACCAAAAAAAGACTCGCGGCAATGTGAGAGCCTCAATATCTAGTTATAATAATACATATTACTAATGGATGCATGGAGTTTCCATAAATAGAAAACATTACTCATGGATTAGCAATGGATATCCCCCCGTCAGATTAGTGACACTGACAACCCTCTAAAAAATTTGGGCAAGAATGCTATCTGAAAGCTTATCGTCAAAATAATCAAACGACCCATCAAAAAAAGTGTTTTCTAAAAACTCTCAGTTATATATCAGTATATGTTTTTAAGAAAGAAAAATAAAAATCTGGATGGTGAATTCTATACATAATATCCGATTATCCAACAATGATTCTTGTTATCCTAGTAGTCTTTTTTACCATTAAACTCTATCAAAGCTTAAACTTACAAGAATTGCAAGAGTTTGAACCCATATCATTTTTATAAAGGCAAAAACCATATTTTATTATCCCTTTTGATTTTAAATTTCAACTATTACCCGTCGAGGCTTTTTTATGCCCTGAAGGTTGGCAAGGTGGTTTAGAAAAACAAGCGCCCAGAAATATTTGCGCACGTAATTTGATACACAACCACACTCGCATTGATAAAGTGAGGTAGATTATGAATATCTTTCTATCTTTCACTAAACGTGTAGTTATGCAATGAAAAATAAATTAATTAGAGGATATGATTAAATTCGACCAAAGTAGTTAGGAAAGATGTAAATTAATGACACGATATGCCAATTCTATCTTATTGTTTTGGCAACCACAGAATGTTTTAAAATAAAAATAATAATTACGTGTATTCAAATATAGATGGTTTGAATCTTGTAATTTTAGTTCACAAACCAGTTTTTATCGTATTTAACAGGTTAATGATGAAATACAGAATTCACGTATCAAACATACAAAATACTTGTTTACTACTTATATATTATATCTATAACTTTTTTTATTTGTTTTTATGAACAAAGATTTTGAAACAATAGAGTGTACCTTCTGATTTAATTATTTTTAAAATTATAAAAATAAAAAAATATATTATTTTATTAAACGGATTTAATCATGAAATTAATAGGTCGAGAATTGCCAATCCTAAATATTCTATAAATATAAATCTATATAAAAAAGGTTTTTTGCCACATGTCTTTCTTATATGCATTCTCATATAATTTTCCCTCAAAAAAGGTATTATTGTATTTTAAATATTCAAACTAATTTCTCTCTTTTATTAAAACTCAATTTTATTAATTACTACATTTCTCTCTCTTATTTAATTGTTTTAAAAATTTTTTAAAATCAAGCTATCTTTTTAGAAAATAGATTTTTTAAGGACATTAAAAATTACATTTACTAAAATAAAAATAATAAAAAATAAAACGTTTATATAATATGAAATTTCTAAAGCACTAAATCTTTTGAAACAAAATAATTTGAAACGGTTATTTTTAAAAATAATTATAAGTGGTGATTTTTTTTAAAACAATCTTATTAAAACAATCATAATAATTACAAACCAAAGTTTTTTTAATAAATCTATAAATCTATATAAAAGAAAGTTTTTTTGCCACAAGCCTTTCTTCCAACCCGTCTTTTTGTCACATGTCCTTTTTATACACATTCTTATATAATTTTCCCTCAAAGAGAGTATTATTGTAATTTAAATACTCAAACTAATTTATCTCTCTTATTAAAAATCAATTTTATTAATTACTACATTTCTCTCTGCAGGATCGGTGTTTATCACTTAAACACAATGTTTTCATTCAAACTCACCTAGAACAACACTCGGATATGAGAAGAATCAACAAGAGTTGATCACAATATATAAAGTAATAAAGAACACAGAAAGATAATTTTCAACATACTTTTATATATTGATTCTCAACTTAAAATACAAGACTCTTACAAGCAGATGATAATCTATGTCAATGAATTACAAGGAGAACATATATATAATATTATCTACAACCGGATATACTTTGATACCAGCTGGGATCCTATAGCTAAAGTCTATACTACAAGACTAAAGATTAAGGTATCTCAGATAAAGTCTTATCTAAGATTTGGTAGTCAGGACATGTCCCTGACTTACCTTTTGTCACCAACTAAAGTTGGTAACATGTACTATCATGAAAATGTGAACAGTAGAATAAAGTATGATCAACAACATGGCTCTTTAGGAAGAAGCCATGCTATATCAGAAGTCTGCAGCGGAGTGTCAGAGACCATACTTGTGTCCACTGGTTCATAGCAGTGTCTTTCGAAGGTTAAATGGCTTCGGAAGAGTAAGTACTTCCGAAGCCACTTATCTATAAATCTATATAAAAGAAGGTTTTTTGCCACATGTCTTTCTTATACACATTCTCATATATTTTCCCCTTCAAAAAGGTATTATTGTAATTTAAATATTCAAACTATTTTCTCTCTTTTATTAAAAATCAATTTTATTAATTACTACATTTCTCTCTCTTATTTAATTGTTTTAAAAAACTTTTAAAATCAAGCTATCTTTTTAGAAAATAGATTTTATTAAGGACATTAAAAATTACGTTTATTAAAATAAAAATAATAAAAAATAAAACGTTTATATAATATGAAATTTCTAAAACACTAAATCTTTTGAAACAAAATAATTTGAAACGGTTATTTTTAAAAATAATTATAAGTGGTGATTTTTTTTAAAACAATCTTATTAAAACAATCATAATAATTACAAACCAAAGTTTTTTTAATAAATCTATATAAAAGAAAGTTTTTTTGCCACAAGCCTTTCTTCCAACCCGTCTTTTTGTCACATGTCCTTTTTATACACATTCTTATATATTTTCCCTCAAAGAGAGTATTATTGTAATTTAAATACTCAAACTAATTTATCTCTCTTATTAAAAATCAATTTTATAATTACTACATTCTCTCTGCAGGATCGGTGTTTGTCACTTAAACACAATGTTTTAACTCAAACTCACCTAGAACAACACTCGGATATGAGAAGAATCAGCAAGAGTTGATCACAATATATAAAGTAATAAAGAACACAGAAAGATAATTTTCAAGATACTTTTATATATTGATTCTCAACTCAAAATACAAGACTCTTACAAGCAGATGATAATCCGTGTCAATGAATTACAAGGAGAACCTATATATAATACTATCTACAGCCGGATATACTTTGATACCAGCTGGGATCCTATAGCTAAAGTCTATACTACAAGACTAAAGATTAAGGTATCTCGGATAAAGTCTTATATGAGATTTGGTAGTCAGGATATGTCCCTGACTTACCTTTTGTCACCAACTAAAGTTGGTAACATGTACTATCATGAAAATGTGAACAGTGGAATAAAGTATGGTCAACAACATGGCTCTTTAGGAAGAAGCCTTGCTGTATTAGAAGTCTGCAGCGGAGTGTCAAAGACCATACTTGTGTCCACTGGTTCATAGAAGTGTCTTCCGAAGGTTAAATGGCTTCGGAAGAGTAAGTACTTCCGAAGCCACTTATACTTCGGAAGAGGTTGCTTCTTCCAAGGCTTGGAGGCTTCTTCATACTTCGGAAGTGGTATTTACTTTATTCTTCTAAGTCTTGAACTTCTGAAGTATGTACTTGTCTTCGGAAGTAGAATTCTGTCTTCGGAAGTTGATCTTTCATTTTGTCTTCAGAAGAACTCTACAACCTTCGAAAGTTCCATGCTAAGCTTCAGAAGCCTTTTACATGCAGCACCAAAATAACTTTAAGTGACAAAGTTTTGGTTGCATTAGCCTTCTTCTTGATCCAACAAACTCTCCGTAGGCTGATGCTACCAAAACTTCACTTGTCTCGACTTCTCAAAACTTTCAGCACCAAGGAGAGTAAATATTGGTCTGTCTCCTTGTTCTTCCCTGAAGTGGTGCTGAGAAGTTTGTACAGATCCTTGGTAGACAAGAAATCCAGTCTGTCACCTTGGATAACATGTACCCTTTGTTGTTGCCCTCTGAAAAGAGTTAGTTGATGGGAACTATAGTCATATTCCCATCGAACTATAGGTTCCAATTCAAGACCTTCCACCATCTGTAGAAAGGCAGTACCTTTGGTGGAAGATCTTTCCTTGTCTTCCTTTCTTCTCAACTTCAACTCTTCTTCAATCTTTGCCTTTGCAGTTAACTCAGCTAGATAAAGACTGCTCAGATGATTTCCGATGAGTGCAACAGTTTCAAAGTTGGAGGGGTTGGAGAATGGCTTCTCTGCTAGCTCAGCAATGTCGAACCTGCTGGAGTGTAGCAGAGGGGTGGCATTGAGTCTATTTACTTCACCATTCTCCCTTTCCACAACAAAGTTGTGAGAAGGTTCATCGAACCTCCACTAGATTATCTTCCTTTTGGGCGCTAGAGACTGACTAAGAATCTTGTCCTCTTTCTTTGTATCCAGCAGAGTCACCAGTTTTCTTCTGAGCTTCTTCTCTTCATCATTCAAAGAATCTGAGTTGAGTCCCAGAAGTATCGCAGCCTGGTCCAAAGTTCCTCTAGGCAAATCAAGGAATTTATCTCTTGTGAGAGAACTTGAAGAACCATCAACATAGGTGATGTTGACAAAGTCTTCTACACAAGAGACTTCGCTCAGAGTAGTGCAGTTGACGAGCTTCGTCTTAATTGCCTTAAACTCCTCAAGGGAGAGATGTTGAGAAGGCTGAGGGGATGGTCTGAATGGTAATTGGGTAGGTTTAGGTTCAGAGGTTCTGGCTAGTGTTTTGGGTTAGATGATGTGTAGTTTGGGTGGTTGAGGTGAGGGAGCAGGTGTGGGTAGTGATGTGGGTTCAGGGGTGAAAGGTTCAGGTTTAATGGTGAATGGCAAGGGTGAAGGTTCAGGTTGTGGTTGGGTGGTAGCAGTGAAGGTCATCCTTTTTACCCTTCTATACATCTATTTCCTTTTCCCCATCCGGATGTCAGCCTTAATTTCACTGACAATCTGTTGGAGTGTCCTTTCAGACATGGGACCCACCTGCCTCCCAGAGAATCCATGAGCCTGAAGATAGTCCTTCATCCAGGCCTTCTCAGTGAGCTTCTTGGAGGCAGTGACCCTGGCTTCTTCTTCCTTCTTCTTCTTCTCTCTTGCCTTTTCTTTTGTAGCCTTCTTCCTTTCTTTCTCCATTTGATCCTGCTCTTTGTTGTAGAGCCAGAGTATCGTATCATCATTGTGTGGAGAAAGTTCTTGAAGTTCAAAGCCTTTGGAGAGTAGGAAGTTCACTCTGTCTCTCCTTAGCTGCAATTCGGCCTCCTTCTATTTCTTTTCCTCTATCTCCAAGGCCAACCTGGCTTCTTCCTCAAGTTTCAGCCTGGTTGCCTTCTCCAGATCCACCAACTCCTCTAATGGTAGCAGGAGTATTTCTTCATTGGCAGCTACCAACTCAATAAGCTGATCAATGATCTCATTTCTCCTTTTATTGATGACAGCCTCCTGATTGGATGCAGTTGCTTTTGTACTGGCAGCTAGCAAATTCTCAGTTTGAAGTCTTCCTTTCCTTTCCTGAAGCTCTTCTGCAGTCATCTTCCTTTTTCCTTGTCTTTTGAAGATCCTGACTATGGTGGTTCTTGGAGAGAGGTTTCTGATTGTGAGAGAGGCAGAGATGGTGTCTGGGATGGAGGTGGCATTGGAAAGTCCTCACTGTTCACCTCAGATGCCATTTCAAGGATTGCATCTGTGATGTTCAGTTCCTCGGACATCTTAAACAGTCCTTCCGCAGCTTCCATTTCAGCTTCGGAAGATTAAGCTTGTTCTTCCAAGGCTTTAACTTCAACTTTGGAAGTTTGAAGAGATGCAGATTCTGTCCCAACTGTTTCAGTTGCTGGGCCATCAGTCCCCATTTCCCCTTCGAATTGAATCTTAGGTTCCATGTGGACCTTAGGTTGACCAACTTCTTCCATAATGGTAGAAGGTGCAGTCAGCCTCTGAAGCTCTTCAGCTCTAATGTAGATCATTGCAGCATCATGGCTTGGCTGCTCAAAGGAGGATCTCAATAGAAACTTGGTGAAGAGTCTGTAGAGATCACTAAGCATCCTTGGGTCAATCTGAAGAATGACTTGAGGTGGCTCAGTCGCTGAGATGATGGGAGAAGAAAATGTTGAAGTTGAAGGTCGGCTCTGTGGTTCCTTATGTATTTGTCTTTGAACATTCTCCTCCTTTTTGGTAGCATCATCTTGAGAGCTAGATGAGCTAGAGGAAGAAGTCAGTGAGACCTGAATAGGTACATGCCTAACAGACCTCTCTGTCTGTTTCTCAGCTAATTGAGCCTTGAGATTGTCAATCTCAAGTTGCTGAGTGGTAGACCATGCTTCTAAAGTCCTAACCAAGGACTCAAGGTTTGAGACTTTATATAGAAGGTCTTTAACAAAGAGTTGCATGCTTCCCTCATCTTCTTTTGAAGAATCATGGGGAGATGAAGTAACATACCTAGTATGTTCAGCCTCACCACCAGATGTGGTTTCTTGGCACCCTAGTTTCCCATGCTCAATGATGTCTCTTTCAGAGTCATCAAAGGGCTCGGTTGCCATAGATTCAGTCTGAGAGGGTGTTACCACTGTCCACAAGGTCCATTGAGGCACCTTCTGTAGTGGCAGCTGAATCTATATGAGTTCCCTGCACATCAGTGGGGCTCACCTCAGTTATTGGTTGCTGATAGGGGCTAGAGATAAGGGATTTCTTCGGGCTCTGTTGATCTTGAAGTGGGTATTGTAGATCAATTTCATTGCCAATGGAGAGATGTTATCTTTTTATCAGTTTTGAATAGAAGGTCAGTGAAAGATATGGAGGTTAATCCTACTGACCCGGGACTTTGGTCAATGTCTACAGGCATTGAGCCTCTAGTGGGGCTGTCCCTTGTTGGCTGCTCAGAAGAGTGTAGATACTCATTCTGAGGGCTGTAGGTTTGGGTATCGGGCTCCTGGGTTTGAGACTGAGGAGACTTAAAACCCAAATTGAGGTCAAAAGTGAAGGATGGAGAGGCCTCTGACTGAGTGGGAGCCCATGTTTCCACTCTAGTCTTTTTGGATTGAATAGGAGGAGCTTGTTCAATCAGAGTAGATTGAACAAGGGTTCGTTTGGGGCGTCTTTTATAAGTGATGGTGATGGGTGGAGAAGGTAGTGTTGGCATTGTGGTGGTGGTTGCTGGTGTGGGTTCATCACCTGTGGGGTGAACGGGGATGTCAATAGGAGCTATGCGCTCAATCATACCTGGAAGCAGAGTGGGTACCTTCCAGTGAAGTTGGTGGATACCTTCTTCAAAGTTTTGAAGATGGTAGGCCGCATGTGAGGAATAGTCAGAGCAGCTGCACAGACAAGCATGCTCTGGTCCAACTCACAATTGATTATGTGTTGAAGGAATCTAGGATACATGAAGAATGTCTCCTTTGTAGATTCCCTATCAGATTTGAAAACACAAATCGTGAGTAATTGAAGCGTAGGCCTCTTACCAATCCATGAACTAAGAATCCTAGTTCATAAGAGATTTGATCACATCCTCCGGATTTGTTGGACAAGCAATGAAGAACAACATGCAGGAGGAACTTCCAATTGTAGGAGAAGTTGAACTTGTAAATAGTTGACCTGCTGATGTCTCCACCATATCCCATTAGGATATAAGTGCTATCCAAATCTTCCTTTGGGAATTCAGTAGGAGCTCCTTCATCATGAAGCTCAAGGTGCTCCCTGATGAGTTGTTCAGTGGCGATCAACTCCTGTCCGCAGATGCTGGACCGCAGTACACGAATCCCATTTAGGGTTTCGACCTGACCATTTCCCCAAAATTCTGCCATTTAGTTGGAGTAAACAATGGGGTTAATAGTATGGGCAGTGTAGTAGGTTGATTGGGTGAGAAAGGAGATAATTTAAGAGAAGTCAACATCTTTGAAGAATCAAGAAGTGTGATTGGTTGTGCTGAGGGTTGAGTGTCATTTGGGAAAGGTGAATGTAGATGATTTTGAGCTCGGGTAAATTGGAGAGGAGAAATTTTAGGGTAGTAAAAATGCAAGTAAGAAGATGAAATTGAACAGTCGAGATTATTTAAAAGAGGGTAGTAAGGCGGTAATGGAGGTCAGGATAAGGTGATATGATGGTTTAGTGGATGAATTAACAGTGGCGGTAAGGTTAAAATCAATTTAATAATCCGACATTATTAACAAAATCTTTGCTTTTTACAGTGTGGGGCCCAAGAGATTTACGTTACACAGTAGAACCTCTCTTCCGAGTGGAAAACATTTCCGAAGGTAACTTTTCTTCCTAAGGCAATTCCTACTTCCGAAGCCAAAACTTTGCTTCCGAAGGTTAGAGTTTCTTCCGAATGGAGAATCTGTAAGTCTTGAAAGTAGGTCTGATATGCAATCAATCGATTCTTCCGAGGCCAAAAATTCTTTCGAGAAGAAAGTTATCCTTTGAGAAATCTTGCTTTGAAAGATATGAGAATGTCTTCCGAGGGTTAATTTCTTTTCGGAAGGAATTTACACTTAGAAAATTTTGGAGAGAACTTCTGATAATAGGGTTAAATTGTATTGACACAAGACTTATATATTAAAAAGGTTTTTCAAAAGAGATTAAATTAATCAATGTTTATCATCCCAATAGCTGTTATGAGATACTTAAAACTTTGTTCATCAAACGCTTTGATGAACAGATCAGCATATTTTTTATTTGAATCAACTTTGATTAGCTTAATTAGATTTTTCTCATGAATATCTCTAATGAAATGATACCTGATGTCAATATGCTTTGTCTTGGAGTGCTTCACCGGATTTTCAGTAATTGAGATAGCACTGTTGTTGTCAATATGGATAGGAGTACTCATAAAGTTGAATCCATAGTCTAACATCTGATTTTGAATCCATAGCAGTTGAGCACAGCAGCTAGCAGCAGCAATGTATTCGGCTTCAGCAGTTGATGTAGAGACATAGGATTGTTTCTTGCATTGCCATGAGATGACCCTTCCACCAAGAAATTGACATCCTCCGGATGTTGATTTCTTGTCAACATTGCAGCCTCCATAGTCACTGTCAGAGTATCCATAGAGATTGAAATCTTTGTTTCTAGGATACCAGAGACCTAGTTTAGGTGCTCCTTTGAGGTATCTGAGGATTCTCTTAACAACAGCTAGGTGAGACACCTTTGGAGCAGCCTGATATCTTGCACAGATACAAGTAGCAAACATGATATCAAGTCTACTAGCTGTGAGATACATCAAAGAACCAATAATTGCCCTATACTGATGTTGATCAGTATCCTCCCCCTCAAGGTCAGGACAAAGATTATGGTTTCTGGGTATGGGTGTCTTGGCAGGCTAGCAATCTTTCATTTCAAATCTTTCTAAGATGTCAGAGACATACTTAGATTGATTAATGAAAAACCCTTCCTCCATCTACTTTACCTGAATTCCAAGAAAAAAGTCTATTTTTCCCATGGAATCATCTCAAACTTTTTCTTCATAATGCTCTCAAAGTCCTTACACATTTGGTCATTTGAGGAACCAAATATGATGTCATCAACATAGACTTGAACGAGCAAGATGTCCTTTCCAGACTTTTTGATGAAGAGAGTCTTATCAATGGTACCTCTAGTGTAGCCATTCTTTAGAAGAAACTGAGACAAAGTCTCATACCACAACCTAGGTGCTTGGTGCAGCCCATACAGAGCTTTGTCCAACTTACACACATAGTTGGGGTGTTGTGGGTCTTCAAATCCTGGAGGTTGGCATACATAGACTTACCTATCTATATCCCCATATAGAAATGCACACTTGACATCAAGTTGATAGACAGTGAAGTCCTTGGATGCAGCATAAGCAAGGAAGATCTTAACTGCGTCAAGTCTTGCAACTGGTGCAAAGACCTCAGTATAATCGATTCCTTCCTCTTGAATGTATCCTTGAACTACAAGTCTTGCTTTATTCTTGATGATTAAGCCTCTATCATCTCTCTTGTTTCTGAAAACCCATTTGGTGCCTATAGGTACTTGACCAGATGGTAGCGGACATAGGTTCCATACCTTGTCTCTTGAATTGAAGCAGCTCCTCTTGCATCGATTCAATACAGCTATTTTCTTTCAAGGCATCTTCTACCTTCTTAGGTTCCATCTGAGATAGAAAGCATGAGTACAAGTAGACGTTCCTTGATGAGTTTGTCCTCTTGTTCTCACACCTTCAGTGACATCCCCTATGATGTTCTCAGTTGGATGAGTGTTGTGAATCCTAAGACGAGGAATCACTTCCAGTTGCAGAGATAAGTCTAGGTTGGACATATTCTGCTCAGGAACTGGAACACTCTGTCCAGCTGTTGTTTCAAAGTCATTCAATGAGGATTGATTGAATGAATGAGAAACGTCATCAATGGTTGGTTGTGAAGTGATATTAATAGTTGTCTGTTCCTTCAAAATACTACTTCCTTCTGCCTGGTGCTGTGGTGGATCACCTAATGAGTTTTGAGGCTCAATAAGTGATTCACTTGTTGAAGCTTCACTGTTCCTTGTTATAGTTAAACTATCAGATCTGTGAATAGTGGAAGCTTGATGTATTGTAGCACTTGGAGAATTTGGACTAGGTCTGGGAAGCTCAAACATTGATCATTAGCAGTAGCATCAACATCATTTTGAGCACTTGTTACAACTGAAACATTCTCACAAGATGGTTTAGAACAGTTTGGAAACAATTCTAAATAAAAAATATGATCAGGGCCATTCCCCCTAACACAAGGAGTGTGCTCATTAATAACTATATTGGATTACTCCTCAAATTGTTGATTCTTAATGTTGTATACTCTGTAAGCTTTGAAGCTAGAAGATTATCCAACAAAGATAGCATCATCCGACTTTTCAGCAAATTTTGCTAAATTGTCCTTTGTGTTAAGTATGGTACACCTGCTTTCAAAGGACCTTAGAAAGCCAATGAACGGTGACCCCTTGTTCCATAGCTCATAAGGGGTCTTTCCATGTGGCTTAACTACAAGAACTCTGTTCTGCACATAGCATGCAGTGCTGACTGCCTCTGCCCAGAATGTTAGAGGTAGCTTTGAATCAGCTAAAATAGTTCGAGCAGCCTCAATAAGTGTCCTATTCCTCCTCTTAGCAACACCGTTTTGTTAAGGAGTTCGGGGAGCACTGTATTGTCTGGCAATCCCTTTTGAGTTACAGAATGAGTCAAGAACGAAGTTCTTAAACTCAGTCCCTTGATCACTTCTAATTATTTTAACCTTGTGATCAATTTGATTTTCTATTTTAAGAATAAAAGATTTTAATGTTTCAGCAGTTTCATCTTTAGTTCTTAAAAAGAATACCCATGTGAATTTTGTAAAATCATCAACTATCACAAGGCAATATGATTTTTTTCCAATGCTCGTTATACTTGTGGGACCAAAAAGATCCATGTGCAATAAGTGTAATGGAGTAGTGATAGAGTTAACACATTTGGATTTATAAGATGTCCTGTGTTGTTTCCCTTTTAGGCATGCAATACAGTTATCTTTGTAGAAAAACTCCTTTTTAGGAAAACCATGTACCAAGTTATTTTTAGCCAATTTGTTCATTGTCTTAAAATTTACATGACACATGCTTATGCCACAGTGTTGACTCATCACTATCATCTTTGGAAAGAAAGCATGATACTTCACCCATTGGGGAAGCATTGTTCATATCTAGCTTGTACATATCCCCTTTCCTGGGAGATCTAAGAAGCACCAATTCAGGAGGAATTGTCATCCCTAATTTGAGAATAATGCACTCATGTTTTGTGAAAAGGATCTGGTGCTTTTGATCACAGAATTGAGAAACACTTAACAGATTGTGTTCATGCTGCTTGACAAAGTGGAGTTTGTCAACTTTTAATTTACCATTGGATATACTCCCTCTGCCAGAAATACATCCTCCGGCCTCACCTCCGAATTGGATAGGACCTCCATCATAAATCTGAAACTGTTGAAGGAGAGATCTTTTCCCTGTCATGTGCCTGGAGCATCCACTATCTACAATCCATACATTGTTGTTCTTGTCAAATGGATGTCCCTACACATAAGATGAGATTATTAGTTTTGTTTGGAATCCCAAGCCTTGCTGGTCTTGGGTTCTTCCAAGGATAATGACATAATTTAACCAAATGTTATGCATGGGGGTTCAATAGAGGTCTTTGAAGAAGAGGTTTGGGCTGCAACATCTTCCTTGATCTTCCAGTCCACCCTTTGGCTGACCTTGGAGGATGAGCTTGTTGAAGCTTTTACAGCATGGCCTTCTTCCGAAGCTTCTTTCTTTTCGGAAGAAGCCTTCACCACCTTTTCTCCCGAAGCAGTCTTCTTCTTGGATGGTTTCAAGGGATTTTTCTGGTTCTTCCGAACCTTAATGGCTTTTGCTTCCGAGGCCATTTTCCCTTCGGAAGAAGGAGTTTCTTCCAAAAACAACCTGGCTTCCGAGACTAGCCTTCCCTTTTTCATTACTTGAACCGTTTGAAAAGGTCCAAATGTGAAACCTTCCTTGACTCCTTCTTTCCTAACATTATTTGCATAATGTGTGCTTGTAGGATTGTAGTAACAATCTTTTGCCATGTGATTTTGCAGGCCACACATGATGCATGCAATGTTAGTCTTTTGGGAAAGTGAGGGTTGCTGTTTCTTGGGCTTCTTTTCTTTATCAGCAACTTTTCCCTTTAACTTCTAATCCTTTGGGAGGACAGGAATGCTGGTATTACATTCCTTTCCTGAATCAGAAGTACCTACCACTTGGAACCAGCTGAGATAAAGACACCCTTCTACTTAGGGTCAATCTTCAGTTTGGACTCAACCACCTTCTTGGCAGTTCTTCTAGCAGCTTTAGCTCTGCTTCTTTTGGTTTTAGTGGTTAGGATTTGATCTTCACAGGAGGAGATGGGTACATCTATCTGTTCCTTCCATGTGGTGGCCACTATTGATGCCTCATCCTTCAGCTCTGGAAAGGAAGGGTCAGCAGTTGGAACCTCTTGCTCTTCAGTACCACATCTAGGCTGTCTAATAGACTCATAGGAGTGTGGTGGAGCGATTTCATTGGTTCCCAACCCTCCTTTGTTTTGATAACAGATTATGGAATGGGAGGATGATGCAAGAATAGCTTGGAAGTTCTGCTCAGAAATAGCATGCTTCCTAGCCTGAGCCTCAGCAGTGACAAGCTGGGCTTGAGCCTCAGACAATTTGGATATCAGATCCTTGATTTGAGTCTTGTAGTTGGTGTGTTCATGTTTTAAAAGAGATATAGTTTTCTCTAACTCATCAATTTTCTTTTGATAGTCAGATTCGACTCTTTTAAAATCAGATTTTAGAATATTTAAAGACTCAATATCGGATCTAATTTCCATATTGTAGTCCTGATAAAGTTTAACTTTAGCTATATAGGCTGGAGTACAGAGATGTTCATATACCTGGGCATCATCTGTTCCGGCCATGAGAGCTTGAGCAGGAGTCACATCCTGTACCATGAAGCTCCAGTCAACTTCTTGAGCCATTACAGCTGTTTCCGTTGACCTCTCAGTGGGATTTGAGGTTGAGGAATGTGTGGAGGCCTGTGGGGTTCCCGGATTGGTCTTGGGAGCCTTGCATTCCCTTGCAAAATGACCCAGTTGGTTACAGTTGTAACACTTTGCCTAGGTCTTGTCAAACCCGAACTTGCTGGTAGTTGGGTTTTGAGGGAAATGCCTTCCAGTTCTCTTAAAGAACTTCTTCGCTCTATAAGTTAAAAGAGCCATCTGCTGGACAATGTCCACGTACTCTACATCATCTGGACTAAAACACTCAAGATCATCAAAACAGTATTGAAAATCTCCTGAGTGTTCACTTCCTGAAACAAAGGCACAACTTTCCTAGAAGGAGTTGTGTTGAGCCTGTTAGACCTTGGAGTCTCAGGAAAAGTAATGTAAGGTCCAGAAGAGCAGGATGGCTGCTGATAAGTAAGGAAATGGTGAGGTTGAGGGGTTAATGAGCCTTCAAAAACCATTAAAGCGTTGCTAACAGGAAGACTCATGGGTCTGCTTGTAGGGCGGCCCTTCTTACTCTCCATCTCTAGGCGATATCCATCAAGGATGCCGTAGAGTTCAGTCATGGAAAGAGTGTTCAAGTTTTCTATTCTCTTGATAGAGACATAGTAGAATGTCACTCATTGGAAAGAGCACTCATGAACTTTCTGGTGAGATCCCTAAGTTCAGGAGTGATTTTCACAGACTGAAGGGAAGAGATAAGATCCATGTACCTGAAGTACTGCTGGCTGAGGGTCTCTCCAGCAATATGAGTGAAGTTCTCGAACTGCTGCTTTAGTGAGTCCTTCTTTGAGTCGTTGGAGCTTGAGTACATCTGAGCAAGTGCATCAAACAATTCTTTGGTAGTCTTGCAATGCTCGAACCCCACCATAATAGAGTTCGGTATTACAGTCATAAGAATTGTCATAGCATTGCTATCGATGTCCATCTTCTTCCTGTCTTCATCAGAATAGTCCTCGACAACCTTCTCTATCATGGCACCGTTTCCACCAGGTGATGCCACCTTTGGCTTGTACGGTCCATTGACAATGGAGTTCCATAGTTTGTTGTCTTGGTATCTGATGAAGCCTTCTATTCTTCTACTCCAAGACCTAAAGTTTTCAGGGGTAATGATGGGAGCTTTTGTCATTGTTCCCATCTCTACCTCGGATTTGTTAAGGGCTATTTGAGTGAGTGAGTGGTAGGGAGGAGTAAAAACAGGTTGATTTGGATGGTAAGATCATGCAATCAAGAGCCTGAGGAGCTCTGATACCAATTGCAGGATCGATGTTTGTCACTTAAACACAATGTTTTCACTCAAACTCACCTAGAACAACACTCGGATATGAGAAGAATCAGCAAGAGTTGATCACAATATATAAAGTAATAAAGAACATAGAATAAATTTTCAAGATACTTTTATATATTGATTCTCAACTCAAAATACAAGACTCTTACAAGCAGATGATAATCTGTGTCAATGAATTACAAGGAGAACCTATATATAATACTATCTACAGCCGGATATACTTTGATACCAGCTGGGATCCTATAGCTAAAGTCTATACTACAAGACTAAAGATTAAGGTATCTCGGATAAAGTCTTATATGAGATTTGGTAGTCAGGACATGTCCTTGACTTACCTTTTGTCACCAACTAAAGTTGGTAACATGTACTATCATGAAAATATGAACAGTGAATAAAGTATGGTCAACAACATGGCTCTTTAGGAAGAAGCCATGCTGTATCAGAAGTCTGCAGCGGAGTGTCAGAGACCATACTTGTGTCCACTGGTTCATAGCAGTGTCTTCCGAAGGTTAAATGGCTTCGGAAGAGTAAGTACTTCCGAAGCCACTTATCTATAAATCTATATAAAAGAAGGTTTTTTGCCACATGTCCTTCTTATACACATTCTCATATAATTTTCCCTCCAAAAAGGTATTATTGTAATTTAAATATTCAAACTAATTTCTCTCTTTTATTAAAAATCATTTTATTAATTACTACATTTCTTTCTCTTATTTAATTGTTTTATAAAAAAATTTAAAATCAAGCTATCTTTTTAGAAAATAGATTTTATTAAGGACATTAAAAATTACATTTACTAAAATAAAAACTTATTTTTATGTAAAATACACTTTTTATAATTTAAGTTTTATAAAATGCAAAATATAGTGAATTTTTTCATAAAAGATCATTTTTCTTAAAACAAAATATTTAAAAACCATAGTTTTTTTATAAAACAAAATTTTAATAAAAATAAAGTATTGTTTATTTACTTAAAGTAGTTACTTATACGTAATTATAATTATAATTTATCTTCAAGCATGGTTTTATAATTCATAAATTAAAGATTTTTAAATAATAGGGCCATGGCCGTGACGTTGGACAGAAAGCTGATAATTTCGACAAGGCCCTTATTTTTATTACTAATTATTTAGTATTTTATTTATTCAACCCATACACGGGATAATAACCTAGTAGATACTAATAAAAGAAATTTTCTTTTGCCACTTATCATTTTCTTAAATCACCTTTTTGATCATTTCTTTTAAACATTCTTACTTTATTTTCCCTCTAAAAGGGCATTAAAGTAATTTAGATACTAAAACAATTTCTATCTCTTCATAAAAATTAATTTGGTCAATTGATGTATTTTTTCTCTCATCTATATTTTTTTAAAATCAAACTATGTTTTTAATAAAAAATTTTATTAAGA
Organism: Flaveria trinervia; assembly: GCA_025506515.1. Taxonomy (NCBI): domain Eukaryota; kingdom Viridiplantae; phylum Streptophyta; class Magnoliopsida; order Asterales; family Asteraceae; genus Flaveria; species Flaveria trinervia. Next base: position 2,775,438 of record CM046458.1, on the reverse strand, counting down.
AAATTAAAATTCATATATTTTCAAAAACATTGAACCTTTTGAAACAAAATATTTTAAATCAGTCATCTTTTAAAACTATTATAAAAAATATGGAATTTTCTAAAAGTAGTTTTATTAAAAAAACCAGAATAATTAGAAACTTGAGTAATAATTTTTATAAGAAAATCTTAAAACATATATTAAAAAATAAAACTATTTAGATAAGAGTGTTAAAAATAGTATAATTATATTATCTCTTGAACAAATACGTATAGATATTTTACATATCTTATATTAAAATATACCACCATAACTTTTCATGTTTATTAGTAACTATAATTCGTTTAATAAATTGGTTTTTAGACTATTTATTTATCTATATATCTATCTATCTATAACCTATCTATTATTTATTTACTTGAAATAGCTATTCATATGCAATTATAATCATATTTTATATTCAAATATAGTTTTATAATTCATAAATTTTTATTACTAATTATTTATAATTTTATTTATTTAACCCATGTAATACATGTAATACTAACTTAGTAGTACAATAATACAATATATAATCATGCAAATTTCGTCCTTACTCTCTACCTAAAATATAATAAAGTTGTTTTATTGTTAGTTACTGTAAAAGCACACACGGAATGTGACGGTAAAACATACAATATTTTTATGATGTAACTTTTCTTAAAATAATATTAACTTAAGAAAAAATTATAAATATTTAAAAATCTCAAAAGATTTTGTTTAAAAGTCAATGACAATAGATATAACTTACAATTCATGATATACACACACTTCACACACACAAGCACGCACATGCACGAACACTCACGTTCTATACATATAAAGTTGGCCTTCCAAAAATTTTAAGCCTTCTACAATTGCTCACCAGACATGCGACTCACACGCACTCAAGACCTTCGTGTTTTCAAGAACCATAATAATTTTATAAACACATGCACATAATTCTTCAATGAAATAAAATTGAAAAAAACAAATTATTTTTCTGTTGTCATGATTTCTTTAGTTTTATAACCTCTCCCTTCATCTTACAAGATTTTTTGTATAGATAGTGCATATGCAAATACGCATCCAGATAAAGAGTAACGCGGTTCTCTTGATTTATAACATATTATTGATTTTAAAATGAATATATAATATATACATATATTATAATTTACACAAAAATATAATAAATTCTACTTAATTATATAAAAAAATCTGTGTCTTGACATGCTGTATTTCCCCTGCTAGCTCATCATTAGATGAATTTGCCTGTTTTAGAAGAGGTGGCACGCGTACAAATATAAATATATAATAATGAGCACGACAGAATCGAACTTTCTGCTGACGTGGCAATTCAAACAACAACTACTTTACATTAATTATTTGATTTAAAGCAAGTGTCGTGAAGGCAATGCTAAATTTCTTTGATTCTTGTGATACTCACGAAGAGACATTTAAGAAAATGAAATTTTACTTGTGTTACACATCTTTCCATCACGAAAGTTGAAAAAAATGCGTACTTATTTTCCTTAAAATGACATTCTCTATTTCTTAATATATTTAGTATTTGACATTACTTTTTAAACGTTACTTTAAAAGTAAATAATATGTAATGTGAAAAGCTGCTGATTAATAATTGATTCAAATGCTATTAGGGATAATATTTTTACTATACTTATTTTCATGCCTTAACTGATCTCACTATTAAAAAACCAAACTGTCTTTTAGGCTGGTTTTCTTTTGAAAATGAATAGAAAACAATCGTTTCCGTTAAAATTATAACCAAAATGAATTTTCTAGATCATTGTTTTGACTATCTGGTACGGAAAGTTCCATTTAAATTAGCTTTTAGATTGTTTTTAATATGTTTTTTATGATTCGTTCAAATTTCGTTAGGGTTTTCGTAAGGTTTTCAATTATCACAAAATCTTTATAGATCTGTTGTCCATTTCTTTATATTAAAAAGGTTTTTCTTATAGTTTTAACAAAAGCAAGTAGGATTGTTTAACAGACAGGTTTAGACTAAATTTAAAGGAAATGTACTTGCATTGAATTTTAAATAAGACAAAAAAAATACTTGCAATGAAGCAGAAAGCAGATAAAGGACCCATTCACAAACAGAAAGCAGAAAGCAAATGAAAGTAGTAAATCCCCACTTCCTTTTGTATCGGTATTTTTATATGCATTTGATTGCACTGGTTAAAAAACAAAGATTACAATTTAGATTTATTTGTTAGTCATTTATAAGATTAACTACTAATAAGAGGAGTAATTGTATCTTTGTCAATTATATTCAAAACGGTGACATTATTATCCAAAAGAAAGAAATAAATTAAACTGTAATAATCATAGCTTAGAGAAATGATTATTTTTATGGAAAGAGTTTTGAAAAATAAGTAACCAACGAGTTAATATGTGGTTATGATTTTAAAGGATGTTACAAGAAGAGATTTGCATAGAAGTATAGGTCGACTTGAAAGTTGTTTTCATGACAACATATTAATAAACACAAGACATTAGTTGTCTAATTGACCAATCACAATGAAGTGCGATGAGATGAGAGACATCTAAGTATTTTTTGATCACAACATGATAGAATATGGTGAATGTACGATATATGTTATATGCTTCAATAGAAGTTATCGTTGAAATTAAAAAAAATGAATTCTAAGATAAGACAATAGTATGTTGTTGTAAATAACTATAATGACCATTATGTGATTCAATAAAAGCAATGTTGCTATAGATAACAAAAGACAAGTAAATGCATCTACAACCTTAACTCATTGAAATAGTATGTCGGCTTTGGGACATTATACTAGAATAGAATCCCAAATAAGCTATTTGATTTATCTACATTTTTTTTAACACTAATTTTTTTGTTTAACCATCACTTAATCTTATACTTGTAACGATTTAAATGCACACCTTTTTATCATTAACAATCATCAATGATACTAGACTATGAAGTGATAAGTGATAAAACATTTCTATTTTGTTTGGATATAAGTTCTTTGAAGATTCATAAAAAACCCCTATAGAGTAGACATAGTAACTTCCAGCTCAATATCACTTCATTTCGTAGCAAGAAAGTTTAACTTGTAATCAAGCCCAATTACCACAAATAATTAACATAACCGTACCCATATATAATTTTAACTGAATATTTAATTTTGTCTTAAATGATGTCTTGTTAAGCTTTCATTATCAAAGTTTTCCAATAATTTAACTACAAAATAATATTTTAATATAAAACTTAATTCATTAATTGTTACATTTTCAGGACAACGATGCAAGGCTAATGTGTGTATCAGTTTATGTATATATATGTTAAATATTAATGTGTAGATAGATCGCTCAACTCCCACTTCTTTCTTCATTTGACATTTCTCTTCTGTTTTGGGTCATTGAATTTCTTGACATGTACTCCTCATCTTCACTAATTATATTCTTGTTCTCTCTTCTTTTACTCGATGACCATACCCGAGCACGAATCACCCTACCCGAAAATGTGACTGTGACAGCAGTTATAGCATTTGGAGATTCGGTGGTGGATCAAGGGGCCAACAATAATCTAAAGACTTTGATAAAAGCAAATTTTCGTCCATATGGAAAAGATTTTGTTGCTGGAAAACCAACCGGAAGATTTACTAATAATAGGACCCCGGCAGACATGATCGGTAAGTCTTGCATCTCAACATCTTTTATGAGTTTGCTTTGCATGGATGCCTTTACCCATTCAATATACATGTTTATTTTATGTTTATTTAATTTGACCCGACTAGGTGATTGACATTTTTCTTTTAGTTTCTACTAGTGTTTTTTTTATTCTTTTTCTTTTCTTTTTTTTTTAGTTTTTTGCGTGTGTTTGATGGTCATTTCTCTTTCTGTTTCTACTTTCTTAATTTTTCTTAAAGTGCTTTTTATGTGATGGACATTTCTCTTTAAAGGTTAAATGCCTTTTTAGGCAATTTTCTTTTACTCCTAAATACTACGTATATAAGAAATTTAATTCACACCTCATTTTGTTGGAGCAATTTTCACCAGATAGCTTTAATCAATCATCTTATATGTTATATTTTTGTATACGTATGTTATACTCTTATATCAATAAGATACATATAATAAAGTAAGGGTGTCCATCTAGAACAAAGGTGGAGTTATTTGTAAAAGGGATAAAAAAATAAGAAGAAAAAGAAAGATTATTTTTAGATTCAAGAGTTAAGAAAATTTAATGTCCTATAGTCTTATCTACATTTTCAAGTTTCATCCATTTTTTGATTGCTTCTAACTTTTACATATAATACTATTTAAAAAAACCTATACCATAAAAACGGTTTTTATCTTTAAAACACGTATAACATTGATATATATATATATATATATTATATATATATATATATATATATATATATAATATATATATATATAATATATATATATATATATATATAAACTTTTTTATGTTATTTTAACTCATTATGTGATATTTGTTAGATCATTGTGTAATATCAAGTTATTGGATAATACTGGTCAGATCAATATGTCTAATGTTAATCATTTGGTTTTCTCTTGTGTTTTTTCTAAAATAATAATTTTAAATAACATAATGTTGAAAATGTTATTATTTTTATGTTTGATAGCTTGTTTTGTAATCCTAATCAAGTAATTATGTAATTCTTGTCTAACAGCTTATTATTTTTATCGTCAATCATTGAGTCTAGTGTGATCATTATGTTATACATTATGTGTAATGCTAATATTGTGTTTAATGTTGATTATTGTGTTATACATTGTGTTTTTTTAAATTGATGACTTTCGAATAACGCAATGCAGAAAAATGTAAACTTTTTATGTTTTTAGTTTATTGTTTAATCATCATTACATAATTGTATAAACCTCATCAAATTAGAAGATTACATAATCAACTGGCGAAATTACACAAGAAGCTAAAAAGTGATTTTTTTTATTTTTTATATCAACTATACACATTTTAAAGATTAAAATTGTACTTTAAAAAATCATCATATGTAAAAATTACGAGCATTTTAAAAATATGTAGAACTTGAAAAAGGGAAAAGTTATCAATTTTGTTCTCAACCTGATCTCAATAAAAGATATTCATGTCAACATTAAAATATATCTTCTTTTATAATTTCTCGTTTTTTAAAAACCTTGTATTTGAAACTTTTAATTAGAATATATCCTCTTTTAAATTTAAATTCTCTCTTTCCAAATAAAGTACGAACTAGTTTAGTGAAATAAAATTTAAATATGCCGGTTAAGTCTAGTAAATTAATTAAAATTTCATGTTGTTTCTCTTGTAGCTTCCAATTTAATCTTCATACATACGAATGCTTAAAAGTTAAAACATTCAACTAGTAAAAGTAACCGGCCATTTACTTGTATAACTCTTGATATTGTATATATACGAAATTATAATTTTAGAATCCCAATATGAAGATGAGGGTGATATTGGTGACTATATGTTTAAGAAAAAAAGATATCGAGTTTATAAGATTTAAAAACTTAAAAAGGTGTTTGCAATTGAAGAAACAATGGAAATTCTAGTTCAACTACTATTCACGGGAAAGAACGAGTCTTTTGATCATATGGCTATTGAAGTAGGGCTGTAGGGACATACACTAATATCGGTTCTAATATATTTAACTAATAAGTAGAGAGGGACATCTGAAAAAATTAAAAGAAAATACAAAAAATCAATAATATGTAGGATATTGACTTTTTTAATAACAACACCTAGATTCTAGGTTAAACATCTAGACAATCTAGGATGCATTATCAGACTCAAGAATCAAACTCATAACGACAGAAACTACGGTTTAAGTTAGAACATTACTCTAATTGCTAGTTATTTATCATCATACCCAATCTTTTATTGCAATTCGGATATTTATCTAACATGGAGGTAGTAGACATATCTAATCAAAGACTAAGACATGTGTATCATTACTCATCTAACTTTTATGGAGGTTAATAAATTCATTTTGAAGATTAAGTAGGCTTACCTAATATTGTAGATCGTGGTAAACACAAATGGTTTAGGTTGGACATACTCTTATGCCCATATGCACACACGTATATGCACTAAAACATCCATCTCTACATCATATAGAAATCTAAAGTTTTTATCATATTTCTAACAAACGCCACACCTTTATGTCCTCGATTTTTAGATATTTATGTAAGTATAAACCAAATACAAAATCGATGGCATGGAAACAAATTATAATGGTAACAAACCCACCTTAATTCATCAACTATTATATTAGTGCATTTTCCTACAGTTGAATTTTAAGTAATTTGTTTGAAGTCAGAAGAGCAAATAAATACATAACAAACTAGCTGTATAAAGGTCATAAATAAGAACTACATTTACGTATGCATATACATATATAGGGGCCGGTTACTATACAAAATATAATTTATGTGAGAAACGTATAAAGTCACCAGAGCGTGACACAAGTTTTTTGGCAGATGTGTAATTTCGTCCGCGCCACGACTACACATATAAGATACATAATTAGACAAGGTATATTCATTATAATGCAAGTTATATTTATTATTATGCAAAGTAAAATTACATAAGTTATAAAAAATAAGTACGCAAGTTATATTTATAATTACGGAAGTTATATAATAGTCAGGCAAACTATATTCACAATGAAGCAATAAATAATCAAGCAAATTATACGCACTAGATGTTTTTAAAATTATGTTGTTTTTTTATAAATAAGTATAGTAATGCTATACTTCAATTATAGGGAATAATATGCTTGATTTTGTGGTGCAATTTTTATTTATAAAAGTAATGTCGTAAAAAAATAATATGCAAATAAAAAAACTAGAGGATTGAAAAAACCAACAACTCTAGGCTCTTTCCAAATCTATCCCTCCGGACCCCTTTATTATGTAATTATTCCATCTTTAATTTGAACCCTCCATCTCTTAGATTAATGATAGTTATTATTCGTTCACTTATCATAAAAACAACACTTTGTATAATGTTGTTGTTGATGCTCAAATTCTTGCTTTTCTTGCTTCACTTGCTACTTGCAATCACCATGTCGTTATTGATCAAGTTTCTACTAAACTTGCTATCTTCTTACGAATCTCTTGCTGAATTCTCCTTGCTTTAAACTTGCTATCCGTTTCACAAAGATTCGATCTTGCTACTTCTTAATGTTAGTCTTGTTGTAGGAACCTTAGGGCTCCAATTTCTTGCTACTTGCCAAAGGAAATAGATTTACTTTTATACTTGAAAATAGTAATTGTAACGATACCCTCGTTAGCATTAGGAAATTTTTTAGTACAATACCATTTACAAATACGACTAGAAAATAAATATAAACAATAGTTATGTACCAAACTTGATACAAACATTCGTCTTTAGTATATACTCCAACGAGTCTTCATATAGTATGCTTGACATGAGTGTTCATCGCGTTCGAATCTTCAAGTATACCTTTGACCTCAACAATTAACAAACAAAAGATTGACGATTATGGCTGAGGATCGTGTTAGACACGGGTCACTTAAAACAGATTTCGCGTATCTACTCAATACAACACGTCTGTCTCCCAGGGTATAACAACCAAAGCAATATGTATTACTGGAGAGTGTCTCGACCCGAGAGATTACCTGGTAAAATATGTGTTATGATATTATGTGAAAATATATTGAAGATGATAGTGTATGAATAACAATTTAGGGATTGCTCCCTTCTAAATTTCTATAAAAGTTGTTGAATCTAAAAGGAATAAATTTCTTTTTTTATCTTTTCTTTTCATCATGAGTTTATTAATATACTCATGCTAAAAACTTCACATTAATATGGGTTTATGATTTACAACCAAAACTTCCATTTGATTTATAAAATGTTTTATAAGACCAAATTAAAACTATAATTTTATTCATGACATGTTTAATATCAATTTTAATTAAAATCATCATTCATAATAAATATTTATAATATTTATTAAAAGACTTGGTTAAAACATAAAACATTCATGTTAATCAATACATGGTTTTATTAACATTATGCAAGAAATTATAACAATTTCCTACTATAATCATTCAAGTTTTACTTTGTTCATTCCGATCACTCAACTTTGAGCATCAATATATAATTCATTTTAGCTTCAGTTTGTACACGGTATAGTTCGTTACAAAACGAGAACTTAACCAATAAATAAATAACTATTTACATAAATAATATATAAATATAATTATTTTGTGTCCAAAATTCTAACAATTGTTTTGTGCTTTCTTGCCTAATCGAAATCTCTCTTGCTTTTTTCTTCAAATCTTCTTGCTTGATGGCTTGTTCTCTTTCGATTCTCGCTTTTAGCCTTCCCCTCTTTCTTTGTTAACTTCTTGCTAATTTTGTATGCTTCCCTTTTCATGTTAACATCAGAAACACAAATCTTGTTTCATAAGTTGATGTTTTTCTTTCTCTTCCTTGTACAATGACCAAGGTTGTCGCCTTGCTTCTTCGACTCTAAAACTGACCTTTTTTTAACCTGAGTGTTCTTATACCAGTTGTTGGTTCAAGTCCTGTTAAGACCCTCGATCGATGTCAATTGTGGATGAACTTGTATGAGTACACATCGAGTGTGCAAGGACTCGATGGAAACAAGGAAAAAACCCGAACACCATACACTAAATTCCACACATAATGTCAATACATGATGGGGATATCTATCTATACACCTATAAATCGTGGTTATTAACTAACCATAACTACAAAAAGTTACCGCTAATTACAATCAATTTACCTTTTCTAATTGAATTTTTACACACATTAGTTTGACTTCTAGTTTGATTAATTTCTTGATAATTTCTAATCCCAACATTCACTCCCTAAATCAATAAATTATTGACCTTTGTTTTCTCTGTTGTTATTCATCCATTGTGCAATCTATCTTGTCCATATTTATTCCTTTATTGCCACTGACTTGAACCATTGAAAACTCTAATAATCGATGTAAAACTTTATATCCACTGCTACTCCTTTCCCAAGATCTTTATGATCTCAATTTCTTATTCAAATTCTTCTTACCCTTTTACTAAATCGAATTCTTCTGAGTCTAGACAACCTTTGTGCTTTAAACCCTTCAATAATCACTTCTACTCTGTTGTGGATGCTTTCCCGATGATAGTAGCGGCAAGCGAGAGCAGATTGGGGCTTTCAAGGAAAAAAAAAGACGAATCTTAGTTCCTCAGCAAAGTGTTCATTTCTTTTTCGCCTCTCTTATTAAAAAAAGAAAAAACTCTTGTTTCCGACTTCACCCGAATTTGGCCGGAAATCACTTTCTTTGATTTTGTTCTTAAAAACTGATGAATTTTCTTAAATCGACTGATGTTGACTGTTAAAACTGAATCTACAATTAAACTATTGATATAGATTTTGGTTCCAATCTTATGTTTTAGTCTGATACGCAAAAACAAGGTGTTAAAATCGGTAAGTTGTTTTATTCATCTTCTGGTTGATGGAGACTGCCTTTAAGTTGACTGTTAAGGCCCTGAATTATTGATCAATTGTGGATGATGTATTATTTCAACACATCATGGTTATTTATACCCCTACATATGGCTGTTATTAGCTAACCATAACTACCCTAACTTTTTGCTAATTACATTTAGTTGGGCTTTTCTATTTGATCTTTTATACACTATAATTTGACTTCTAATTTAATTATTTTTTTGATTATTTTCAATTCCAATAGGCACAAGATTACACTCAAATACATAAAACTCTCTAGCATAAAAATATGTTGTCTTTTGTTTGCTTAAATACAAATGGGAGAATTATATGTTACTGCTTTTAATCCTCACTTTTCATTAACATTAACCCTTCACAAATAGGTAATGAAACTAAAGACTAGCGACAATACTGCTACTAGAACAACTTAAATACTAATTAAACTACTATTTGGACCTATTCGAAGCCATGACCTGATTTGACCCGCACCCATCATGATTAACCTACACTAAAAGATAGCTTTAGCACGACCATGAAAACAATTTATATCTCATGCGAAGCTTGTTATCGTAAAAAGAAATGTTTGGAAATATTTTAAATTAACTTTGTTCATGATTAAATTTAATGTTAACCATTGAAATTTTCTATTTAAAAGAAATTGCAATAGTAAAATCTGATTTATGTTTCAGTTAAAGAATTGGAAATTAAAGAGCTATTACCGGCATACCTTGATCCATCCCTTGATGATAAAGAGTTGATAACCGGTGTAAGCTTTGCTTCTGGTGGCTCAGGATATGACCCTCAAACTCCAAAGATAGTGGTAATCATCAAAAATTCCTTTTTATATTTGCCTCTATCAAGGATTTGTCTATGGTTGAAAACCCTGGTTAATGTCAACTATAAAACCTTACGAAGATAGAATATAAACTCAACGACTTTAGTTATTTTATTAGAAGTACGACCTATTGTTTGTTTACTTGAAATTAATTTATCTAAATCTTATGAATCAGGCTGTTTTGTCGTTTGCGGACCAGCTAAAACAATTCAAAGAATACATTGAGAAACTCAAGGGTCTAGTTGGAGAAGAAAAAACACAATTCATAATAGCAAATACCTTATTCTTGGTGGTCGCAGGAAGCGATGATCTTGCCAATACTTACTTCACTATTGGCATTCGACGATTACAATATGATATCTCATCTTATACTGATCTTATGGTATCATCTGCATCCAACTTTATTAAGGTAATATAGTTTAGTTTCTATTTTATGTGATTTTCTCACTTTTGTTTTGGATTATTAAAATTATTTTATTTTGGTTTTACAACATTGAAGGATATATACAATCTTGGAGCACGCAGAATTGGAGTCTTTGGTGCACCACCAATAGGATGCTTGCCATCACAAAGAACTCTTGGTGGTGGTGGTCTTAGATTGTGTGTAGAAGAATACAACCAAGCAGCACAATTATATAATAGCAAGCTACAACCACAACTTGAATACCTAAATAGCACCCTGGCGCAATCGAGGATCGTGTATATAGACATATACAACCCGTTGCTTGCTATTATTGAAAACCCACTCCAATACGGTACTTGATACTTATAATTGTGATTATGATAGTCATATTTTCTTGTTTCAATAAACATTTTACTTAATTTGTATAACAAGTTTACACTCTCATACTTCAGGACTAGAAGTTGTGGATAGAGGTTGTTGTGGCACGGGAAATTTAGAGGTTTCAATTTTGTGTAACCATTTACTCCCCACATGTCCTGATGATTCAAAGTACCTCTTCTGGGACAGCTATCACCCTACAGACAAAGGTTACAGCATCCTCATAAATCAAGTGATAGGAAAATACATTAGCTATTTCTATTGATTCTATACATAATAGTCCGTAATCCTTTTAAACGTTGGTGGCAAGCTTGATTGTTGGTGTTTGAAATTTATCATCAAATGACTATTGAATGATCTGATGTTACAATGTTAATTATGTATGTGATGTAACGTGTTTATATACCTGCTATTTTAAATCCATAAAAATTAGCCTTAATTGTGTTGAAAGTCATGGCGAATGATTCATTCATGTAATCAACCAACCAAAGCTAGAAATGATAAAACTTACCAAGGAAATATAAGAGAAGCACAAAAACACAAATGATCCAAGTATAGTAACAAGAATCACACTTGATACACCTCGCCCACATTAGAAGAAAACAATTTAATTAAAATCTATATAGGTAAGTTGGAAAATACAAGGCTAGGGTACTTTCAATTGAGGGTTTAGATATATCGGTTCAAGTGACCTAATTAAATTCGGGTGGCATATATTTGTTTAATAAAAAATGATATTATATAACTTGTTTTTAAAATTTTAAATAATTTTGTTGTTTCTATGAGTCTAGCAAAAATAACTTTTAACATTTAGTTATTTCAAAATTTAAGATGGGTTAAAAAGTTTCTAATGAATTAAAACTAATGAAAATGACTAACCAATATATATATATATATATATATATATATATATATATATATATATATGTGTGTGTGTGTGTGTGTGTGTGTATATATATATATATATGTGTGTGTGTGTGTATATATATATGTATATATATATAGGGGAAAGATACTAAGAAAACCACACTTTTATGAGAAAACTAAGAAAATCACATTCAACCAATCAAATTATTTATAATTATTTTTATTTTATTTTATTTAAAGGGTATTTTAGTCAAATATTAATCCATTATTTTTGGTACCCTTTTAATTAAACTACATGATTCTCTTTCTCTTTATTTCATTTATCTTCTTCAACCTCCATCTAAAAACCCTAAAAGTAACCTGATTATAAAGGCCACTCACATCCACATATGAAGAAAATGAACCAAGATGAAGACGATAAACTGAGATGAAGATGATAACCGAGATGAACATGATGATTCGAGATGAAGATAATTATGATCTATAGATAAAGATAATGGTTGGAGATGAAGATGATTATGAAATCAAGACGAAGATGATTATGAATTTGATGAACAATATGTAGATGATGAGAACAACGAAGAAATCAATCCAAAAAAGAACACTTTTTCATCCATCTTTACTTTAACAGAAAGATAACATCTTCCTTTTTCACATTCTTTCTTTTTTTATTATTTTACAATCATATATTTTTATAGTAATTTAATTGCATATATGTACACCATCTCCTCTTTATTTTTGTTCAATGACACACATATGTAAGTGTAAGGCCCCGTTCCCGGAGACCTCACAGTTGGTCATTCATTGCACATAAAACATTATAAATACATTTGCCTTACGAAAACATTACAGCGGAAACATAAATAAAATATAACTTTTCATATCATTACAAATGTTTATGTAAGTTAATACAAGTGTTCATTTCAAAATATCATTCGTTCGCATTACAATGCAAAAACATTAACAAAAGAATGCCATCCAAAAGAGCTGAGTAGCCGCCTCGTGCCATCCCCAGCAACGTTTACCTGCCAACTGAAAATGTATAAAAGTCAGCGTTGCTGAGTGAGTTCTAGTTTTGTAAATAAAACATACTTTTCTTTCGAAAACCGTTCTTTACTTTCTTTCAAAATCATACTATACTTTTCATTCATCCGTGATCATACGTCATATGTACATACAGATAATATCATCATTATCTTCTTTAATCTTTCATGCTTTACTTCCCTTTCTGACAACCATAAACCCTTCCCTTTGTTCATGGTACTGTACCTAGGCCTATCATAGACCTTCTATAACAGTGCATCGCATCTCGTGGTCACAGTACCTAGGGTAAGATTTAGGTTTACTATGCAATACCTTTCTGTTCGTGGTTATGGACCTAGGCCTCTCATTGACCTTCTATAACGGTGCATCGCACCTCGTGGTCACAGTACCTAAGGTATGAATGTAGGTTTACTATGCAATACCTTTCTGTTTGTGGTTCTGGACCTAGGTTCTGAGGCCTCTCATAGAACTTCTATAATGGTGCATCACACCTCGTGGACACAGTACCTAAGGTATGCATGTAGGTTTACCATTACCATATGCAATACCTTTCTGTTCGTGGTTCTGGACCTAGGCCTATCATAGATCTTCTATAACGGTGCATCGCACCTCGTGGTCATAGTACTTAAGGTATGCAACAATAGTTCTATGCAAATGGTCAATCACAAAGAAAGACCCCGATGTACATGCCATGCTTACAAGACTATCTCTACTTTCATTACTCATTAATACATGCATTCTTACTTCATGTTCCTCTTTCCTTTACGTTTCACTTTACGTTACATAATACTTCATTTATTCATTAACATCACACGTAAAGTCATGGGAAAGATAAACATACATCATCAAGCAGGGCATCATACACACATAACATACATCGTGTATAACCATGCAACACCCGTCCAAATCGAGTTTTAACACCAAGTGTGTTTTCACCCAATTCCCCAACCAGACCTCTTATTCATTTAGAGTTTAGATGATCTTCTATCAGTGCCTCATCTTGAAATCCTTGACTTGCTTCATCACCTTAGAGGTCATGATTAGTTGATAAGCTTTCACCCGAATTGGTTCGGGCCTCTCCTTTCGGCTAAGGGCGTCCGCCACCACGTTAGCTTTGCCCGGATGGTAATGTATCTCATAATCATAATCCTTTATGAGCTCTAACCATCGTCTCTGCCTCATATTCAGGTCCTTCTGCTCAAAGAAGTACTTTAAGCTCTTGTAGTCGGTGAAGATGGTGCACTTCATTCCATACAGATAATGCCTCCAAATCTTTAGTGCAAAGACCACGACCGCTAGTTCCAAGTCATGAGTAGGGTAGTTGACCTCATGAACCTTCAGTTGTCGGGATGCGTAGGCTATAACTTTTCCTCTTTGCACTAACACACACCCCAACCCCGAGTAAGAAGCATCTGAATACACCACCAAATATTTGCTTCTATCGGGTAACGACAAGACAGGAGCTTGAGTCAACCTCACCTTTAACTCCTCGAACGCCTGTTCTTGAGCTTGACCCCATATAAACTTTACATCCTTTCGGGTCAACTTGGTCAGTGGAGAAGCGATCTTGGAAAAGTCTTGGATGAATCTTCTGTAGTAGCACGCCAAACCCAAGAAACTATGAATCTCGGATGGCGTCTTTGGAGACTTCCATTGCATTACTGCCTCCACCTTAGCCGGGTCCACCATAATCCCATCGGGATTCACCACATGACCCAAGAACTAAACTTCACGCAACCAAAATGCGCACTTGGAGAATTTGGCATACAACTTCTCCCTTCTTAAGGTCTTTAACACCTCCCGAATGTGATCGGCATGCTCCTTCTCGCTCTTCGAATAAATCAGGATATCATCAATAAACACAATCACTGATTTATCTAACATTGGCCGACACACTTGATTAATCAAATCCATAAAAGCAGCTGGCGCATTGGTCAGACCAACTGACATAACAAGGAACTCATAGTGACCGTAGCATGTGTGAAAAGCTGTTTTAGGGATATCCTGCTCCTTCACCTTCAGCTGATGATAACAAGATCGAAGATCTATCCTCGAAAACCAGCTGGCACCTTGGAGCTGATCAAACAAAACATCTATTCTTGGTAGGGGTATCGGTTCTTCACCGTTAACTTGTTCAGCTCTCGGTAGTCAATGCACATCCTCATACTACCGTCTTTCTTCTTCACAAACAGGACCGGAGCACCCCAGGGAGAGACACTTGATCTAATGAACCCCTTATCGAGCAGCTCTTGCAACTGCTCCATTAGTTCTTTCATTTCCATGGGAGCTAATCGATATGGTGCTTTGGCAACAGGCTGAGCACCGGGTATCAAATCAATTTGGAACTCAATCTCGCGATCCGGTGGCATGCCGGGTAAGTCTTCTGGGAATACGTCCGGAAAGTCACACACAACTGGTAGATCAGATAGTTGCGGTGTTAGCGCGTCCACATCCTTTACGTAGGCCAAGTAGGCACTACATCCACGCCTCATGCACTTTCCCACCACCACCATTGAAATCATTTTCGGGATCGTCATGACGCGATCTCCATAATCATAACCAAACTCCCATCAGACGCAACTAATCAAATCATCTTCTTGCGACACACGATGTTTGCTTCATAGGTTGCTAACCAGTCCATCCCTAGTACTACATCAAATCCACCTAGGGGTATCACGTGTAATCTAGCAGTAAACCTATGGCCCTCTAGTTCTATGGCACAGTCCTCTATCACATCAGTAATTCTCGTGGACTTACCAATAGCAGTTTCTACCTCGAAGGGCTCATCAATACATCTACTCTTACTAGGAAACTTAGCACAAAAGGCAGCAGAAATGAAACTCTTACTAGCACCAGAATCAAATAACACAGATGCAAGAGTTTGGTTTACTAGAAACATACCTGACACCACGTCGGGTCTGTCCTAGCCTCCTCCCAAGTCATTGTGAAAGCTCGGGCGCTTGCCTTCTGTCCTTCTCCTCCAGCCTTCTTCGCTCCTGAACTCTCAGCCCTAGGCTTCTTATAATCCTTGTTCACGTGGCCCTCCATGCCACAGTTAAAACATCGGACCGTACGACAGTCCTTGTCTATATGCCCCGGCTTCCCACATTTGAAGCATACATTCAACCCCATCCTGCATTCCCCACTATGTTCTCTCCCAGACCTATCACACCTCCTTATACCCGCACCCGATACGACCACACGACAGTTGTCCACCCGTGCCTTCTTGATACCGTCGAAGCATTACCCCGACCAAACCTTTTCCCCTGCCAGTTACGATCACCACCACTCTTCTTTCCACCTTCATTCACCACCACCGTCCTCTCATCATACAGTCTCCCTGCCAAATTCACTGCCGACCTAAATGTGCTCGGCCGGGCAGCGATCATGTGCCTGCGAATATCCGCTGGCAAACCCTGAATGTACCTCTTGATTTTTCGAGATAGAGGTGTCACTTGATCCGGCACGAAACGTGCCATCTCATTGAATTTCGTGGTGTATTGCTGGTGCGTCATAGTTCCCGCCTCCAGTTGCAGGAACTCCCTTTCGACCTTGTCCATTTGCCGATGAGGACAAACTCTTCAATCACCAACTTTTTCCACTCAGACCATCTCATCTTGGACAAAAATCTTCAATCCCGATGGCCCTGCTACCCTCGGCTTGGACAATGTTGTCCCACCAGCACAAAGCCGAATCCATAAAAGAGTGGGTATCGAACTTCACCTTTTGGTCTTTCCGGCACTCGCTGATATCGAGGACAACCTCCATTTCCCTCACCCACCGGTGAGCAGCTGCAACAATGCCATTTCCATCGAAAGTAGGGGCTTGCATCTCATAAACGCCCCATAGTTACAGCCTCTAGTCGCCTCCGGCGCAGGCTCCTCTTCTTCCTCCTCATCGTCAGAGAGAACCGTTTCCGGCTCTGGTTGTTCTCGTCCCCCGGGGACCTGTTCCTCTCTTTTCTTTTCCATCCCTTACGACCTGATCACTTCGATCACCACAGATGGTAGAATCGTCTGCATGACCTCGTGAACCTCTTCCACCACAGCCTCCTTTACTGAGGCTCTTAGATTGGCGCTCTCGTCGCTACCCTCCGGATGAGGGTCTCTAGTTCTTCATGAACCACTTTCTTGGCTCTGGGTCTCCCTCTCTTGGGTCGCGAAGCAGCACCATGACCTCCACCACGAGAGGCTTTCGAAGATCTACCGCCAACCATCTTCTAACACACTATAAGATTCAAACACTAACGCGGTCATTCAAGGTAATAGCTCAGTTTATGTCAAGTATAGTGAGTTCCTAATTACAGTGGCCAGTTGTGATTAGCCACTCACTTTACTCTTCATACCCCAAGCATCTCCTATCCTGACTTAATCAGTATCTAAATATACATACAACACATAACCACATACCATGCGCACATAAACCGGTTAATATTACGAAAATACCTGATGGCACACAACTACTCAGATTGGCATCCCATTCCTATTCCGTCACATTCTTAGTTTAACTTAGGTTTATTTTGAAAATTTACCCATTTCACTTAAACTTTGGCTTTGATACCAAGTTGTAAGGCCCCGTTCCCGGAGACCTCACAATGGTCATTCATTGCACATAAAACATTATAAATACATTTGCCTTATGAAAACATTGCAGCGGAAACATAAATAAAATATAACTTTTCATTTCATTACAAATGTTTTTGCAAGTTAATACAAGCGTTCATTTCAAAATATCATTCGTTCGCATTACAATGCAAAAACATTAACGAAAGAATGCCATCCAAAAGAGCTGAGTAGCCGCCTCGTGCCATCCCCAGCAACGTTTACCTGCCAACTAAAAATGTATAAAAGTCAGCGTTGCTGAATGAGTTCTAGTTTTGTAAATAAAACATACTTTTCTTTCAAAAACCATTCTTTACTTTCTTTCAAAATCATACTATAAAACATACTTTTCATTCATCCGTGATCATACGTCATACGTACATACAGATAATATCATCTTATCTTCTTTAATCTTTCATGCTTTACTTCCTTTTCTAACAACCATAAACCCTTCCCTTCTGTTCATGGTACTGGACCTAGGCCTATCATAGACCTTCTATAATAGTGCATCGCACCTCGTGGTCACAGTACCTAGTGTATGATTTAGGTTTACTATGCAATACCTTTCTTTTCGTGGTTCTGGACCTAGGCCTCTCATAAACCTTCTATAACGGTGCATCACACCTCGTGGTCACAGTACCTAAGGTATGAATGTAGGTTTATTATGCAATATATTTCTGTTCGTGGTTCTGGACCTAGGCCTCTCATAGACCTTCTATAATGGTGCATCGCACCTCGTGGTCACAGTACCTAAGGTATGCAGCAATAGTTCTATGCAAATGGTCAATCACAAAGAAAGACCCCAATGTACATGCCATGCTTACAAGACTATCTCTACTTTTATTACACATTAATGCATGCATTCTTACTTCATGTTCCTCTTTCCTTTACGTTTCACTTTACGTTACATAATACTTCATTTATTCATTAACATCACACATAAAGTCATGGGAAAGATAAACATACATCATTAAGCAGGGCATCATACACACATAACATACATCGTGTATAACCATGCAACATCATCATCTTCATCATCATAAACATCAGTCACATAACATAACATGCCCATCATACCATCTATGACCCCAAAATCAACTTACATAGCCCCCCCGGAAATCCCCGAGTCAAAGCCTACATTACACTTTTTCCCAAAAATTAGAAAAATATTCTAAGTCCTTAGGCGCATGGGCACTATGCTGTGACGACCCTAAAAATAAGGTTAGACAAAATTAATTTATGAATAAATTCTATTATTGTGTTCTTAAATATATATATAAATCATGAATTTTTATGTGCACATATATGTAAAGTTGTATGTATGCCTACATACATGTCTTACGTTTGCATGTGCCTATCTTTGGATAAGTATATACATATATGTGAATTCTGGAAAAGGGAAGTGAAATTCCTTGGACACATAGTTAATCAAGAAGGTATACAAGTAGATCCCGCAAAAATAAAAGCTGTTTAGAAATGGGAAGATCCAAAAACACCAACAGAGGTACGTCAATTTTATGATTGACAGGATATTATAGAAGATTCATAGAAAATTTCTCAAGAATAGGTCAACCACTCACAGAATTAACTCAAAAAGACAGACCCTATGTTTGGGAAGATAAGCAAAAGGCTGCATTTGAGTTATTAAAATATAAATTATGCAGTGCTCCTATTTTAGCATTACCAGAAGGGACTGATGATTTTATTGTATATTGTGATGCCTCAAGTCAAGGATTTGGATGTGTTCTAATGCAAAGGAATAAGGTAATAGCTTATGCCTCTAGACAACTTAGGGGTAGCGAAAGGAATTATACTACTCATGATTTGGAATTAGGAGCAGTAGTATTTGCACTTAAAATCTGGAGGCATTATCTGTATGGCACAAGGTGTACAATATATACAGATCATAAAAGTTTACAATATATATTTGATCAGAAAATGTTGAATATGAGACAAAGGAGATGGGGAATTACAAAGTGATTATGATTGTAAATCAAGTATCATCCAGGAAAGGCAAATGTAGTAGCTGATGCTTTGAGTAGAAAAGAAAGAACAAAAACATTATGAGTACGTTCCATGAGAATGGAATTACGTTCCGAATTGATAAGTCAAATACAGGAAGCTCAATAAAAAGATAAGTTAACATTAAAAGGGCAAATGAAAGTTTAAAATAAGACACAAATAGAGTCCTAAAATTCAAAGGAAGATCTTGGATACCAGATAATGTTATACTTTGAAAGGTTGTTCTACAAGAGGCACATAAATCAAGGTATTCTGTACATCCAGGGAATAACAAAATGTATAAAGATCTAAAAAGCCAATACCGGTGGCCAGGAATGAAGAAATCAATCGGAGAATTTGTAGGCAAATGTGATATTTGTTCAGGAGTAAAAGCTGAATACCAAAAACCCTCTGGATACTTGCAACAGCCAGAAATTCCAGAATGGAAATAGGATCAAATAACTATGGATTTCGTAACCAAATTATCAAGGACTTCAAATGGATACGACACCATATGGGTTATAGTGGATAGGCTAAAAAAATCAGCACATTCCTACCAATCAGGGAAGATTATAAAATGGAGAAATTGGCAAGAATTTACATAAAAGAAGTTGTATCCAGACATGGAATACCTATTTCAGTTATATCAGACAGAGATAGTAGATCATGTCCAGATTCTGGAAAACATTACAAAAAGCTTTAGGAACTCAAGTAAATCTGAGTACAACATATCATCCACAGACAGATGGTCAAAGTGAGAAAACAATTCAAACTTTGGAAGATATGTTACGAGCTTGTGCATTAGATTTTGGTGGAAATAGGGATACACATCTTCCTTTAATAGAATTTTCTTATAATAATAGTTATCATTCGAGTATTGGAACAACCCCATTTGAAGATTTATATGGAAGGAAGTGTAGATCACCCCTATGCTAGGATGAAATAGGAGATAGATAACTTACAGGACCTGAATTGATACAAGAAACCTCAGATAAGATTCTTGAAATTAAGAACAGGTTGAAAGCTGCCAGGGATCGACATAAAAGTTATGCTGATAAAAGAAGAAAACCACTGGAATTTCAGATTGGAGATAAGGTCTATTTAAAGGTATCACTCACAAAAGGCATAGTTCGATTTGAAAGAAGAAATAAGTTAAATCCTAGATATATTGGTCCATTTGAAATCACTGATAGGGTTGGTTCAGTAGCATATAATTTGGATCTGCGTTCAGAATTAAGTGAAGTACACAACATCTTTCATGTGTCCAATCTAAAGAAATGTCTAGCAGATGAGACATTAAAAGTTTCAGTTCAAGAGATAAAAATAGACAAGAAACTACACTTTATGGAAGAACCAATAGCCATATTAGATAAAAAAGTGAAAAGGCTAAGAAGAAATAAGATTCCTATAATGAACGTTAAGGGGAATGCAAAAAGAGGTCCAGAATATTCTTGGGAAAGAGAAGATGAGATTTTGAGAAAGTATCCCCACCTATTGGGAATTAGTAACTAGATAAGTTCCCCTCAACTTTAGGTATTATCTCCTAAGTAAATTTCGAGATGAAATTATTTTTACGGGGGGAGAATGTGACGACCCTAAAAATAAGGTTAGGCAAAATTAATTTATGAATAAATATATTATATGTGTTCTTAATATATATATATATATATATATATATATATATATATATATATATATATATATATATATATATATATATATATATATCATGAATTTTTATGTGCACATATAGGTAAAGTTGTATGTATGCCTAGATACATGTCTTACGTTTGCATGTGCCCATCTTTGGATAAGTATATACATATATATTATGTGTATTATGTGTTGATGTATATATTGTTGCACGTATGCATGGTTGCATGCATACACAACCTTTTACGTATGAATGTATCCATATTCATAATCTTTTGTTACCAAACATTAAGTAATCAAAGAAACTCAACCATAAAACACCAAATGATACAAAAACACAACCCAAACAAACACCACAATACAAACCTCAAAGTAAACCTACATTAAAAACTAAGTAACCCCAAAACACAAGCATCATTTAAACTCAAAGACTTGGTTCATTAGAGTCTTGAGCCATCCGGTTAGCAACCTAACTTTGCAATAAAGAACTTGATGAGTCATTACACCCATAGTTGCCACCTAGCTTCAAAAGACACTCACCATGCTTGTGTCTTGCCACCTTATAAGTCTAGTAACCTAGAGCAATGATGGAGTCCCCTCCATTAAATTCAGCCGAGATCTCCCTAGACCCCATCGGTTATTGCATAAACCACACACACCATCTAAACTATCACCCCAAACACTCTCGGTCACCATCATCCTAACCGAACACCACAACCATTCTCACCTCCATTCCTCATACCCCACACAACCCATAGATCACAACCATATTCCACACTCTCTACATTCACTGTTCCTTCTAAATCGCAAATTACAACGGATCAAGGGAGATTGGAAACTTTGGAAGCTCAAGACATTTACACACGTTAAAGAAACGGAGAAAGAAACTACCATTAGCTATCATCACCCTCTCCTTCTGTCAAAATCAAGGTTTCACTCCTTAAACCATAACTAGTTAAGATTACAAAAACTATACATGTGTTAAAAAAACACATATGACCAACCTTTTCGATTTAGCATTTAAGATCTTTATGAATCCTATAAATATATCAAATTTATTTAAAAAGTCAGTACGAAAGTTGTAAGAATCTGAAATAAATAAAATGAAACTTGATAATCGAAAGTTTATATAAAGAAAATTATCAACAAAGGGATAGAATTTAGGTACAACTTGTTAAATTCAGTTTATTGTGTTATAGATTATGATTGTAGGAACAAACATAGGAGGCATGTTTAGAATATTAAAAATTATAGTTCTGCAGGTTTAAGGCTAAGCAAGATAAGGATACAGAAATACAAGACGCTGACTCTCCCAAGAAAGAGAAAAGAGAAAGCAAAAGACAAAAGATAAATGAAGGACAAATTATGACAAACCAACAGACTCTTAAAAGGCTTAAGAAAATCCAACAGGAAATCAAGAATATTCAGAAGGATGTTAAAGAGTTAAAGACACCCAAGAGAAACATCTTTTTAAGAATATGGAAATGGGTTTAGGGAAATTAGAAATTACTTTCTAACTTAAAATGCACAAATCCTTAATAAGAACTTATTTGTAATATATATTTTGTGTTTGAAATTATTGACTGTTAAGTGTTAGCTAAAATGCTATTAAGAAATTAAATATATATATTTTTTATGTTGACTATAATTACCTATAGAAAAATCATGCCGCCAAGAAGGAACACACAGCCCTTAAGAAGAACGGCATGAGTTGGACGACCTAGAACTCGACTAGGAGAAGAACTCCTGCAAACACAACCCCAATGAAGATGATAGAATCTCACGAATAGTAACACAGCAGATTGAGGTTGCTATACCCATACTAGTAACCCAACTTCAACAAAACCAAAACCTTGGAGCTACAACACCAAGGAACGAAATACCCATTGACGACACCATGAGAGGACAACGAGAAGAAGGAACTATAATTTGAAAAGGATGCTCCTATAAAGCTTTTATGTCATGTAGGCCTCGGGAATTTGATGGTAAAGGCGGAGCTGTACAGGCTCTACGCTGGTTGGACAAAATGGAATGAACTTAGAGATCAGCAATTGTGCCAATAGCAACAAGACCTTGTTTGCTTCACATTCACTAAGGGGAGAAGCACAATCTTGGTGGAAAATGGAAATAACACCAAAGGTAGGCAGGTTATGAATAGGTTAAGTTAGAACGAATTTAGGGGTTTAGTAATAGAAAAATATTGTCCTATAATGAAATAGAAAAATTAGAAATTGAATTCCTAGCACTAGAAATGAAAGGAGCAGCACATCGAGAATATACCGATAGATATAATGAACTCTCAAGATTAGTACCACATCTAGTCTCCCCTGAAGCAAAGAGAATAGGAAGATATATTTGGGGATTAGTACCACAAATAAGAGGGCTAGTAAAATCTGCTATGCATAAAACTTTCCAAGATGCCGTAAGCCTATCAGGGAGCTTAACTGACGAAATGATAAGAAACAGATCTTTAAGTATCCCTAAATTAGGAGAGAAAAGAAAATGGAATGATGATAACTCAAGAGGAAGGTTTGGAGGAAATTCCCAGAAAAGAGATACAACCTGTCACATTCCGGCGGAAGCGTGAGATAATTATTTGGGTGTGACTTGTTTGTACAGAAGTCATTGATTAACAGAGTTTATCACATAGCACAACAACATATATCAAATTAGACATAACATAATTTATAAGATAATAAGAAGTTTAGGATTACATTAAATCATGATAGTCAAAATTTGATCTAAATATAATCCTATTACAGCATAATTTCTAACTGCTACATCTTCAGTAACGGTGGAAATGAGCGTCCACCGATATGCTGAGATCATACATATTCACAGTTAGATTCACACAGACTTTCCCCATTACTTCTCCCCAACCTTTATACACATCAAAAGAGAACATTAAGCTGTTAGACATGATGAATTCCTGAAAAAGCATACTCAAAATAGTTAACATAATGTTGGTGAGTTCATAGGTTTATCTTGCACAAAATATTATTGTTGCATCAAATACAACCAAACCTTACTTAATAATTATATCAACCATACTATCATAACATAATTCATAAATCAGATAATATAGCATCACAACACTCATCCTGTTGGTGCAGAAAATTATTTCCTAAGTAGCACTACCTATATATCTAACGGTTCCACATTGAATTAATGGCTGTAATATAAATGATAGTATAACTCAAAAATTGCATCAATCACAAAAAGCAATAGTATGCTTTTTCCCCCAAAAGTTTATAAAAATCAAAATGGGGCTATGAATCGCACCTTTACTCCAAGAAATCACCTATAAATAAAATATTTATAGTTTAGAAAACACAAATATTTTTGTTCAAAATTTTTAGTACCTCAAACAATATCAAAATTGTTACAATAAATAGGTAAAGAAATGAAACATAACATACTCAGATTTCCTGTTTTACTTATATACAGTTTATTTCCTATAAATTTTAGAATAATCAAATAAATTGTTAGAATTATCTTTGGGTTTCTAAAAATTCCCAAACTTGATCAGAATATTTGACATAATATTTAAAATTCTGCAAAATTTTCCCAAATCTTCAATCATAGCAGAGTCAATTTTATGATTTTTCATCATTTTACTAATATTTAGTAAAGATATCAGAATATGTCCAAAAATTCCTATTTTCATACAGAAGGTTCTTTTCAGCTTTTCATATTTTCTGAAATTTTCTCATAATTTATTGGAAAGTTAAAGTATTTTTCCCGATTTTTATGTTACAGAAATTCTAAAAATTCATAACTTATTTGTTACTTCAAGTTAGGTCATGAACCGTTTTATGTAAATGCTATAATTCATAAGTTTTAACATATAACTCTCTTAATCTCATTCCAGGTTCAGTTCTTCCAGCATAAATGTTTTCTTCAAATACTAAAATAATTTATATAAATTATTTTATTCATAGGAATGGCATCAAAATCTGCTGAACTATAATTCTTAATATTTTAAACATATTTTCAATGTTTGTTCCCACAATCATAATCAATAACATATTAAACTAAATCAAGCTATACCTAAATTTTTAACCCCTTTGATAATTTTTCTTTATATAACTTTTGATTATCAAGATTTACTTTATTTATTTCAGATTCTTAAAACTTTCTTACTGAGTTTTCAAATAAACTTGATATGTTTATAGGATTCATAAAGATCTTAGATGTTAAATCAAATGGGTTGGTCATATGTGTTTGTTTAACACATGTATAGTTTTTATAATCTTAACTAGTCATGGTTTAAGGAGTGAAACCTTGATTTTGAGAGAAGGAGAGGGTGATGATAGCTGATGATAGCTTCTTTCTCCAGTTTTTCAACGTGTGTGGGTGTCTTGAGCTTCCAAGGTTTCCAATTTCCCTTGAACCGTTGTAAAAGATGTTGAGTATTCAAGTTGTGATCAGTAGGTGTTTGTTAGAAAGAACCGTGGGTGTAGAGGGGTGGAAGATAGTGGTGATATACGGGTTGTGTAGGGTGTGAGGAATGGAGGTGAGAATGGTTGTGGTGTTCGGTTAGGATGATGGTGACCGGCAGTGTTTGGGGTGATAGTTTAGATGGTGTGTGTGGTTTATGCAATAACCGATGGGGTCTAGGGAGATCTCGGCTAAATTTAATGGAGGGGACTCCATCATTGCTCTAGGTTACTAGACTTATAAGGTGGCAAGACACAAGCATGGTGAGTGTCTTTTGAAGCTAGGTGGCAACTACGGGTGTAATGAGTCATCAAGTTCTTTATTGCAAAGTGAATCAATTGTTTAGGTTGCTAACCGGATGGCTAAAGACTCTAATGAACCGAGTCTTTGAGTTTAAATGATGCTTGAGTTTTGGGTTTACTTAGTTTTTAAATGTAAGTTTTCTTTGAGGTTTGTATTGTGGTGTTTGTTTGGTTGTGTTTTTGTATCATTTGGTGTTTTATGGTTGAGTTTCTTTGATTACTTAATGTTTGGTAACAAAAGATTATGAATATGGATACATTCATACGTAAAAGGTTGTGTATGCATGCAACCATGCATACGTGCAACATATATATACATAAACACATAATACACATAATATATATATGTATATACTTATCCAAAGATGGGCACATGCACACGTAAGACATGTATGTAGGCATACATACAACTTTACATATATGTGCACATAAAAATTCATGATTTATATATATATATTTAAGAACACATATAACAGAATTTATTCATAAATTAATTTTGCCTAACCTTATTTTAGGGTCATCACATTCTCCCCCCGTAAAAATAATTTCGTCCCGAAATTTACTTAGGAGATAATACCTAAAGTTGAGGGGAACTTATCTGGTTACTGATTTCCAATAGGTGGGGATACTTTCTCAAAATCTCATCTTCTCTTTCCCAAGTATATTCTGGACCTCTTTTTGCATTCCACTTAACTTTCACTATAGGAATCTTATTTCTTCTTAGCCTTTTCACTTCTTTATCTAATATGGCTATTGGTTCTTCCATAAAGTGTAGTTTCTTGTCTATTTTTATCTCTTGAACTGGAACTTTTAATGTCTCATCTGCTAGACATTTCTTTAGATTGGACACATGAAAGATGTTGTGTACTTCACTTAATTCTGAAGGCAGATCCAACTTATATGCTACTGAACCAATCCTATTAGTGATTTCAAATGGACCAATATATCTAGGATTTAACTTATTTCTTTTTTCAAATCGAACTATGCCTTTTTGTAGGGCCCCGTTCCCGGGACGCTTACAGCTGGGTTCTCATTGCACATAAAACGTATAATTACATTTGTATTTAATAAATTGCATCGGAAAACTAAAACAAACTTTCATTTCCATGTAAATGCTTTTGCAAGTTAATACAACATTCCTTACAAAATAGCTTGTTCGCATTACAATGCAAAAACATTAATCAAAAGAATGCCATCCCAAAAGGGCTGAGTAGCTTCACGGGTGCCATCCTTAGCAAACATTACCTGCCAACTGGAAAACATACAAAAAGTCAGCGTTGCTGAGTGAGTTCTAGTTTTATTACAAAACATACTTTACTTTCACCAACTTCTCAGCTCAGGCCATTCATTTTCCCTTTCGAGCTTGTCCATTTCCCGATGAGGACAAAATTCCTCAATCACCAACCTTCTCAGCTCAGGCCATTTCATTTTCCCAATGGCCCTACTACCCTCAGCTTGGACAATGTTGTCCCACCAGCACAGAGCTGAATCCATAAAAGAGTGGGTAGCAAACTTCACCTTTTGGTCCTCTCGGCACTCACTGGTATCGAGGACAGCTTCCATTTCCCTCACCCACCGGTGAGCAGCTGCAGCTGTGCCGTTTCCATCAAAAGTAGGGGGCTTGCATCTCATAAAAGCCCCATAATTACAACCTCGTGCCATTTCCAGCGCAGGCTCTTCTTCTTCCTCTTCGTCGTCAGATAGAACCGTTTCTGGCTCTGGTTGTTCCTGTTCTCCAGAGGATCTGTTTCTTTCTTTTCTTTCCCCTTCTCGTACAGCCTTAATAACTTCAGTCACCACAGACGGGAAGATTGTCTGCATGACCTGATGAACTTCTTCTACAATAGCCTCCTTTACTGAGGCTCTCAGATTGGCGCTTTCGTCGCCACCCTCCGGATGAGGGGTCTCTGGTTCTTCATGAACCACCCTCTCAACTCTGGGTCTCCCTCTCTTAGGTCGCGGTTCAGCACCGTGACCTCCACCCCTAGAAGCTTTCGAAGATCTACCTCCGACCATCACACGCACACTGAAAGATTCAAACACCAACACAGTCATTCAAGGGAACAACTTAGTTTATGTTAAGTATAGTAAGTCCCTAATTACAGTGGCCAGTTGTGATTAGCCACTTACTTTACTCTTCACACCCCAAGCATTACCTGTCCTGACTACATCAGTATTTAAATCCACATACAACACATAACACATACCATGCGCACATAAAACCGGTTAACTTTACGAAAATACCTGATGGCACGTAGCTACTCAAATTGGCATCCCATTCCCTTTCCGTCCCATTCTCAGTTTAAGATTAGGTTTATTTTGAAAATTTACCCATTTCACTTAAACTTTGGCTCTGATACCAACTTGTAGGGCCCCGTTCCCGGGACGCTTACAGCTGGGTTCTCATCGCACATAAAATGTATAATTACATTTGTATTTAATAAATCGCAGCGGAAAAACTAAAACAAACTTTCATTTCCATGTAAATGCTTTTGCAAGTTAATACAACATTCCTTACAAAATAGCTTGTTCGCATTACAATGCAAATACATTAATCAAAAGAATGCCATCCCAAAAGGGCTGAGTAGCTTCACGGGTGCCATCCTCAGCAAACATTACCTGCCAACTGGAAAACATACAAAAAGTCAGCGTTGCTGAGTGAGTTCTAGTTTTATTACAAAACATACTTTACTTTCATATAAAACCCTTCGTTACTTTTACATGATCACACATCGTACGTACACATAGATAATATCATTATTATCTTCTTCATTCATTCATTCGTTCATTCATACTTCGTTCTTTCATATGTAATCTTTTGTTCCTTTATACGTTCGTTCCTTCGAGTCTGTTGCGACAACAGGGTCGCTCACCTCATTAACAATCCCCAAGACTTCGTGCTAACCGAGTCTGTTGCAACCATAAAGTTGCTCACCCCAATTGCCAGTTTTAACGATAGCATGCTTTCCGAGTCTCTTGCACCATAGGGTTGCTCACCTCATGGCAACTTCACAATAACGCGTTGTCCGAGTCTGTTGCAACAACTGAGTTGCTCACCTCCTTTCTCTGGCCATTTTAATGATGCCTATGATCCGAGTCTTTTGCAACCACACGTTGCTCACCCCATTGGCAATCTCCATGATTGCCTGTGATCCGAGTCTTTTGCAACCACACGTTGCTCACCTCATTGTATGCTTGCAAGCCTTCCCTTCATTCATTCGTCATTCAATAATGCATGCATTCTTACTTTATGTTCCCCTTTAATTATCTTTCACTTTACGTTACATAATACTTCATTTATTCATTAACATGACACATAGGGCCACAAGAAAGATAACATACATCATTATAAGGAACATATCATACACATTCATCATCATCATACAGGGCAACATCATGCATACATAACAAGCCTTAATCATGCAACATCATCATCATCATCATCATGCCCAACATGCTTTCTAAGGCCTCGAGCGTCATCTTACAAACTCTATGGAACCTTTACGTCAAAACTTACATCTGCACTTTCCCCCAAAAGTCAGAAGTCAATCTACACCTTCCTCGGGTACAACAGCCCTATTCGGGCGTATGGACACCTTTCAGTCGCGTGGCCTCCATGCGACTGAACACTATGCGAATGGACTCACACGGATGAAAACCTATGCGAATGAACATCCAGTCTTGCGAATGGACAATGCGGATGGACCTCATGCGAATGGGATTAATGCGAATGAGCACTTATGCGACTGGACCTTCAGTCGCATGACCCCATGCGACTGGCCCTTCAATCGTGCGAATGTACATTCAATCGTGCGAATGGACATTCAATCGTGCGAATGGACCCCAATCGCACTCTAATCGGCCGTATGGCCTCCATTCGGCCTCCAGTCGGTCGCCTAGCCCTAACTGATGCAGAATGCAGTTCATCCCGACTGCAGCCGAGGGTTTTCGGCCTCCAAACTCATCCAAACCCATTTTAAGCCCAAATCGACCATCCTAAACCTTAGGGATGCATATCACGGCACCATTCAAGCACACACAAGCTCACAATCAAGCCACAAACGCATCATACATACACATACACATACACAAACGGGTCAACATACACATACCCAAAAAAACGATTTCAGATGTTTTCCAGCCCTAAAATCGTTTGAAAACAAGTAAAAGTGGGGTTCTAGAACTCACATAAACGAGCACAACGACAAGAGCTTCGATTTGGCTTGCTTCACGACGATTTTGGCGACCCGAACCAACTCGAACCAACTTTTCCTCTTTTTCTCTTCTTTCTCTCTTCTTTTCTTTATGAAGCTGAAATGTGGGGTGTGTGGGGGGAGTGGGCTGCCCTCTCCTTACTAATATCACCACATTTCCCTACTTTTCTTCGTTGGCGAGTTTGGTCCCTCGACTTTTGGACTTTATTTTCTTTTCTTTCTTCACCGGCTTCAAAATAACAAATATTCGGGTGTTACACTTTTGTGGGTGATACCTTTAAATAGACCTTATCTCTAATGTGAAATTCCAATGGTTTTCTTCTTTTATCAGCATAACTTTTCTGTCGATCCCTGGCAGCTTTCAACCTGTTCTTAATTTCAAGAATCTTATTTGAGGTTTCTTGTATCAATTCAGGTCCTGTAAGTTGTCTATCTCCTATTTCATCCCAACATAGGGGTGATCTACACTTCCTTCCGTATAAAGCTTCAAATGGGGTTGTTCCAATACTGGAATGATGACTATTATTATAGGAAAATTCTATTAAAGGAAGATGTGTATCCCATTTTCCACCAAAATCTAATGCACAAGCTTGTAACATATCTTTCAAAGTTTGAATTGTTTTCTCACTTTGACCATCTGTCTGTGGATGATATGATGTACTCAGATTTACCTGAGTTCCTAAAGCTTTTTGTAATCTTTGCCAGAATCTGGACGTGAATCTACTATCTCTGTCTGATATAATTGAAATAGGTATTCCATGTCTGGATACAACTTCTTTTATGTAAATTCTTGCCAATTTATCCATTTTATAATCTTCCTTGATTGGTAGGAAATGTGCTGATTTTGTTAGCCTATCCACTATAACCCATATGTTGTGGTATCCATTTGAAGTCCTTGGTAATTTGGTTATGAAATGCATAGTTATTTGATCCCATTTCCATTCTGGAATTTTTGGTTGTTGCAAGTATCCAGAGGGTTTTTGGTATTCAGCTTTTACTCTTGAACAAATATCACATTTGCCTACAAATTCTCCGATTGATTTCTTCATGCCTGGCCACCGGTATTGGCTTTTTAGATCTTTGTACATTTTGTTATTCCCTAGATGTACAGAATACCTTGATTTATGTGCCTCTTGTAGAATAAGCTTTCTAAGTATAACATTATCTGGTTGCCAAGTTCTTCCTTTGAATTTTAGGACTCCTTTTGTGTCTTCCTTTAAATCTTTCATTTGCCCTTTTAATGTTAACTTATCTTTTTGCTGAGCTTCCCGTATTTGACTTATCAATTCGGAACGTAATTCCATTCTCATGGCATGTACTCGTAATGGTTTTGTTCTTTTTTTTCTACCCAAAGCATCAGCTACTACATTTCTGATATTTTTACTAAATATTAGTGAAATGATGAAAATAGGTATCATAAAATGCCTAGACTATAACCATAAGCTCATAAATCTATATGTTATGTATATACGTGAGTTTGTGTGACTTCATGAATATTCTAACATTACCACTTAGTAAATTTAAAGGTAAAAGATTTATTTATATGGAAATAAGTGACTTACCATTTTGCTCAAAATTATAAAAAGACTTTTTGCAGCTATGAGCACTGATAATTACCACAGTGAGACTGACCTGTCTGAATATTCAGACCATAGCAATTATAGAGAAATCACATGTGAACCCAAACATCAGCAAGTCATGGAAACTTCCCGAACTGAAATGGGAAAATAACCATAAGACAAAATTTTATGTCCGGCGTGCACCAATAATAGTAGGAAGATATACCACTAAAACCCCGAGGAAAAAGGTACGACCCGGAAACAGCTTTAAGGCTAAGCAAGATAAGGATACAGAAATACAAGTTGCTGATTCTCCCAAGAAGGAGGAAAGAGAAAGCAAAAGACAAAAGATAAATGAAGGACAAATTATGACAAACCAGCCATGGTGCAGTACCTGTCAGAGATATCATCAAGGTAATTACGCAATGGTAATCTGTTACAACTGCAAGAAAAAGGGACATATATCCCGAGACTGTAAGAGCCCCACCAACCCAAAACCAGTTTGCTATCAATGTGGAAACGAAGATCACTTTCGAAACAAATGTCCACAACTAAAGGGTAAGGCTCCGGTCAACCAAAACAACCCTAGAGGAAGAGCTTTTGTAATACAAGCTGAAGAAGCTCAACACGAACCAGAGGTTGTAACGGGTACGTTTCCTAAAAACAATCAGTACGCTACCATACTATTTGATACGGGAGCAACCCGTAGTTTTGTGTCAAACACATTTAGACCATTTCTTAATCTAACCTCAGAAGAGCTACATCAAAAATATATGATAGAATTAGCTGATGGTAAAATAATTAAAGCCTGTGAAATTATCCCTGACTGTACTATAAATTTAGATGGATATTGTTTCAATATAGATTTGATTCCTAATGATCTAGGAGGATTTGATATTGATGTGGGCATGGATTGGTTAAGCAAAAATCAGGCTGAAATAGTATGTGGCAAGAAAATGGTAAGAATTCCTCTGATTAATGTAACACTATGTGTATATGGTGAGAAACCTAGAGGTACCATGAAGATAATTTCTTGTAAGAACGCACACAAATATATAAAACAGAAATGTTTAGCTTTCCTAGCTCATATTGTTGACACCCAAGTAGATAAACAAAGTTTAGGAAGTGTTCCTGTTGTTAATGAATATTCAGATATTTCCTGATGAATTACCCGATTTACCTCCCATCGTCAAGTAGAGTTCAAAATAGAATTAGTACCAGGGACCACTCCTATAGCTAAAGCCCCGTATCCTTTAGCACCGACAGAAATGAAGGAATTAATGAATCAGCTACAAATTATTAGATAAGGGATTTATACGTCCTAGTACATCACCTTGGGGTGCACCACTTTCAGGATGTGTATTGATTATAGGGAACTCAATAAGGTGACTATAAAGAATAGATATCCCTTACCTAGGATAGATGATTTATTTGATCAATTACAAGGATGTAGTTACTTTTCAAAAATTGATCTAAGATTAGGATATCACCAACTAAGAATCCAAGATGAGGATATACCAAAGACTGCATTCAGAACTAGGTATGGTCATTATGAATTCCTTGTAATGCCATTTGGGTTAACTAATGCTCCTTCAGCATTTATGGACTTAATGAATAGGATATGCAAACCCTATCTAGATAAGTTTGTCATAGTTTCTACAGATGACATTTTAATCTATTCCAAAAACCAGGAGGATCATGAACAAAACTTAAGGTTGACTTTGGAACTATTAAGAAAAGAAAAATTATATGCAAAATTCTTCAAATGTGAATTTTAAAAGGGAAGTGCAATTCCTTGGACACATAGTTAATCAAGAAGGTATACAAGTAGATCCCGCAAAAATAGAAGCTGTTCAGAAATGGGAAGATCCAAAAACACCAACAGAGGTAAGTCAATTTTTAGGATTGGCAGATATTATAGAAGATTCATAGAAAATTTCTCATGAATAGCTCAACCACTCACAGAATTAACTCAAAAAGACAGACCCTATGTTTGGAAAGAAAAGCAAAAGGCTGCATTTGAGTTATTAAAAGATAAATTATGCAGTGCTCCTATCTTAGCATTACCAGAAGGGACTGACGATTTTATTCTATATTGTGATGCCTCACGTCAAGGATTTGGATGTGTTCTGATGCAAAAGAATAAGGTAATCGCTTATGCCTCTAGACAACTAGGGGTAGTGAAAGGAATTATACTACTCACGATTTGGAATTAGGAGTAGTAGTATTTGCATTTAAAATCTGGAGACATTATTTGTATGGCACAAGGTATACAATATATACAAATCATAAAAGCTTGCAGTATATATTTGATCAAAAAATGTTGAATATAAGACAAAGGAGATGGGTAGAATTACTAAGTGATTATGATTGTGAAATCAAGTATCATCCAGGAAAGGCAAATGTAGTAGCTGATACTATGAGTAGAAAAGAAAGAACAAAACCATTACGAGTACGTGCCATGAGAATGGAATTACGTTTTGAATTGATAAGTCAAATACGGGAAGCTCAGCAAAAAGATAAGTTAACATTAAAAGGGCAAATGAAAGATTTAAAGGAAGAGACAAATGGAGTCCTAAAATTCAAAGGAAGAACTTGGATACCAGATAATGTTATACTTAGAAAGCTTGTTCTACAAGAGGCACATAAATCAAGGTATTTTGTACATCCAGGGAATAACAAAATGTACAAAGATCTAAAAAGCCAATACTGGTGGCCAGGCATGAAGAAATCAATCGGAGAATTTGTAGGCAAATGTGATATTTGTTCAAGAGTAAAAGCTAAATACCAAAAACCCTCTGGATACTTGCAACAGCCAGAAATTCCAGAATGGAAATGGGATCAATAACTATAGATTTCGTAACCAAATTACCAAGGACTTCAAATGGATACGACACCATATGGGTTATAGTGGATAGGCTAACAAAATTAGCATATTTCCTACCAATCAGGGAAGATTATAAAATGGAGAAATTGGCAAGAATTTACATAAAAAAGTTGTATCCAGACATGGAATACCTATTTCAATTATATCAGACAGAAATAGTAGATTCACATCCGGATTCTTGCAAACATTACAAAAAGCTTTAGGAACTCAAGTAAATCTGACTACAACATATCATCCACAGACAGATGGTCAAAGTGAGAAAACAATTCAAACTTTGGAAGATATTTACGAGCTTGTGCATTAAATTTTCATGGAAATTGGGATACGCATCTTCCTTTAATAGAATTTTCCTATAATAATAGTTATCATTCCAATATTGGAACAACCCCATTTGAAGCTTTATACAGAAGGAAGTGTAGATCACCCCTATGTTGGGATGAAATAGGAGACAGACAACTTACAAGACCTGAATTGATACAAGAAACCTCAGATAAGATTCTTTAAATTAAGAACAGTTGAAAGCTGCCAGGGATTGACAGACAAGTTATGCTGATAAAAGAAGAAAACCATTGGAATTTCAGATTCGAGATAAGGTCTATTTAAAGGTATCACCCACAAAAGGCATAGTTTGATTTGAAAGAAGAAATAAGTTAAATCCTAGATATGTTGGTCCATATCACTAATAGGATTGGTTTAGTAGCATATAAGTTGGATCTGCCTTCAGAATTAAGTGAAGTACACAACATCTTTCATGTGTCCAATCTAATGAAATATCTAGCAGATGAGACATTAAAAGTTCCAGTTCAAGAGATAAAAATAGACAAGAAACTACACTTTATGGAAGAACCAATAGCCATATTAGACAAAGAAATGAAAAGGCTAAGAAGAAATAAGATTCCTATAGTGAAAGTTAAGTGGAATGCAAAAAGAGGTCCAGAATATACTTGGGAAAGAGAAGATGAGATTTTGAGAAAGTATCCCCACCTATTGGTAATCAGTAACTAGATAAGTTTCCCTCAACTTTAGGTATTATCTCCTCAGTAAATTTTGGGACGAAATTATCTTTACGTGGGGAGAATGTGACGAACCTACAAATAACGTTAGGCAAAATTAGTTTATGAATAAATTTAGTATATATTATATATATAAGTTATGAATATTTATGTGCAATTATATGTTAAAATTATACGTTTGCATGTTTACATACATACCTTATGTATGCATGAGCCATCTTTTGTTAAATACATATGTGTATTATGTGTTTATGTATATATATGTTGCACGTATGCATGGTTGCATGCATGCACAACCTTTTACGTATGCATGTATCCATATTCATAAATCTTTTGTTACCAAACATTAAGTGATCAAAGAAACTCAACCATAAAACACCAAACAAACACCAAATAATACCAAAAATACAACCCAACCAAACACCACAATGCAAGTTCACATAAAAGAAACTTACATCAAAATAAAACAAAGCATACTTAAACCTCAAACCTAAGAACCGATTAAACTTTAGACTCGGATCATTTGAATCATTAATCACCCGATTAACAAACCAAAACATTAGCTAGCCTCGTAATGATGACATGGTGACTCAATGTTCCCTTTGCTAGACACCTAGCAACTCATGGACACCAAACTTACTTCCTTGCATGACACCTATTAATTCTATGATTTGATTACTCATGTAAGCTAATAGAGAATTCATGATTAGTAGCATTTTTTGTTGCAGCCAAGACTCCCATAAGACCCTTCTCGGCCACTTCATAAATCACACACCCCATCCAAACTACCATCTCAACACTCTCGTCACCATCATCCTAACCGAACACCACAACTATTCTCACCTCCATTACTCACACCCCACACAACCCGTAGATCACCACCATCTTCCACAATCTTTACATTCACGGTTCCTTCTAATCGCAAATTACAACGGATCAAGGGAGATTGGAAACTTTGGAAGCTCAAGACACTTACACACGTTGAAGAACCGGAGAAAGAAGCTACCATTAGCTATTATCACCCTCTCTTTCTGTCAAAATCAAGGTTTCACTCCTTAAACCATGACTAGTTAAGATTACAAAAACTATACATGTGTTAAACAAACACATATGACCAACCCATTTGATTTAGCATTTAAGATCTTTATGAATCCTATTAACATATCAAGTTTATTTAAAAAGCCAGTAAGAAAGTTTTAAGAATCTGAAATAAATAAAATGAAACTTGATAATCGAAAGTTATATAAAGAAAATTATCAACAAAGGGATAAAAATTTAGGTACAACTTTTTAAATTCAGTTTATTATGTTATAGACTATGATTGTGGGAAGAAACATTGAAAATATATTTAGAATATTAAGAATTATAGTTCTGCAGATTTTGATGCCATTCCTATGAAAAAAATAATTTATATAAATTATTTTAGTATTTGAAGGAAAAATTTATGCTGGAAGAACTAAACCTGGAACGAGATGGAGCAAATTATATGTTAAACCTTATGAATTATAGGATTTACATAAAATTTTTCATGACCTAACTTGAAGTAATGAATAAGTTATGAATTTTTAGAGTTTCTGTCACATAAAAATCAGGAAAAATAATTTAACATTCCAATAAATTGTGAGAAAGTTTCAGAAAATATGAAAACTAAAAAGCACCTTCTGTATGAAACTAGAAATTTTTGGACATATTCTGATTATTTTACTAAATATTAGTAAAATGATGAAAAGTCATAAAAATTGACTATGCTATGATTTAAGATTTGGGAAAATTTTTTAGAATTTTAAATATTGTGCCAAATATTCTGATCAAGTTTGGGAATTTTTAGAAACCCGAAGATAATTCTAACAATTTATTTGATTATTCCAAAATTTATAGAAAATGAACTGTAAATACCTAAAATATGAAATCTGAGTATGTTATGTTTTATTTTTTTACCTATTTATTGTAACAATTTTGATATTATTTGAGGTACTGAAAATTTTGAAGAAAATATTTATGTTTTCTAAATATTTTGTTTATAGGTGATTTCTTGGAGTAAATGTGAGATTCATAGCCCCATTTTGATTTTTAAAAACTTTTGGGGGAAAAAGCATACTATTGATTTTTGTGATTGATGCAATTTTTGAGTTATACTGTCATTTATGTTACAACCATAAATTCGGATGTGGAACCGTTAGATAATATAGGTAGCGCTACTTAGGAAATAATTTCCTGCACCAACAGGATGAGTGTTGTGATGCTATATTATTTGATTTATGAATTATGTTATGACAGTATGGTTGATCTGATTATTAAGTAAGGTTTGGTTGTATTTGATGCATCAATAATATTTTGTGTAAGATAAACCTATGAACTCACCAACATTATGTTGGCTATTTTGAGTATGCTTTTTCAGGAATTCATCATGTCTAATAGCTTAATGTTCTCTTTTGATGTGTATAATGACTGAGGAGAAGTAATGGGGAAAGTCTGTGTGAATCTAACTATGAATATGTATGATCTTAGCATATCGGTGGACACTCATTTCCACCGGTACTGAAGATGTAGCAGTTAGAAATTATGCTGTAATAGGATTATATTTAGATCAAATTTTGACTATCATGATTTAATGTAATCCTAAACTTATTATTATCTTATAAATTATGTTATCTCTAATTTGATATATGTTGCTGTGCTATATGATAAATTCTGTTAATCAATGAGTTCTGTACAAACAAGTCACACCCAAATAATTATCTCACGCTTCCACCGGGATGTGACAGGTTGGTATCAACCTATCACATCCCGGAGGCTTTCAACCTGTTGTTAATTTCAAGAATATTATCTGAGGTTTCTTGTATCAATTCAGGTCCTGTAAGTTGTCTGTCTCCTATTTCATCTCAACATAGGGGTGATCTACACTTCCTTCAGTATAAAGCTTCAAATGGGGTTGTTCCAATACTGGAATGATAACTATTATTATAGGAAAATTCTATTAAAGGAAGATGTGTATCCTAATTTCCACCAAAATCTAATGCACAAGCTCATAACATATCTTCCAAAGTTTGAATTGTTTTCTCACTTTGATCATCTGTCTGTGGATGATATGTTGTACTCAGATTTACCTGAGTTCCTAAAGCTTTTTGTAATGTTTGTCAGAATCTGGACGTGAATCTACTTTTTCTGTCTGATATAATTGAAATAGGTATTCCATGTCTGGATACAACTTCTTTTATGTAAATTCTTGCCAATTTCTCCATTTTATAATCTTCCCTGATTGGTAGGAAATATGCTGATTTTGTTAGCCTATCCACTATAACCCATATGGTGTCGTATCCATTTGCAGTCCTTGGTAATTTGGTTACGAAATCCATAGTGATTTGATCCCATTTCCATTCTGGAATTTCTGGCTGTTGCAAGTATCCAGAGGGTTTTTGGTATTTAGCTTTTACTCTTGAACAAATATCACATTTGCCTACAAATTCTCCGATTGAATCTTCATGCCTGGCCACCAGTATTGGCTTTTTAGATCTTTGTACATTTTGTTATTCCCTGGATGTACAAAATACCTTGATTTATGTGCCTCTTGTAGAACAAGCTTTCTAAGTATAACATTATCTGGTATCCAAGTTCTTCCTTGAATTTTATGACTCCATTTGTGTCTTCCTTTAATCTTTCATTTGCCCTTTTAATGTTAACTTATCTTTTTGCTGAGCTTCCCGTATTTGACTTATCAATTCGGAACGTAATTCCATTCTCATGGCACGTACTCGTAATGGTTTTGTTCTTTCTTTTCTACTCAAAGCATCAGCTACTACATTTGCTTTTCCTGGATGATACTTTATTTCACAATCATAATCACTTAGTAATTCTACCCATCTCCTTTGTCTCATATTCAACATTTTTTGATCAAATATATACTACAAGCTTTTATGATCTGTATATATTGTACACCTTGTGCCATACAGATAATGTCTCTAGATTTTAAGTGCAAATACTATTGCTCCTAATTCCAAATTGTTAGGATCTAGTATTTGAATGAAACACCAACTGATTAACATGTTAAACCAAACCAAATAGTGCGGAATCCTATTTGATTGGCGATCCAATCAGTGAGAACGCACGTAGTAACACTAATGTGTTGAAACTAGCACCAAGAATCGATTAGGAATCGATCTACAACGTTCTATGAACTTGGAGTACGAAATTAGAGGCTTCTGGACGGCTAGGGTACGTCTGGAGTCGAAATGGATTGAATGATTTTGTTTTTCCACGAATTAGGTGGTATTTATAGGTTAGGGTTGCTCATTCGGGTGACTGAACCATTAGCATGGTTCATTCGTGCGATTGAGCCATGCGGTTGATCCATTCGCACGACTGAGTGTTCAGTCGTGCGACTGAGTCAGTCGCATGAAGTTGTTCAGGCGTATGGACTATTTAGGCGCATGGACACTAAGTCGCATGGCCATTCGGACGCATGACCCCTGTTGTGGCGCATGGTCCAGTCGGACGCATGAGAACTTCACTTCACCAAGTTTGAATGTATTCATTATTATAACATTATGCATATCAATTCAAACAATCACAAACCTATATAATCAAGTCAATGTGCGTAAAAAACTCATTAATAAAATATTAAACATTATAAACACAACCAAACATTTGTATTTCATTAAGTACCCAACTATTACATAAGTGTAAGACAACATAGACATATTACATTAAGATCAGAATCAAGGTACACATGTATCAACAAACTCCCCCTTGGACCTAGATTCATCTATTGTCTTACCTTCTTCATAACCTCCTCATACTTCTTGTACTTCTCCTCTCTAGTGACTCCTGCATGTATTTCAAATGCAAAGCAGAGCCGTATCACATTTTGGAATTCGAGGGCTTGTACAATATCCTACGTGTCATAGAACAGTGGCCACTTGTATAGTGTGTAGACATCTGTAGCTGACAAGTTTGTAAGCCACATTGGGTCAAATACCCTCATAGTATCCATTCTGCCCGCTTTGTTCAGAACTATGACCGCCTCTCCTGTTCTCCAATCATAGTACCACCACCTAAAGTGTGGAGTGAAGTCCTTTGGCATTTCCCTAATAGGGATTCTTGACATTGTTCTTGGGGGACTCCACTTCAGCACTATCTTGGGCTTACCAGTTATAGGATCAAATTCAGAACGTCTAATATACCTTGTAGGTTGTTGAGGTTTGAAGTTGACCCACCTGGTGTGGTACTCTTTCTTAAGGCAGCCTCAAACCAGCCTGACATTTTCTCGGGTCAGCATATAACAACTTCAATTTAGCTAGCTGGTTGAGCTCAAAACTAGGTAGAGACTTTAGATCATGCGGGAATCTAAAGTACTCGATACCCATCTCTCTCTTTACCGCATATACATTAAGATCATCAAAATAAGCCCACGCAATAATTTTGCCTGACACCTTGTGATGTTTCTTCACTTTGTAGAGCTTGGTGTAGACATTCGGTTTAGGAGCAGAGCGTTGTGCTCGGATCTCCTCAAAACATGCAACCCATTCAGCTTTCTAATATCAACATCGGCGTTTGAGGCTTGGGCTTGTTCTTCAACCTTCTTAGTCTCTTGCTCCATCTGATCCAATATATCAAATGTATCACTAACCAGGGAATCACCCAGATTGGGGACTACATTTCCCTCTTTGTCAGCATACTCTGGATAGTGGTCTGCCGTGACATCCTCGATCTCTATCTCATTAATGTCTGTCAGGTCGTTGTCACTGTCTCCTTCAACAGTTGGAGCGTCTTTTACAATCTCATCGGGATTGAGCTTGAATATTTCTGCCAGTTGCTCATCAGTAAGATCATGAATTATTTCCCATTCTTCAGGGGTGGAACTCACCAATATTCTGAAAATCTCTTGCAGATCAAGAATCATGGTTAGTTGAGTCTTGATCTGTTAGAGGGGAGCAATATCGTGTTCATCCCGTTGATAATTTGGATCTGCTTGATTTAAAATGTAAAACATCATATAATTAGTTAATAATCAAGACATAACCATAATAATCAAGTCATAACTATTTATATTACATATAAACATGCATTTCATTAGTTTTATACATGATCCAAATATAAAATATTTTAAATAACAATAAAATATATAAGTATTACTCTTGTCCTGGATCATCGGCTCTTCTGCTGCCGGGTTGGATGTGGAGGCACTCGGATCTTGAGTTCGTTTGGTCCTCCTTTCGCTTGCTGATATGGCACCCGCAACTGAAGAGTCATCATCATCATCATCACTAACATCAGTAATACCATAGTGATCATCACCATCATCATCATCATTATCATTATTAACATCAGTAATACCATAGTGTCCTATCTTTAAGGGCTCGTCTTT
This sequence comes from Flaveria trinervia, assembly GCA_025506515.1. Lineage (NCBI taxonomy): Eukaryota > Viridiplantae > Streptophyta > Magnoliopsida > Asterales > Asteraceae > Flaveria > Flaveria trinervia. Next base: position 2,733,372 of record CM046458.1, on the reverse strand, counting down.
GGACCCTTTGAGCTTTAACTGCAGAGATTTGTTTGCAGCCTCCAGCTCTTCAATCCTTTTGGGTGTTGCTCCTGGAGCTGAGACATCCGATGCGCTTGCTCATTGATCAATCGAGCCTGATGAGACAACTGCTGAGATTGGACAGTGGTCAGGTCTACCAGCTGTCGTATCTGATTGGTCTTCTTATCATCTGCAGCTAACAGCATCAGCATCATTCGGTTAAGTGCTGAGAGCTGTTCCTCTACCCCACTGGGAGGTAAAGGCTATCCTGATGGATATGGAGAGAAAGAAGATGGTACTGCAAGATGGCTAGTGGTGGTGGTGACAGTGGTGAAGATTGGAGGTGGTATAGATGATGGTGGTGGTGGAGTAGGTGTGAATGATATAGTGGTGGATGGAAGGGTGGTAGTGGTATGAGGGGGAATGGTGGTAGGGATGGTGGCTGTGGTGGTAGGTAGAGTGGTCGTGGTAGATGTAGTGCTGGTGGATGTAGTGGTGGTAGTTGGAGTGATGAAGGTGAGTCTTCACTTTTTCTTCTTCACCCGATTAAACAAACCAAAACATTAGCTAGCCTTGTAATGATTACATGGTGACTCAATGTTCCCTTTGCTAGAAACCTAGCAACTCATGGACACCAAACTTACTTCCTTGCATGATACCTATTAATTCTATGATTTGCTTACTCATCTAAGCTAATAGAGACTTCATGATTAGTAGCATTTATTGCTGTAGCCAAGACTCCCATAAGACCCCTCTCGGCCATTTCATAAATCACACACCCCATCCAAACTACCATCTCAAACACTCTCGGTCACTATCACCCTAACCGAACAAACAACCATTTTCACCTCCACTCGTCATCTCACACAACCCGTAGATCACCACCATCTTCCACACTCCCTACATTCACGGTTCCTTCTAAATCGCAAATTACAACGGATCAAGGGAGATTGGAAACTTTGGAAGCTCAAGACACTTACACACATTGAAGAACGGAGAGAAAAAGCTACCATTAGCTATCATCACCCTCTCTTTATGTCAAAATCAAGGTTTCACTCCTTAAACCATGACTACTTAAGATTACAAAAACTATACATGTGTTAAAAAAACACATATGACCAACCCATATGATTTAGCATTTAAGATCTTTATGAATCCTATAAACATATCAAGTTTATTTAAAAATTCAGTAAGAAAGTTTTAAGAATCTGAAATAAATAAAATGAAACTTGATAATCGAAAGTTATATAAAGAAATTATCAACAAAGGGATAAAAATTTAGGTACAACTTGTTAAATTCAGTTTATTATGTTATAGACTATGATTGTGGGAACAAACATTGAAAATATGTTTAGAATAAATTATAGTTCTTCAGATTTTGATGCCATTCCTATGAATAAATAATTTATATAAATTATTTTAGTATAAAGGAAAAATTTATGCTGGAAGAACTGAACCTGGAATGAGATTGAGAAAATTATATGTTAAACTGTATGAATTATTGGATTTAAAGAAATAGTTTCATGACCTAACTTGAAGTAATGAATAAGTTACGAATTTTTAGAGTTTCTGTCACATAAAAATCAGGAAAAATACTTTAACTTCCAATAAATAATGAGAAAATTCAAAAAATATGAAAATCTGAAAAGAACCTTTTGTATGAAAATAGGAATTTTTCGACATATTCTGATATTTTACTAAATATTAGTAAAATGATGAAAAATCATAAAAATTGACTCTGCTATGATTGAGATTTGGAAAATTTTGTAGAATTATAATATTGTGCCAAATATTCTGAGCAAGTTTGGAATTTTTAGAAACCGAAGGTAATTTTAGCAATTTATTTGATTATTCCAAAAAAGTACCCTGCATCCACCTTTGATTCAAAATTCTGAAGTGGATTCTTTGTGTTAAGAGTGTAACAGGGACACCCAAATGCTCTAAAAAAGGAAATCAGAGGAGCCAAATGATGTAACACTTCATAAGGAGTCTTCATCAACCTCTGATTTACTAACACTCTATTTTGCACATAGCAAACTATGTTGACAGCTTCAGCCCAAAAGGTTAGTGGCAAACCAGAATCAGCCAACATTGACCTTGCGGCTTCAATAAGGGTCGTGTTCTTTCTCTCCACCACTCCATTTTGTTCAGGAGTTCTTGGAATACTATACTGCCTCTTGATTCCCTTAGATAAATAGAATTCATCAAGTGTGCGGTTTCTAAATTCTGTGCCATTATCACTCCTCACATACTTGACTGGAAGGGAGTACTGCTTTTCCACATACAACACAAAGTAGATGTGATTTGACCAGCCTCATCTTTTGAATGTAAGAAGAAGGTCCATACAAATCTGGAATACTCATCCACAATACCGGACGGTATTTTCTTTGCCATGCTCATCACTCTTACTGGACCAAAGAGATCCATATGCAGTATTGCAAGCAGGAGTGGACTTTGGTTCTTCTATTGGAGGGAATGATACTTTATGTTGCTTTCCTTTTAAACAAGCAGAACAGTTGTCATCACATTTGAACTCCTTTAATGGCAGACCTCTCACTAAACCATGATGGATAAGCTGGTTCATGTTTTTAAGATTCACATGACCAAGCCTTCTGTGCCATAGTTCAGATTCCTGAGAAGAGGCCTTGGAGAACAGACATGGATGGCCTTTTAGATCAATTTTTTTTATAAGTCTAAGGCATATACTCTTCCAATCCTGTTGGCCTTCAGGAGAGTATATTCATCCAATATCTTGTCAATCATTCTCAAAACATTGGAAGACAGAATCTGACAGTTTTGGCTGGTGAAAAGTGCAACATGCCCTTTATCACACATTTGACTGACACTTAACAAGTTGTACTTGAGATTATCCACATGGTTAACATCATCAAATCTTATCTCACCATTTGACACAAAGCCTTTGCCGATGATGTAACCCTTAGCATCATTACCAAAATATACAAATACCTTCTTTCCTTGAGAGTAGTCATGAAGAAGAGAACTGATCCCTGTCATATGCATAGATCCTCCACTGTCCACATGCCAGATGCTTCTATGGCATGCTGAAGAACCCTACATTTGTCACAAGAAACTAGTTAGCTTTTGAGACCCAAATCACTTTGGTTTTGGGTCTGTTCTCATTAACATATTTTATACTAACTGATTTGTCATGATTAATAGCCTTGAAGGTGGAGATGGTGCTGAAAAGGATTCCTTTGATTTTGGCTTAGTTTTCCTTTTCAGTGGTTTAATCACAGGTACATCTATTTGGTTAACTCTCCCCAACAGATGTTGAACCATCATAACAAGGTGGTCTGATTGGTTGTTAAAGCCTTCAGTTCAGCAGACACCTCAGGACTTGTTTTTGATTGGTTCCTGTGACTCACCATGTCCTCCTTTTGAAAGACACAGACTTAGTCTGGTGTTTTGATATTCCATGAGAAATACTTTCAACTATTTTATGATAAACCCTTCCTTTTTTAGATTTTTGTAAGAACTTTGGGTTATCAGTTTGAGATGTTTGTGGTATAAACTTGGTCAAATTCATCTTCATTTTATTAATTTTCTTTGTAATGATTTTATCTTTGTTGAATTTGGATCCCTTTTTGTACTAACATTTATCAGTGAGATGATTGAATAGACCACAATTTCACATGGCTTTTTCTTCATCTTCTGTTGTTCAACTGCTGAAGAAGATGAAACTACTAAAGGTGTGTTCTTCAGTACTTTCTCCTCTCAGTACTTATGTTAAGTACTAAAGGATTTGTAACAACTGAAGATTTGTTCTTCAGAAGTTTTCTATCAGTACTTTTGGATTCCTGATAGACTCTTCAGTAGTTGTCAAACCATGTTTGTTTTCATTTGGTTTGAAATGCTCTTCAGGCGTTGTTACTTGCCCTTCAGTACTTTGAATACTTTGTGAGACACACATGAAGTGTAGTTTTCTTTGATCATGTGTTTATCAGCACAGTGAGACTATCAGCAGATTGATTAGCTGAGGTACTAATACTGACTTCATCCTCTGATTTTGGATTATCACTTGAGGATGAGACACATGATGATGTGGTTTGGGAATCTCTTTCACCTTTAGATTTTACTTCTATCTTAGGAGTAAAATCTGTAGGAGGTACAATGTGATTATACCCAATCCCAAACTTCATATTTGAAGCTGTTTGCTTGCTAAGAAGCATTTCAAACCCCTTGCAGGATGTTACCCAGCGTTCACACTCTACTTGAGTAGCTGCAAGTGTTTCTTTGAGATTCTTATGATTCTCTAAAATGAACTCTACCTTTGCCTTTTCATTAGTGATTTGACATTTTAATTTGTAAATCTATCATCTTTTTCATTAAGAAAGACTAAAACTCAGCTTTTCTTTTGGAAATCACTTTCTCCAGGTCAAGATTTTGATTAATTAAAGCTACATTTGCTTCTCTAATTGAGACAAAAGCAGCTATGCATGACTCATAACACAACTTGGCCTTAGCCTCAGAAGATACCTTTGGTACCTGTGATGATGAAGCATTTGAGCATGAACCATCAGTAGACTCCAGGGCCATAAGAGCAAGATTTCCAAAAGGATTTTCACCACCATGTTGACCAGCACCAGAAAAATAACCAGAAAGATCATCTGGTAAGCTACTCTAGTCAACAACTCCAGGTGTGAAAAAGCTTTGATGTGATTGAGATTGAGATGTTGATTGATTGAGAGTGAGGCTCAGGTAGGGCATGTGTTTGTTGAGCTATGGGCAGGAACCTGACTGGACTGAGGCATGTAAAACAGAGATAAGGATATGGCATTGGACTTTGAGGGACAAAATATGCTGGAGATGATTGAATTTGTATATGGCATTGAACTGGTAGAATGTTGCTCTTTATTTTGTGAGCTATTACATGGAAAGGTCACAAAGGGTGAAGAAGAGTTAGATCCAGATGATCTACACTCTCTTGCAGATCATCATCAGCAATTCCTTTCAAATCATCCATCAAAAAGCACAAATTATCACTACTACACCCTGATTACTAATAACACCAACAAAAGCAGGATCTCCACTGTTTGAAGAGAAATCTATATGCTCATCATAAGAACTTTCTGATGCAGCATATTCTGACTCATGACCGACCAGAGCAGTATTCCCTGGTACAAAATCATCAGTGAGCTTCCCAGATGAAGCCAGTTTCCTTTTCTGTTCTATCTCTCTTTCAAATGTTAACAGTTTCCCACGAAGTTGGGTGAGAGATAGATTGTACAGATTTGCACTGGAGCGTAGGACAATAGTATATGTGTCCCATCTCTCAGGCAGCGATCTGAGGAATTTGTTGTTCATTTGACTATTTGTATATTCATGTTTAACCATTTTTAGCTCAGATATCAAACAGGAATATCGCTCAAACTGTTGAGTCAGTGACTCACCCTTTCTATAAGAGAATGTCTCATATTGCTGGGCAAGGATCTCTCTATTGTTGCCAAGACCTCATCAGTTCCTCCAAATTATTCTTTCAGAGCAACCCAGAGGTCATGAGCAGTTTCATGATGCATAAGTCCAGAATAGATTTCATTAGGCAGTGCCATGGCCAGAATTCCATGGGCTTTAGTATCAATTTCAAACAGTTTCAGATCTTCATCTGAGTATTGCTTTTTCTTCTTCGGAACCATCTCATTGGTTTTCGGATTACTCACCATAGGCTTATATGGTCCATGAACCACAGATTTCCAACAACCTGAACTGTTGACAGACAAGTGATGGAGCATTTGGCGTTGCCATATGTTATACTCACTCCTAACAGCACTGGAGGCTTTGTTGAGGAGCCAGTATTGTGAGGATCATTGATTGATGTAGCCATTTTTACCGAAATCTAGCTCAAAAACTCAACAACACAATTTGAAACAAGACGAATCTCAATTTAATTCACCGGAAGCAACAGAAAATCAAACTCTATAACCAATTCTTGCAAATTTGCTAATTCAATCAAACTTAGATATCAAAAAAATAGTTTCAATGATCAATTGTTAAATCGATCAATGATTAATCTAGCTCTGATACCATTTGAAAGGATCGGGATCTAGTTTGATCAATTAGATTAGATTTGCAGCAGAATAGAACAAGAACTAGACGAAATTTAAGCAAGAATAATAAGAATATTCAATCAAACAGTGACGGTTATAGAGAGAGATAGTTTTCTGCAAAGAGAATGTTTTCATTCACGCACAAGCTTCAGCTACAAAGAATTAGGTCAACATTCCTTTTATAAAGGAATGTGACATCAACTGACGTCACTTGATAGTGACAGCTAACTGATTTATACAAACAACTAAAAGTAGACTAAACTACTGAAGATGTCCACAACAACTGAGGACACCTTCACAAAAGCTAAGTACAAGCTAAAATTACAACTATTGAAGTTATAACATCTGAAGTGTAAGAACTTCAGATGTTTTACATAAAATAAAACTACTAATTACAAAGTACTGAAAAATAACCATCACAACTACTGAAAAGAACTACTTCAGCTGTTGTGACACTTCTTAGAACTTGTCTTCAGACTTTGTCTCCGGCAGTTGTCTTCAGACTTTGTCTTCAGACTTTGTCTTCAGCTTTGTCTTCAGACTTTGTCTTCAGCTGTTGTAGACCACTTCAGTTATTATGATGTTTGTGGGACTTAAAGTTTTTCTGATCTGGCTCATTGGTTCTTTTGGTCTAACAGGTTGTATTTGATCCATCAATAATATTTTGTGTAAGAAAAACCTATGCACTCACCAACATTATGTTGACTATTTTGAGTATGTTTTTTCAGTAATCCATCATGTCTAACAGCTTAATATTCTCTTTTGATGTGTGTAACGGCTGGGGAGAAGTAAGGGAAAGTCTGTGTGAATCTAACTGTGAATATGTATGATCTCAGCATATCGGTGGACGCTTATTTCCACCATTACTGAAGATGTAGCAGTTAGAAATTATGCTGTAATAGGATTATATTTAGATCAAATTTTGACTATCATGATTTAATGTAATCCTAAACTTATTATTATCTTATAAATTATGTTATGTCTAATTTGATATATGTTGCTGTGCTATCTGATAAACTCTGTTAATCAATGAGTTTTGTACAAACAAGTCACACCCAAATAATTATCTCACGCGTCCCCCAGGATAATATTCTAAGTCCTTAGGCGCATGGGCATTATGCAGGAACATGGACCTATGCAGGCGCATGGGAAACACTTAGGCGCATGGGCAACTTTCAGGCGCATGATTGCTTAGGCGCATGAGGAATCCTCGACGTCTGGACACTTAGTCAGTTCCATCCCAATTCTAGGCGCATGGGCACTACTCAGGCGCATGAACCACTTGGGCGCATGAGCCACTTGGGCGCATGGGCACTATTGGGACGCATGGCCCTACACTTAGTCGTTTGGCTAACACTTCTAGGCGCATGGACCACTGTTCAGGCGCATGGGCTATACTTAAACATTTCTAAGGTAATCTTAGGCGCATGGGCTACTGTTTAGGTGCATGGATTACACTTAAATCCTTCTAAGGCATTTTCAGGTGTATGAGCCTCACCTAGACGCATGAGCTTTCTGTAAAACATGTTTCTAGGATATTTTCAACCCCAATCATCAAACTCATCTGTTCTAAAACATGAATAACCTAAAAGCATTCAAGAATTAACATCCAACACGCATAATATATATACTAGTAAACATACATAAGCTTTTAAAAATCATTTTAATACATTTTCAGTCCCAAAGATGTTTAAAACAAGTAGAAACCAGGGTCTAGACTCACCTGATGCAACTTGGGTGTCTCTTCCTTTCTAACCCGCTTGCAATGAGTTCAAACACCTAAAAACACACGCCACATACACACACCCGAGCACATACACAAACACATAAGCACATAAACACATAACGGGATAAAACCTGTCATAAACACATAAAAACCACGAATTCTTACCTTGAATTCGTTCACTTATTCTTCTTCTTCTTCTACAAGCCGAGAGTTTTCCCCTGCTCTCTCTCTCTAAAATCGAAGAAAAATTGATGTGAAGTGAGGGTGGGCGGCCATGCCCACCTTTACACCAACTTTTCAAAGTTTTGTGCTTTTGGACACTTTTAGTCCCTCCACTTGGACTTAATTGCCTTTCTTTTTTTATTCCTCATATCTTGTCTTTTAAAATAACCGGGTGTTATAGTAAGTTACATATACGTAACACATAAATATGATGTCAGCTATTGTTTTACAAAAGCAAATAGAAGAGGTGGTATTTCATATATATTTGATACTTTTTGTTCATCTTCATCATCGTCGAGGTGCATATACGTAAGCAGGTTTATATATGGTTGTACATCTATTTACTGTACTTTCTTTAGATTCTAGTGTACTTTTTAGTGTTACGTATATGTAACTTATAAAGTTACATATACGTAGTATATGCATAAATCAAGTTACGTATATGTAATCATGTCAATATATGGGTCAATTTCCGAGTTTAATAAAATGTTTTGCATTTGTTATATGTGTTATACTTGAATACATAAAAATGGAAATGGTTGTATATATAGTATAATTTATCAATGTGTGTTAGTAAGAAGAAGATTTAAAATTCGATTTTTTGGTGAATAAGCTTGATGGGTTACGTATACGTAACATTGTGTTTCATAAGCGTGTAAGATAGTGTTACATATACGTAACATAATGTTACATTTTATAAGTGACTATTGTTTAACGTGATTACATGTACGTAACTTAACTGGTGTTAATCTTTTTTCTTACTCCATTTATATCTAGTTCTTCTAATATAAAAATTATATGATTTAGTGTTTCAATCATTATAATATGTTGATAAATAGGAGATTTTAGAAAATTGGTTTAAATTGAGAGAGATGAGAGAGAGTGAGTGATTTTAGGGATTTAATTAACTAATTAGAAGTCTCCATTTAATTTATAAACATGTTTTACCTATTATACCCTTATGAGCTTATAATTAATTCCTTTAAACATCATTTATTTACAATTTTGCCATTGTATAATCTCAACCATAGATTACATAAATCAACGGTGGATAAATGGTTTTCTTGGTTTTCTTGATTTTCTTGTAAAAAATGATTTTCTTAGGAACCCTCCCCTATATATAATGTATATATATGTGTGTGTATATATATATGTATATATATGTATATATATATATTATGTATTTATATGTATATATATATATATATATATATATATATATATATAAATATAATTAGAGTTAATCTCAACCAATAAACAAAAGTTGAGATTATTAAAATACAATAATCCTTTATAATATAACAATTTTATCCTAGGTTTTTTATAATTAAAAAAGAAATATAGTATTAAATTTTTGATATTTCCAAAGAAAGATGGGCTTTTAACCCACTCGTATTCATAATCAACCAATCAAAAACACTAAGTTATACCGGCTAATGATGTAGAAGCCTAGCCTACGTAAAAATCTTAAAAGGTACCATTTCTCCATGACAACAACCAATAAAATTAAGACATGCGTTAAAAGACAAACTATAATTCAGATCATAAGCTAAGATATAGGCTATTTTTTTACAAGCAGCTTAAATTTGGACTATTTTTTCTCCTTACGGCTTACAATTACCTATTTCTTAATCAATAACTAAAATTTAGTCCACATTTTATTTGTAGGTTAAAAGATTATATTTATTTTGGTAAGAAAAGAGAGAGAGAGAGAGTAAAACTGTTATTTTAATGATTTTTTTTTATTATTATTTTCTTAAACTTTTAGTTCTAAAAAATGTCGAGTAGTAAAATATCTTTCATTTTTCATAAAAAAGATGCAAGATGTATTTTTTATTAGTTCTAGAGAGAAGCAAGCTTTCTTATTTATACATGAATGGAAAGAAGTACTAGAGGGATCTAGAGGGATCCTTCTCTAACTAACTCTAACAACCATTCAAACAACCATATAACTAACTCAACTAATCTCTCTAATATGCCCCCTCAAGTTGAACAGGAGGCAGTGTTAGGATCTCAGCCTCTAGGTTTAATCGATTGAACAGATATAGCAGCGGAATAGCTCAGAATTAGACAAATTCAAGCAAGAACATTCGATATAAAGCGATAAAGGAATTTTGTTATAGAGAGAGAAATATCAGACAAAAGGAATATTGCATTAAGATTGTCGGCCTCAAAGGCACGATAACAGGTGAGTCATCTTTCCTTATAAAGGAAAGAATGACGTAGGCTGATGTCACTTGAAAGTGACATGTAACCGTTTTATAACTACTGATGTTTAACAACTACTGAAGATGTCAACAACTGACATCTTCTTACAAATGTTCCTAAGTGTTAAACATCTTATTTACAACTACTGAAAAACATAAAACTACTGATACTACAACAACTGAAGAACAACCTCTTCAGTTGTTTACAAGTACTGAAAAGTAAACAAACTACTGAAAGGAAAAGAAAACTACTGATGAAGAAAAACCATCACAACAACTGAAGAAGCCCTCTTCAGCTGTTGTCATCAGCTGTTAACATCAGCTGATGTCTTCAGTACTTGTACATCAGACTTTGTCTTTCAGCTGTTGATCTTCAGTCTTTGTCTTCAGTACTTGTTGAAGTCTTCAGACTTTAGATCTTCAGCTGTTGTCTCAGTCTTTGTCTTCAGTACTTCAGAAATACTTCAGCAGTTGTATTCTTCAGACTTTGTAGAACAGCTGATCAGGTCTTCTTCAGCAGTTGTGATGTCCTGTGGGACTTAGAGGTTTCTCTGATCAGGCTCATTGGTTCTTTTGGTCCAACAAACTCCCCCTGAACCAATGCAGCCAAAACCTCTAAGTTATTGACGAGTCCCACTTATTTTGGCAGATAGATTGGTCTTTTATCCTCTTGATCAGATGAGAAGTGACCTTTTTTCAGCCCGGCCTGGGAAGAAGTCTCTAATGATCTGTTTTGCATGATATGGTTGGGAGCTCTGTATTGGGGACTTGGACACCGAGCTATTACCCCAACCATGAGATCTACTTCCCGTGTATCAGCCTATATAATTCCCTGGTGTAAGCCCTTAGAAACATGATCTGCTCATCCATTGTCAGCACCTCGGGCACACCATCAAATAATCCTTCTCGGCCATACACTTCAGATATGTACTTGGCCTGTTTTCCATTCTTGAGCTCAACCGTGGTTATTTGTCTATAAGCAAACTCATCTGGATGAGTCCCTTCTAAGAGCAGGTTGAGCTCATCTTGTTTGAAGTTTTCAAGTCTTTTGTAAACCAATCCCTTCTTTATGATTTTATTCTCCAACATCTTTTGGGTGTTGTTTGGCTTCATAGGCTTTCTTGAACTCTTCTACAATTTCCCAGGGGACACTACAAGAACCACAGTGATGTCTTCGTCGACAACCCTCTTCACTTGGCCCTTGTATTTTGTAGGAATTTCTTTCTTGACAATCCGGTGTGCCACCCTAGGATCAGGCCATATCCTTACTTTTTCCCTTTGGTATTGAAAGGTATTAGCAAGGGTGTACAATCTTAATACTTCTTTCTTCATGCTAATCATTGAAGAGGATGTGGCATATGCTTTGTCAATGCTTTTCAGCATTTCCTCATCATGTCTTTGCATCTGTTCCTCTTCAATCTTTATCATCACATCATGCATTTGGGAAGAAGGAGTGATGGACATTGGTTTAGCCTTAGGCAAAGTGATAACTGCAGAGAGTGGCAGTCTGTCTTCATCCTCCTCTTCTTCTTCATCAGGCCTCAGTACCTTTCTTTTCTTTTGTCTAGGTACATCACTGGCAGTGGGTTTTGGGGGTAAAGGATTTGGTTTTGTGGGTTGGATGGTGGTTTAGAGGGTAAAGGGGTTGTTTTAGTGGGTTGTGGAGGTAGTGATTTTGAGGATAGAGGCTTTTCAGACTGTTTTAGCATTTTGGCTGTAAGGGAGGCTTTAGTAAATTTTGTCAGTTCTTTTCGGTTCCCAACCCCAGCTTCATTCAATGCCTCAATCACTAAACCTTTGGAGTATGCTTCAGACGAACAAATCTTGGTGGTTATTGCCAAGATGTTGTCCCTGGTCCAGGCCCTTATTTCAATCAGAGATCTTCCCAAGTATTTTGCTATAAATCTAATCATTATCTCCAGCCTTTCTCTTTCTAAGGCATCATAGCTAGCCCATCTTGAGTTGATCTCCTCTGTCTCCAACCTTCTGATCTCGGAGTCTAGTTGTGGATGTCAAAACCCTGCCTATATAACTGTTCAATGATTTTATCCATTGAACGGTTATGGTTGGCATCAGCTTCTTTCACCATATCATTCAGCTCTTTCTCCTTCTCAGACTCTCCTTTCCTCTTTTGATATGTGACATGAAAGTCTTTTTGACTTTCATTCACTTCAGCTCTCTTCTCACTCTCCTTCTCCTTTTCATTTACCTTCTCTGATTCTTTCTCCTTCTCCCCATCTGTCCTCTTCCTTTTTCCTTTAACTAACTGACTCTCCCCCTTTTTGGTTGCATTGGGTGCAAGGGTTTGAGCAGTAGAAAGTGATTTGGTCACCAACTCCTCCACCAGGGGTTGTATTATTGTAGGAAGCCTCTCATCAATGGCTTTGATCACTATATCTGTGATCATGGGAGTGATGAGAGGTAGGGATTTTTGAAGGTTAGCAACTGATTGATCAGGATGGTTCTGTTCCTGAGAATCAGTGCCAAAAGCAGAGGCTGGTGGTTTGGAAGTATGATTGGCTGAGTGTTTAGGGGACCTTCAGAAGAAGGTGCCATCTGTGGGTGTATTGTGGTGGCAGATGGACTTTCATCCTGAGACATCTTGGCCAGCAGCTCTTTGAGTCTGCTAACCTCATCCTCTAGGATGGTGTTTTGAGCAACTACATCATAGAAGAAGCTCAGGTCATCATCAGTTGATACTGAATCACCTGACCTCCTGACAGAGTCAGGATGAACATGCCTTGAGTGTAGATCAAGTATAGCATGTGCCCCTTTTCTTGGTTCTGGGGACTTCCAGCCTCAGGACTATGTCCTTCATCAGCTGTTGCCGCTGGTGAGGTCTTAGAGATGTTACCACTACACCCTGATCATTTGCTGAGTCAGAGGCAGTGGCAGCCTCACCAGTAGTTCGCACCCCCTTGTCTACACTAGAAGATGGAACATGATAACCCCTGTGCTGTGGGTTGACAGAAGCATTGTGATCCTCCCCCTCAGATGTTGAGGTTATCCCAGTAGTAATTGGTGTCTGGGTGGGGGGTGAGGAATGCAACTGCGTCAGCACTTTTGCAACAATTATTGTAGGGCTTTGAGGGGCGGTTGCATCAGGAGAGGGTGTGGAAGCAGTGTGCACCCGGGACGAGTGGTGCTCTTCAATGGTAATCCCCTCAAGTGAGGAGGATCCCAGCAGTGTGGCTTCCCTTGAATGGTTGCATCAGGTTCCTTTTGAGAGGAAACCTGAGCGGCTTCGGTTGGTGGAGTCATAGTCTCTACTGGGGGGTTATTGCCAGTAGAGATAACCTGCTTTGGTGCTGCAGGAGCATCCTCAGGGGACTCAACTCCCTGAGTAGCCTTCTTAGGCTTCTTCTTTGTGGGTTTGGAGGGGACTCTGGATGTGGAAGTGGAGGCTGTGGGTTCCAGCTGCGTGGGTTTGCGCAGCTTGGCAGCCTGTTTGAGAGTTTGGTCAGTGTTGTGTCGGGAGTATACCTCCGGCAATACAGCCAAAGCAGGGACTCCCAGACCAACTAGTCCCTCAGCATGAAGCTGATTCTCTATCATGGCCATTATAAACCGAGGATATAGTATCCAACGGTTAGAAAGTGGTTTTGTGGCCATATCCTTGATTTCAAGAAAAATTATTTCAGAAAAGTTTAGTGGTTCTTGTTCAAGGATAGAGAACATTACCTGTTGCCATCTGGAAGACAGTTGATCCCAAGAAGAAGTCTTCGAGGCCAGGCAAACATTTATCATATGAAAAATCAAGCGTTCAGCATCTGGAAAATGTTTCTTCAGGATGGTCGAAGCACTAAGATCGCCTTGATATCCATGTTGTTCAAATGAAAGATCAAGTTGGCGCTTAGGATATCCAACAGGGTAGGCAGCATCATCTAATAGTAATATTTGGCGGATGGTAGCAGTAGAGATGACCACCTTATGAGAGTTGATGGACGAATGGATAGATTCTCCATTAACAGTTGCATTCGTCCAAAACTGATGTAGCGAATCGGCATAAATGATTGGATTTAGGAGGAAGGCTGTTTTCAGTGGTGATTGGACCATAAGATCTATAGCATTATCGAATTTGGTCCAGAAGGGCGATTTAGTGAGGTACGCGACACAGTTGTGTCGAGGCTTGAGTTGCATGGTCGCCATTAATGAAGGTGAAAGAGTTTCAGAGCTTTTGAAATTTTAGGTCGTGAAAGAATGAAAAACTCTGAAAGAGGGATCAGGTATATATAGGGTACGGGTTATGAAACGACTGAAGGTTTTGGTGTTAGTCATCAGTATTTGAAACAACTGATGACGTGGTATTAACTTTCAGAGGTTTGAAACGACTGATGGTATTGGTGTGGTCAGCAGTTATAAAACAACTGAAGACATGGTGTTTACAATCAGACGTTGAAACAACTGAAGTCTCTGATTTAGGCATCAGTAGTTTTAAAAACTACTGAAGACAAGTTGGACTTCAGATGTTGAAACAACTGAGGACTTGGTATTAGTCATCAGTAGTTGTGAAACTACTGAAGACCGTGGTTTTGCCATCAGTTGTTGTAAAAACTGAAGACTTGGTGTTAGTCATCAGTAGTTGTGAAACTACTGAAGACATGGTATTGCTTCAGTTGTTTATGAAGAAACAGCAGTTTGTGAACTACTGAAGAGAGAGTACTCATCAGTAGTTGTCGTCAATTCAAAGCCTTTCAGCTGTTTCATACTGTCCTCAACACTTACTCATCAGCCTTTTTGCTGTTTTCAGTTGTTTCATAGGACATCAGTACTTATCTGTTTCTACTGATTTCAGTAGTTGTAACTACATCAGTAGTTTAGAACAGATAAAGTACAGTACTTAAAGCATTTAGCCTTCAGTAGTTATAAAAACTACTAAGGGTAAAATAACTCATCAGTACTTATATGTGACATGGTTACCAATGATCATCAGTAAGTACTGAGATCATCAGTAGTTGTCACTTATTCTAGCTGCAGCATACCAAGCCTTAACACCAGGTTGTGGAAAGTTGAACTATCCAAAGGCTTAGTAAAAATGTCTGCAAGCTCATCAGCACTAGGCACAACATAGGATTAATTAGACCCTTTTCAAAACAATCTCTTATAAAATGATGTCTAATTTCTATATGTTTAGTCCTAGAGTGCTGGACTGGATTTTTGACAATGCAAAGAGCTGAAGCACTATCCATTAATAATGGAGTCTTAGTCTCTGTAATGCCATAATCCAAAAGTTGATTCTGAAGCCAGAGTATGTGGGATGTACAACATGCAGCAGCAATGTACTCGGCTTCAGCAGTGGATGTAGCAACAGATGTTTGTTTCTTACTCTGCCAAGAAATCAAACAGTTGCCTAGGAATTGACATCCACCAGGAGTTGATTTCCTGGTCAACTTACACCCTGCATAGTCACTATCAGAGAAAGCAACTAATTTGCAAGAATGTCCAGTGGAATACCATAAGCCTAGAGATTGTGTACCTTGCAGATATCTAAAGATTCTCTTGACTGCAATCACATGAGACTCCTTAGGTGCAGCCTGAAATCTGGGGGTAGAGGAACAAGCTCCCACACTTGCTGTTTTTTGAACTGAAGAAGTTCAAGCTGCATGTCTTCAACCCACCATTGTCTCTCAAAGCTACATGATAGTTCTTTGGCTCTAGCTGACTGATGAAGAGAGCATAGAAGCAGAATTGGACAACTGGCTTCTGGTTGAAACACCAGCATTGATATCACCAAGGATTTGAGTCATTGGGTGATTTTTCAGCTCTTGGTAAACAATCAAATCTGTGCAAGTGTTTGTAGGACCTTCAGTAGCAGCAGATGTTGATGCAGATTCTTGAAACCATGAAGATGGTGGCAACTCAAATGAAGTTGAGGATGCAGAAATCTCATCAGCATTTGTTGTGGATGGTGCTGCTGGAGCTACAGGAGCATCAGGTTTAGAGGACACAGGCAGTTGGTCACTAAACCTGAAGAGGTGATTACTACTATCATCATCATCTTCAGTAGTAACACCAGGTGGTGAACTGTTGACAGGAGCAACAGCAGGAGATTGATAAGGAACATATTGCAATATGTCCAAATCAAAGAGCTCCACAGGGCTTTGTGGAATCTTGTCCTTTGGAGATTCATTGAACTTGACATGTAGAGTCTCTTCAACCATCTTTGTTCTGCAGTTGAAGACTCTGTATGCCTTGCAAGTTGATGAATAACCAACAAAGTACCCTGCATCCACCTTAGGATCAAATTTCTGGAGCTGATCCTTTGTGTTGAGAATGAAACAGGGACACCCAAATGCTCTAAAGAATGAAATGAGAGGGGCCAAATGATGTAGAACTTCATATGGAGTCTTCATCAACCTCTGATTTATTAGCACTCTATTCTGCACATAGCATGCTGTGTTGACAGCTTCAGCCCAAAAGGTCAATGGCAGTCCAGAATCAGCCAACATAGACCTTGCAGCTTCAATGAGGGTCCTGTTCTTTCTCTCCACAACTCCATTCTGTTCAGGAGTTCTTGAAATACTAAACTGTCTCTTTATTCCCTTGGAAAGGAAGAACTCATCAAGTGTATTGTTCCTGAATTCTGTTCCATTGTCACTTCTAATACACTTGACTGAGAGGGAATACTGCTTCTCAGCATACAACACAAAGTTTATGATCTTCTGTGCAGCTTCATCCTTTGAATGTAGAAAGAAAGTCCATACAAATCTGGAGTAATCATCCACAATTACCAGACAGTATTTCTTCTTTGCCATGCTCATCACTCTCACAGGACCAAAAAGATCCATGTGAAGAAGTTGTAAGCAGGCAGTGGACTTTGGTTCTTCAATAGGTGGAATGAAACCTTGTGCTGTTTTCCTTTCAAACAAGCAGTGCAGTTGTTGTCACACTTGAACTCCTTCAAAGGCATTCCCCTTACTAAACTATGGTGTATCAGCTGATTCATGTTCTTGAAGTTAACATGTCCCAGCCTTCTATGCCATAGATTAGATTCTTGAGGAGAGGCCTTGGAAAATAGGCAAGGATGACCATTGAGATCTATTTTCTTGGAAAGATCTAAGGCATACACTCTTCCTGTCCTGTTGGCCTTCAGGAGAGTGTGAGCATCCAATATCTTGTCAATCAAACTCAGAACTTTGGATGACAGAATCCTGCAGTTCTGGCTTGTGAAAAGGGCAACATGGCCTTTGTCACACAATTGACTGACACTCAAGAGGTTATACTTGAGATTTTCCACATGGTTGACATCATCAAACTTTATTTCCCCATTGGAAACAAAGCCCTTCCCGATGATGTAACCTCTTGCATCATTGCCAAAGGAAACAAAACCCTTCCTTCCTGGAGAGTAGTCATTAAGAAGTGAGTTGTTCCCAGTCATATGCATAGATCCCCCACTGTCTACATACCAGATGCTACTTTGGCATGTTGAAGAGACCTACATTAATAAACAATCAGTTAGTTTTGGAGACCCAAACCTTTTTGGTTTTGGGCCTGGTTTCATCAATAGATGGTAAACTAACAGGTTTATTGGACCCAACAGCTTGAGGTGAAGGAGATGGTGTAGAGGAGGAATCCTTTGGCTTGGATCTCCTTTTCTGGGGTTTCAACACAGGGCCATCAAGTTGGTTAACTCTTCCCACAGATGTTGAACCATCATTACCAGCTGTGTCTGATTCTGGGAAAGAGCTTTCAGCTCTTCAGACACATTGGTATTGGTGTTTGATGATGAGTTCTTGTGTTGCACCATCTTCTTTTGAGCAACCTCAGCTGTTGCCTGTTGCACTCCTTCCCTTTTAGATTTCTTTTTGGACATAGGAGTAACAGGATTTGATGCTGCTGGTACAAACTTGGACTCAAACTCAGTTTTCATTTTAGCCAAGTTTTCTTTAATTTTCTCCTTTTGTTTGAGTTTGGATCCCTTTTTGTACCAACAATCATCTGTGAGATGATTGAATAGACCACATATTTCACATGGTTTCTTCTTCATCGTCCGTTGATCATCAACTGAAGGAGATGAAACTACTGAAGACTTGCTCTTCAGAAGTTTAGAAGCACTTTTTGCCTTCTTGTCAACTCCCTTAGTAGGCTTCAAATCCTTCCTACTGACAGTTTTCTTCTCTTCAGTGCTGTCAGTCATTGGGATTTGAACTCCAGATGTTATCCCCTGCTCTCCAGTACCTTCAGTACTTCTAGGGATAACACTTGGGTTGATCAACTCATTGATCATGTGAGTGTCAGCAGTTGAACCATCAATATTAGCTGATAGGTTCACAGAGGGATTACTACTGACTTCAACTACTGATGGTGCTTTATCAAGTAGTGAATCACATGATGAGGTGGATTGGTCATTACTTTCTCCATCAGATTCTACTCCTGCTCTTGAAGCAAAATCTGTAGGAGGAGCAGTGTGATTATAACCAATTCCAAACTTCACATTGGAAGCTGTTTGCTTACTAAGAAGCATTTCAAAGCCCTTGCAAGATTGTACCCATCGATCACACTCTACTTGGGTGACAGCAAGAGAATCTTTGAGGTCTTTGTACTTCTCTAAGAGTACATCCTCCCTAGCCTTATCCTCAGAGATTTGGCATTTTAATTTATAAATCTCATCAGTTTTCTCTTTCAGCACAGACTCAAACTCAGCTTTATTTTTGGAAATTACTTGTTCTAGCTCTACATTTTTATTGATTAAAGCCACATTTGCTTCTCTAATAGAGGCAAATGCTGCTATGCAAGTTTCAGAACATAATTTGGCCTTAGCCTCAGAAGATACCTGTGATACCTGTGTTGAAGAGGTACTTGAGGATGATCCATCAGAGGATTCCAAAGTCATGAGAGCTAGATTTCCAAAAGGATGCTCACCACCATGTTGACCAGCACCTGAGAACAGTTGTTCATTACCAGACACATCATCTGGTAAACTGCTCCAGTCAACAACTCCTGGTGTGAAGAAGCTGTGTTGTTGAAGTTGATTAGGTTGATGAGATTGGGATGGTTGAGGCTCAGGGAGTGCATGTGGTTGCTGAGCAGTGGGTGCTTGAACCTAGCCTGGTTGTGGCATGTAATAGCAGGGGTATGGATATGGCATTGGCCCCTGTGGAACAAAATATGCAGGAGATTGTGGTTGATGATGATAACCAGAATTGACAGGTTGTTGCCCTCTGTTCTGTTGACTATTGCCAGGGTAAGTCACAAAAGGTGCAAGAGAGTTAGATCCAGATGATCTACATTCTCTTGCAAAGTGTCCAAGCCTGTGGCATTTATGGCACTTCAACTTACTCTTGTCAAAACCAACTTTGGTTTTGCCAGAGAGTCCAGGGAATTTCCTTCCAGTTCTTTTGTAGAACTTCTGAGATCTGATATTTATCAAGGCCATTTGGCTCAAAATATCCATCTCTTCTAAGTCATCATCAGCAATCCCCTTGAGATCATCCATGATGAAACATAGATTGTCACTATTACTACCAGCAGAATAACTATCAACACTCACAAAGGCAGGCTCAGAAGTGTTTGTAGAGAAATCAATATGCTCATCATACTGGCTTTCAGATGACGCATATTCTGACTCTTGATGTCCAATCAGGGCAGTGTTCCCTTGGACAAAATCCTCAGTGAGCTTGCCAGATGAAGCCAATTTCCTTTTCCGCTCTATCTCTCTCTCGAATGTAAGCAGTTTCCCATGAAGTTGGGTGAGAGATAGGCGATCAACATCAGCATTTGAGCGTAGAACAATGGTATATGTGTTCCATCTCTCAGGCAGTGATCTTAGGAATCTATGGTTCATCTGAATCCTGGTATATTCATGTTTAACCATTTTCAATTCAGAGATTAAACATGAAAACCGCTCAAATTGTTGAGTCAGAGTCTCACCCTTTCTATGAGAGAAAGTCTCATATTGTTGGACGAGGATTTCCCTGTTGTTTGCTAAAACCTCATAAGTACCACCAAATTGTTCTTTGATGGCTTTCCAGAGGTCATGAGCAGACTCACAATGCAGAAGCCCAGAGTAAATCTCATTAGGAATAGCCATAGCCAAAATTCCATGGGCTTTTGCATCGATTTCAAACAACTTCTTGTCCTCATCGGAGTATTGCTCCTTCTTCTTTGGAACCAACTGGTTTGTTTCCGGATCATTCACCATTGGCTTATGTGGTCCATGTACCACAGATGTCCAACAACCTGAGCTATGGACAGACAGGTGATGGAGCAATCTTCTTTGCCAAATGTTATACTCATTCCTCACCAAGATCGGAGGCTTGGTAGAGGATCCAGTATTGAAAGGATCATTCGAAGAAGTAGTCATTGTGGAAAATCAGACAGATTCAAGTAAAATCACAATAAATTTAGCTCAGAACCACACAAAACCTCAAATAAAACGGCCAGAAGCGATACACTCTCAATCTCTATAACAGATCCTTGTGAATTTGCTAATTCGATCAAACTTAGAGCGATTGAACAGTTTCAATGATCAATTGTTAGATCGATCAATGATTAACCTGCTCTGATACTATTTGTTAGGATCTCAGCCTCTAGGTTTAATCGATTGAACAGATATAGCAACGGAATAGCTCAGAATTAGACAAATTCAAGCAAGAACATTCGATATAAAGCGATAAAGGAATTTTGTTATAGAGAGAGAAATATCAGACAAAAGGAATATTGCATTAAGATTGTCGGCCTCAAAGGCACGATAACAGGTGAGTCATCTTTCCTTATAAAGGAAAGAATGACGTAGGCTGATGTCACTTGAAAGTGACATGTAACCGTTTTATAACTACTGATGTTTAACAACTACTGAAGATGTCAACAACTGACATCTTCTTACAAATGTTCCTAAGTGTTAAACATCTTATTTACAACTACTGAAAAACATAAAACTACTGATACTACAACAACTGAAGAACAACCTCTTCAGTTGTTTACAAGTACTGAAAAGTAAACAAACTACTGAAAGGAAAAGAAAACTACTGATGAAGAAAAACCATCACAACAACTGAAGAAGCCCTCTTCAGCTGTTGTCATCAGCTGTTAACATCAGCTGATGTCTTCAGTACTTGTACATCAAACTTTGTCTTTCAGCTGTTGATCTTCAGTCTTTGTCTTCAGTACTTGTTGAAGTCTTCAGACTTTAGATCTTCAGCTGTTGTCTCAGTCTTTGTCTTCAGTACTTCAGAAATACTTCAGCAGTTGTATTCTTCAGACTTTGTAGAACAGCTGATCAGGTCTTCTTCAGCAGTTGTGATGTCCTGTGGGACTTAGAGGTTTCTCTGATCAGGCTCATTGGTTCTTTTGGTCCAACAGGCAGTAACGTGAAGCTTGGACCGAAAACCATCAAAGTGAGTTGAAGATAAGCCTTTGGTCAGAACGTCAGCAAGCTGAGAGCGAGTTGGAAGATACCGAATAGTAATCTCACGAGATAACACCATATCACGAATAAAGTGTAAGTCGATCTCAATATGTTTTGTACGCTGATGAAACACAGGATTGGTTGCAAGATAAGTAGCACCAATGTTGTCACACCAAAGTGTGGGCAAGCTTGAAGAGGAAATATGCAACTCTTGTAGCAAAGACATAATCCATCGTAGCTCGGCAGTAGTATGAGCAAGAGCGCGATACTCAGCCTTAGTGCTAGAGCGAGCATAGTATGTTGTTTCTTGGAACTCCAACTAATGAGATTAGGCCCCAGAAACACACAATAACCGGTATTCGAACGACGATCATCTGGGCAACTAGCCCAGTCTGCATCAGAATAGGCATGAAGATCAAGGCAGGAGGATTGAGTAATAACCAACCCATGAGAAACAGTGCGACGAAGATATCGTAAAATACACTTAACAGCAGCCCAGTGACGATCAGTAGGAGTCTGGAGAAACTGAGGCACCTTACTTACCGCATAAGCAATTTCAGGGCGAGTCAAGACTAAGTACTGTAAGGCACCAACATTGCAGCGATACAGAGATGGACCAGCAAGAGGAATGCCTGAATATCGAGACAGTTGTCGACTAGTAACAACAGGTGTGGATAAACGCCTACACTGTGCTAACCCTGTCCAGTGTAACAAATCAAGTAAATAACACTGCTGAGACAGATGTAGACAATCATCACTAAAGGTAGCCTGGACTCCCAAGAAATAGGATGATGTCCCTAGATCTTTGAGAGCAAACTGGGAGTGTAAACGAGTAATCAGAGAAGTAACAAACTCAGGAGAACTCCCAGTAATGATAATATCATCTACGTATACCAGAACATAACAAGTAGTACTGTCTCGCTGATAGACAAATAATGAAGTAACAGATAGGCACTGTGAAAAACCACTAGAAAGAAGAGCGGTAGAGAGCTTGGAGAACCAAGCTCTGGGAGCTTGTTTGAGGCCATAAAGAGCCTTCCGAAGAAGACAAACATCATGAGGCCGAGAAGAGTCAACAAACCCAGAAGGCTGAGACATGTAAACAGTCTCAGATAAGTCCCCATGAAGAAAGGCATTGTTAACATCAACCTGACGAATAGTCCAACCCCGTGAAAAGGCAACAGACAGAACGAGACGAATCGTAGTGGGTTTAACTACCGGACTAAATGTCTCAGCATAATCAATCCATTCTGTCTGATGAAAGCCCTTGGCAACAAGCCGGGCTTTGTAACGACTCACGAAACCATTAGGATTATGCTTAATCCTGTAAACCCACTTGCAGCCAACAATGTTGGCAGAAGCAGGCGGAGAAACAAGCTCCCACGTGTGGTTAGAATGTAAAGCATCAATTTCAGCACGCATGGCATCCTACCAGACAGAATAATGTTGAGCCTGAGAAAAAGAAGATGGCTTAGTGGTGGGTGTAGTGGTAGCATGAAAGAGAACATGATCAGGGAACTATCTAGGCTGTCTGGTATGATCACAAGAACAAGTGACCATAGGATGAGGTATGGGAGGTGGATCAAGAGAAGTAGAGGAAGGTGAGGGAGAAGATGAAGGAGATGAAAGAGGAGTAGATGTAGGGGAATAGGAAGGAGGAGGAATCAAGAAATCAGGAAGGGAGACTGTAGTGTGAGAGACAGGAGGAACTGGAGAACCTGGAATGTCAAATACTATCTCATGAAAAGTACATGACGAGAAGTGATGGTACGAGAGGTACAAGGATCATAACACAAGTAACCACTATGATTGGGAGCATATCCGAGAAAGATACAAGGAGTGGACTTTGGGGAAAGCTTATCCACTCGAGTGTCACCAAGAAATGGATAACACAAGCACCCAACGGTACGAAGAATGGAGTAATTAGGCCGAGCACCAAAAAGAACCTCATAAGGAGTAGAATAATGAAGAACCGGCGTAGGAAGCCGGTTAATAAGAAAGGCTGCAGTCGCATAAGCATCATACCAAAATTTCTTTGGTAGATGAGCATGAAATAATAGGGCACGAGCAACCTTAGACAAATGACGGTTCTTGCATTCAGCAAATCCATTCTGCTGAGGAGTATACAGGCAAGAGATGTGATAGACAATGCCTAACTCTGAGAGATAATGAGCCATGTCACCATGAATGAGCTCCGGAGCACCATCACACTGTAGATGTTTGATGGTACAAAAAATAGATTTTCAACCAAAGGTCAAAAAAGACGAAAAGCATCAACTGCCTGTGAGCGTCTAGACAAGGGATACATCCATGTAAAATGACTGAAGTCATCAATGAATGTAATAAAGTAATGATAACCAGATCTAGAATGAACAGGTGAAGGTCCCCATATATCACAATGAATTACATTTAGAGGAACAGTTGAATGAGATATACTAGAATGAAAAGACAACGAGTAGATTTTGAAATACAACATGAGTTACAAGGTTTTTGTAAAGCTTTGGAAGACAAAGGAAACAAAGAAAGTCTAGACAACACAGGATCTGAAGGATGCCCTAGCCGTGTATGCCAAGCTCCTGAGAAACAGAGAAGGTTGCAGTGAGAGAGTAAAGCTGATGAGGACTAGCTTGCATGTGGTGGAGAAGCTGTCCAGTGTGAGTCTGTACACATAAACCAGAACGTGAGAAAAGTACAGAAATAGTTAGATCAATCACCAGTTGGGTGATTGATAAGAGATTCTTGGAAAGGCCATGAACCAAGAGAACACAACGAAGTAGAAAAGTACATTGCGATAATCGTAGATAAGAATATCCAATGTGAGAAATAGTAAGAGATGTACCATTACCAACAATGACACGCTCAGAGCCAGTATAAGGAATGGTACCAAACATAATAGAAGGATCAGAGGTCATATGGGCAGTAGCACCAGAATCAGGAATCCATGACTCAATAGTCTGACAGGTGCTCGAAAAATCTGCACTTAGACCATAATATGGTGAAATAGAAGTGGAAGCCCAATTCTGAAAGTGATCAGGCTCGAGTCCAGTTGAATTGGGCCTAAAACCAAAACCAGCAGAAGATACAGGCTGATGCAACCCAAGTCCATAGGATCCATAACTTGAATTATGTGGCCCAACAGGTTGAGTCGGTCGCGGGCCCAGCAATCCACTACCATTACCACCAACAGATTGCCCTAGGTCACCATATCCACCAAATCCAGTTGCATCACCACCGCTAGAGACACCGCTGACATCAATAGCAGCAAGATTAGCTGCAAAGCGAGAAGGTGGTGCCCATCGTTGACCACCGCAACCACCACCAAAGGATCTACCACCACCATGACCTCTGTTACCATGCCAATTTGAACCACCAGTTCCTAGAGATCGAGAAGCATCAATTGGAGAATACCGAAAATAACATGTTGAAGCTTTGTGACCAGATTTGGCACAAATGTGACAGATAATCGTCTTTGAGACATCAACATGTGGTGGATTCAACGTAGCTGCTGTCATAGCAGCAAGAATAAGTTGATTACCGATTGGCGCTGCTTCAATCGAGTTTCATATGTGAGAAGCTTCGATCTCAGTTGAGAAAAAGTGAGAGGTTTGTCATGATTTTCAACATTCATGAAAAAGTTCTCGTAATCGGCGTTTAAACCATGAAGAACTTGCAGTACGAGTAAGTCATCTGAGATTGGATCCCCAATAGCATTGAGAGAATCAACTATTTCTTTGGCTTCATTCAGAAAAGTAACAATTGATTTGGATTCTTGTTTGAGAAGATGAAATTGTGTATGAAGTTGAGACTATTTTGCGAAAACAGTTTGAAGAAATGAATCCTCAACTGCTTTCCATAATGTAGAAGCTGTTTTTGAATTGCGAGCAATATGTAGAATTGAAGGAGACAACGTTGCAGTAATCAAGGCTTGAACATATCCATCACTTTTCTCCCATAGCTCTCGATCAACATATGAATTTGGTGCTACTGCATCGGATTGTATGAAGTTCAACAGGCCCAAGGTTTTCAAAATAGTGACTATTTGATGCTTCCAGTTGAGGTAATTACTGTCATCTAGTTTAATTAATAGAAAGTTTGCAATGTTTGGAAGTGGATTTGTTGAATTTACTGTTTTGTATGTAGTTTCAGATGAAGAAGATGAGGCCATAGTTTCAAAGTTGTTAAGTGCTCTAAGAAAGATTAACATGTGGTCTTTTATTTTGTAATAGTATAGGGACTATTTCTGTAATTTGTTAGTTCCTTTACTTTGTGTTTTCAGTATAAATAGCTTAGATTTGCAGGTAGATAGAAACGAATACACAAGATATTCAATCTGCTTTTGTACTTGTAATTGTCTTAGCTTGATATGAATGAAAACTTGAATTTTATTGATATCTTGTTTTGATTTGATTACTTTGTGTGAATTTCATTGAATTGTGTTACAAATCATCACAGATATATTCATTTGATCCTATCAAATGGTATTAGAGCTGTTGGTAAGCTGTTAGTGATTGATTTTCGATTTAAGTTCATCGAACTTCAAAACCTAAAATCTCACCGAATCTGTGATTGAGATACAATTCAAGTGAAAATTTGTGAATTTCAGTTGTGTTTTATCATCTGAAACATGATTTGAAACACAATTAGCAGATCAATTCATCAAATTCAAGTAAATTGTTGAATTTGTTGTTCGAAAATTGGCTTGAAGTTTCGAACTGAAATTTCAAAAATTGAGTGATTTGTTGTTGAAATTGATATTAAGAAGAATGTTTATCGACATAAAACTTGCTTGATTGAAAAGTTTCAATTGAATTCATCAACATTTGAAGAATTTAGATGATTTGAGTCTGTTATATTCATATGAACATGATGAATGTGACGCATTAGTGTTGAAGTTTGCTGAAAAATTGTCTAAGTGTTAGGCGTTTGACTACTGTTTATTCGCAACAACACTGTGTAGACGTTTTTAGTTCAGACGTTTGATCACTGTTCGAGTGTCCAGACGTATCATTGTTGAGAAGTTTTTGAACTGTTTAGATGTTTGATAACTGTGTAGGCAGATCAACACTGTGTAGACGCATCAACACTGTGTATACGCATTACAACTATTCAGACGCATCAATTTTAGACGTTTTTGGAAAATTTTTCTAAGGCATTCCCTTAGATGTTTATCAACTTAGACGCATCAACTGTTGAGGCGTTTGAATACTGTTCAGACGTTTTAACCTTGATACTTAGAATTTTTTTTAAAGAAAATTCTTTGAAAAACTTTTTCAAATTTTTTTAAAAAAATTCAAAATATAAGAAAACAAAAAAAATATAAGAATGGTAAAATCAGAAGATTCTGAAAACAAAGTTCCAAAACTTAAAAATAGAGCTGATTTCAAAAATTGGTCACTTAGACTAAAACAACATTTTAATTCCATTGACACTGATCTCTGGAAATCTATAGAAAAAGGACCATACATTCCTATAATAACTGATGGACCAGATTGAGGATTTGTGTATACTAAAGATTCTCCAGAACCTTATCCAGAAGATGATCTTCAAGGAGATGATCTGAAAAGAGTTAAGAATGATATTAAAGCCTATTCATTGATGTGTAAAGGACTACCTTTGGAAGTTCTTACAAGGCTTGATGCATATCAAACTGGATATATACTATATAAAGCATTGAAGATCATTTGTGAAGGAGGTAAAGAGATTCAAAATTTAAAGAAACAAAAGCTTAAAAGACAATTAGAATTATTTCAATATTTGTCTGGAGAGACAATAAATCAAATGATGAATAGATTTGTTCAACTCATAACTGAGATGTCAACAGCTGGTATCAAACCTAATCTTGAAGATTTAAATCTCAGACTACTCAATGCTTAACCATCTTCATGGAATCAAACTGTAACACTACTAAAGCATATTGAGAAGTTTCCAATGGATCTAGATCTTCTTATTGCAAAAATAGAATCAGTGGAGATTGATGAAAGCTCAAGGAACAATGATAGAGCAGCATCAATGTCTCAATATCAGTTTGTTTCTTCACCTGAAACCACCATAGAAAATGCATTCATGGCAAAGAGTGAGAAAAGTCCTGAAGAAGAAGGAGACTTGTTTGTAGGAGCAGGATTTTTCACTGACTCATCATTTACCAGTGCACTTGCATATACAACTCAGTCTCATTCTCAATCTCCTCCTAAACCACAGTCACAATCATCAAATATTCAGATAGAGACTTCTTCATCATCTAACTCTGCTAAATCTAGCAAAGTTATAGATGTGATTAACATCCTATTAGAGGATGAAGAGTCGAAAACTGCATTTACTGCTTTTATGGCCAGCTTTGAAGCATATCAAGGTAGCCATTTAACTCAACTAGATTTTGTTTTACAGGATTTATTTGAGATGGATCCTGAAGATGTTGAAGAGATGGATCTGAACTGGCAGATGGTGATGATTGCCTACAGGACTCAAAAACATTCTTATGTCAACAAGAAATACAAGCCTAGTGCAAACAAGACTATTGGATTTGACAAGTCAAAAGCTAGATGTTTCAACTGCAACAGTTATGGACACTTTTCAAGAGAATGCAAAGCTCCAAGGAATAATGGAGGAAGTGCTCATTCAAGCACAAATAATCAAAGGTTTCAACAAGCTCAAAAGACTTATCAAAGTCTTCCTATGCCAGAGCTTAAAGATGAAACCAAATCATCTGATGAAACAAAGAAAGCACTAGTAGTCAACATAAAAGATGGATATGATTGGAGTGCATATGCAAATCAATTTACAAATGATTTAACATCAAGTTTGTCTCTTATTGCAGAAATTCAAGAGGAAGATTGGTCAGAAAACAATGACCCAAAAGTGGAAAGTGATGAAGAGGAAGATAACTATGATTGGAGTGACAAGTCTGACCCTAAAGAGGATACAAAGGAAACCAAAGGTTAAATCTTCTACTTCATCATCTGAAACCACAGTTCCAAAATTTCTTGAAAT
Organism: Flaveria trinervia; assembly: GCA_025506515.1. Taxonomy (NCBI): domain Eukaryota; kingdom Viridiplantae; phylum Streptophyta; class Magnoliopsida; order Asterales; family Asteraceae; genus Flaveria; species Flaveria trinervia. Next base: position 2,704,818 of record CM046458.1, on the reverse strand, counting down.
ACCATCAGAAGTAAGAGAAAAGCTTTGCACCAAATCATGCTTTGAACATGTTGAACACTACAGAAACTATTCATTCAAAATCTGTGAAAAGCTAAAACAAAAGGAATCTATGCATAATCAACTTAAATCTGATCATAAAACTACAGATCAAAAGATTATCTCTCTTCAAATTCATGGAACAAAACAATCAAAGATTTAGAAATTGTTACAAAACAACTAGAAGAGATGACCAAGAATCTTGAACAAGAGAAAATAGCACATGTTGCTACTCAAGTTGATCTAGCAAAAGTAAAGAGTTCAAAAATGATAGTAGAAAAACTAATCAGTAAAAGGAAAGATAAACAAAAAGCAGGATTCGGTTTCACTCATGAACCTATGCCTGAATCTATCACAAACAAACTACCAGAGAATTTCAATACTCATAATCATTCACCTGAAAATAAAGCAAAGCTTAAAGCCTTTCAGATCAAAACCAAGAATGCAGAAGAAGAAAAAGAAAATGTCCAAGTGTTTGTTGAAAAAAATCAAGAAAAAATCAAAAATGGACATCCAAGTAAGATAAAATCATATAAACCAAAACAACCAAAACAAAATATCTCTTTTGATTAAATTCATAATGTCATAGAAGAAGTCAGAATTCAAAACAAGGATAAACAACAGATAGGAACATCAGAAGATTCAAACACAATCAATATGAAACAATTTCAATCAGAAAAGGAATCTTCTTCTGATGATGTTCAATCTGAAATAAACCAAGCTCTTCTAAATCAAAGAATCAAAGAAGAAGAAAGAAATCTGCAAAAGCAACATCTGAACAAAACAAAAGTTCAGAAAATTTGATTAAAGCAACAATTCAAACAACAAAAATAAAACCAATTAATTTGTGTCAGCAGGTATATTAAATATGAATCTCTTTCAAATAATAAAGCAAATGTTATGAACAAATCAAACTCTGATCTGAAATCGAGTTCAGATTCAAAGACTTCCGTTGTAGCAAAAAGATTTGTTTCTAATACATTCAAGAAGGAAGTTCATGTTAAACAAATGAACAATAATCTGACACAAAATCAAACTGTGAAAAATGAAAGACAACAGCTTAACTATAGACACCAAAATCAAACATTATGTCATTGTCAAAAGTTAACAAAAAGTTGTTTTTAACACCACAAAAGTACTGTGAAATTTGTGATATGAAAAATCACAATACTGCTGAGTGCTACTTCAACAAGTACTGTCACATATGTGACATGAGAAATCATTCGACAGCAGATTGTTACTATAACAAATATTGTACTTATTGTGATGAAAAGACTCATACACTGCAGATTGTTACTTTAGAAATAGATCTCTCACTAGAAACTTTGCAAAATCAAACATAAGCAAAGGATTTGCTAATCCACAGTATTTGAGAAATCAAACTAATGGATTTCAAAGAGACATTAATCAACCTAATGTAGGTTTGAGATCTTTTCTTAAGAACAACTATATGAGCTCAAAACATAATATGCAAGAACACTTTATACCAAGATCTGTAAGGATGACTAATAAAAATGTTATACATCAATACATTTCAAAAGATGATCAATCGAATGGTATGATTGTTCACAAAAATAAACCAAACAATTTTCAGAATAAAATTGGTAAATTCATCAAAAATAAACCTGATTTGAATAATCTCCATTATAAAAATTTACAATTGTTGATAAATTTGGAAAGCCCAAGACCATTTCGGATTGGGTAGATATTTCAACTTAACTTTCTTGTAGTGCAGGTACGCCCAAAAAGACCAATCAATACATGGTATGTGGATAGTGGGTGTAGTCGGCACATGACAGGCAATACTGCCTTGTTACAAGATTTTAAGTCAAAAGATGGAACTCACGTCGCCTTTGGTGGTGATGCCGGAGGAAAAATAACTAGAGAAGGAACAGTATCCAATGGGATAAGCTTTGATAAAGTCAACTTTTGTTCACAGTTGAACTTTAATCTTTTAAGCGTATCTCAAATATGTGACAAATCTTATTCTGTTCTGTTTGATAATTCATTCTGTTATGTTTTGAAACCAGGTTTCAAGATAAGCAAGATTGGGTGATTGTTACGGCTGAGAGAGACAGAGATGTATACAAATTGGATATGTCTCAAGTTGACCTTCAACTGAAACAACATGCCTAATTGCAAAGGCATCAAATGATGAAGCCAGCTTTGGCATAGACGTCTCGGTTATTCAAATTTCAAGAACATGAACAAGCTTGTAGCAGGAAATCATGTCATTGGACTTCCATCCAAGAAGTTTGCAACAAATGATCACTGCTCAGCATGTTTGAAGGGAAAGCAACACAGAGCGTCTTATAAGTCCAACCCTATAAACTCAACATCCAAACCTTTTCAAATGTTACATATGGACCTTTTTGGACCAACAAACGTCAAGAGTATTGGACGAAAATCATATTGTTTAGTTATCATTGATGACTTTACAAGATTTTCATGGGTTTTCTTTCTTTATGCCAAATCTGAAACAGCTGAATTATTAGAAGGATTTATCATTAAAGTTGAAAATCAATTAGACAACAAAGTGAAAATAATAAGAAGTGATCATGGAACAGAATTCAAAAATGCTAACATTGAAATGTTTTGTGCATAGAAAGGGATAGGTCATCAGTTTAGTGCTCCCAGAACTCCTCAACAAAATGGAGTTGCTGAAAGGAAGAATAAAACATTGATTGAAGCTGCTCGTTCTATGTTAGCTGATGCAAAAATACTTATCACTTTTTGGGATGAAGCAATATCAACTGCATGTTTCGTTCAGAATCGAATCTTAATTGTCAAAGATAAACTGAAAACTCCGTATGAGTTAATGTTTGGCAGAAAATCATTTGGGAAAATTTGATGCAAAATCTGATAATGGATTTTTCGTTGGATATTCATCAGTTTCAAAAGCCTATCGAGTCTACAACTATAGGACGAATGTAATCCTTGAAACATTCAATGTTAAATTTATGGAAAATTCTTTTCCATCAGTTTCAAATGGTCCTACATGGTTATTTGATCTAGATTCATTATCAAACTCTTTTCAATCCAATTTGTTTGATCAATCAAATTGTCTTAATTCTACAGATAAGAAGAACTCAAAAGGAGATCTTGGATCTTTCAGTGAAGATTCAGATTCTGATGACCCAGATGATTCAACCTCAGACTACCTATTTTTATCATTTGTCAAGGATTCAACAATTCAATATCATGAAAATACAGTTTCAGATCATTCAGAGTCAATTAATCAGGAAGAATCACAAAATATTCCTAATGATGGTAATGAGTTTGTGATACCTAAGTCTGGAACATCATCCATTTCAGGTAATGTAGTTGATATAGGTAACTTTGATTACTTTGTCAACTCACCTACTCAAGTTCCAAATTTCAATCCACATTCTTCTACTTTGATACATGAGTTTTCCAACTTGAATCAAACAAATCTGGATGTTAATGTTCAATGTGATGAGATTACTACATCTCGCATTCACAAGAATTCATCCAATTCTCAGATTATTGGTTATTGAACGAGAGAACAACAAGGAGTAAATCAGAACAAGCAAACGTATGCTTATACTCTTGTTTTCTTTCTCAAATTGTTCCTAAAAATGTTACCGAAGCATTAAAGGACAATGGTTGGATAGAAGCCATGCAAGAAGAATTACTTCAATTCCGCAAACAAGAAGTGTGGAATTTGGTGGATCTACCTGAAGGAGAAAATGAATTGGCACGAAATGGTTATTAAGAAATAAGACTGATGATCGTGGTGTTGTAATAAGGAACAAAGCAAGACTTGTTGCACAAGGATACACACAGGAAGAATAGATTATGAAGTGTTTGCACCAGTTGCAAGACTTGAATCTATTGAGTTTTTTTGGCTTATGCTTCATTCATGAAATTTAAGGTGTATCAAATGGATGTAAAGGGTGCATTTTATATGGTCCAATTACTGATGATGTATTTGTGAAGCAACCTCCAGGCTTGAGGATGCACAATTTCCATCGAGTATATAAACTGAGTAAAGCTTTATATGGACTTCATCAAGCCCCTAGAATTTGGTATGAGACGTTATCACAACACTTAATCCAACATGGATACACACGAGGGAAAATTGATCCAACTTTATTCATAAGAAGGATAATAATGATCTTTTATGTGTACAAGTGTATGTTGATGATATCATATTTGGTTCTACATGTCAAAATTGTGCAATGAATTTGAAGAAATAATGAAATCTCGATTTCAAATGAGTTCTATGGGAGAGATTAATTTCTTACTTGGACTTCAAGTCAAGCAAACTACAGATGGAATCTTCATCAATCAAGAAAAGTTTATGACAAGCTCTTAAAGAAATTTAAGTTACAAGACTGTCAGTCCATACAAACTCCAGCATATGTTAACACCAAGATTGAACCTTATCCAAAAGAAAATCTATTGACCAACGTTATACAGATCAATGATTGGATCTTTGATGTATCTTACTGCATCTAGACCAGACATTATGTATGCTGTTTGTGTATGTGCCAGGTATCAATCAGACCCGAAAGAATCTCACTTAATTGCTGTCAAAAGAATATTCAGGTATCTTAAAGGTAAACCAGCCTTAGGGCTTTGGTATCCTTACGAGGGAAATTTTGAATTATATGGATTACTGATAGTGATTATGGTGGATGTTGTCAAGATAGAAAATCTACTCGGGTGGGTGTCAATTTCTTGGTCCCAGATTAGTCTCATGGCAATGCAAGAAACAAACAAATGTCTCTGTTTCAAACAGAAGAAGCTGAGTACATTGCTGTCTCAGCAGGATGTTCTCAAATCCTTTGGTTGCAAAATCAATTACTAGATTATGGATTCAACCTTCTTAAAACACCAATCTATATTGATAACACAGCTGCTATGTTCATAACAATTAATCCTGTTCAACACTCAAAAACAAAACATATCGAAATTCGATATCATTTTCTTAGAGATAACTCTGAAAAAGGATTAATCATATTGATTCAAATTGCAACGGAAAAAAATTGGACAGATCTATTTACTAAAGCCTTCCTACCAAGACGGTTTGAGTATTAGTAGAATCAATTGGTCTTATAAATCATATGTGATCTTCCTAGATCAAAAGATCATAATAAGTGATACTCTCATTGTTAATTGCCTATTTATATTTTGTGTGTGTGTGAATTTATGTTTTTCATAGAAAAATCAAATTCAAAACTATATATATAATAATATAAAAATAGAGTTTTTCTTTTAGAAAGGATTATGTTCTGCAACATGTGAGAAATGATAGTACCTTAGTGAGATCAGTTGCATACTTCACTCATTAATAAAGTCTAGACATGATCAGATATGATGTGTAGACAATATCTGACTATTACTGAAAAAGTAAATTCTTGTGATCAACTAAACATACATGCTTGTGTGTATTCATCTGAGTACTTTGAGTTGCTTTAGCTTATCAGAATGAATGTTGTTAAGATACATCTCTCACACCTGTTGAAACTATGTGAAATCATGAGATCTGTTACAAAGCATCATTCACTTCTGTTATGAGTCATCATAGACCTGAAGTACTGAGATATCCTTTGTTTTAAGTCATTACAGATGGATTCTCTTTTTGATGCAAAGAGATGCCAATGTGCACAACCTATTCAAATGAATAGTTAGAGTGATCAAATGGTTATCCATGATCATACTATTAACTAAGTAACATGAACTCTGGTGATATATGTTTCAGGTAATAAGTTGAGCATGTGTTCTTTCTTACATTTCATGATGATAGTTGAATTCTCTTAGTCTTTGTATGCTTTACATCATGTCATATCTAAATCAACACTAATCAATCCAAGAATTGAAACGTAAGTGAGTTGATAGTTGTGTCAAAAACACTCATTGTCTATCCTTAGATCTTGTGTCTTCTTTGCTGTGACATCACTGAGTGAAACACACTTGATCAGGATTTATTCATTGTCTATGACTCTCCACATTTATTTTATTTAATGTGCTGATCTTCATTAATATGATCTCTCTGCAGACATTTATTCTATGTTTAATTTTTAGATTTTAATTCTATATTCATTTTCCTTTTATGCATGTCTTTGTGTGTGAAGGCAATGTCATAATGTGTTGTGTGATCTTATTCTCTTTCATAAGAAACTTATAAGTTTTTCAAACTTATAAGTTTAGGGGGAGTAATAAATGAAAGAGTTGTTCTCAGAAAATATTCAATAATCATAATCAAATTTTGAAATGTTGAACTGAAAGGATGATGCTTTATGTTCAAAGTATTTGTGTAAACTGAAAAAGAATGTGTTTGAAAATTACAATATGAATATACATAATCTTTGCAAATAAATGATTTTTAAGTTGAAAATTAGATGATATTGATTTTATGTTGAGACTAAAATGAAGGGACAAAAGAAATTCAAAGAAATAGAATAAAATAAATAAAATAAACAAAAAAAAATTTAATTGAAAGTGCAAAATGCAAAAAGTTCAAAATTGGGGATCTAAATGGTAAAAGTGTGAAAGTGAAGAAATTGGAAATAACAAGTGTTTAAATCATGAAATTCAACTCATGCACCTAAACAGTGCACATGCGCCTCAGTAGGAGCATGATGAAATGTTCAGGATTATACAAATGTTGATTCATTCCCATGCGTCTAAACAGTTGTAATACGTCTGAAAATTACAAGGGTTGAGCGTTTGTGATAATCCCATGCGTCTAAATAGCGTGTTAGACGTATGTGATGTCTCATGCGTCTGCATAGTTTCAAAATTTTAAGTGTTAGACGTTTTACAAAGTCCATGCGACTGAACAGTGTGAAAGCGCCTAAACAGTGCTTATGTGTCTAAACAGTTCTCATGCTCTGACTTAAAAGGCACAACAGTGCTCATGCGTCTAATCTAACAAAATAAGTGAATTCTAGGTTTTCATACGCAAATAGGGACCATACGTCCGAACAGGGCTCATGCGCCTAAAATTTCACTTATATATATTGAACACTTATGCGTATTTTTCATTCACACTTCAAAATTCTCAGAACAAAAACCCCTGAACTACGTCTGTCGAGCATAAACACAACCTTATTTCATCTGAAATCAATCAAATCCTTTGAGTATACATTGTATTTGAATATATAAACGTAAGTTTGTGATTCAAATACATAATTTTGGATTAAATCAGTGATTTGTAAGAGACGGTTGAATGCTATTTGGTCCTTCAAAACCATATAATCCAAGTTTAAACAGATCAAATAAGTATTATATCAAAAATTGATACTGGATTAGTGATGAGACACATTTGCGAGTCTGTTGATGTATTGTTTTGATGTTAAAGTGAAATTTTTTTTATGATGAAATCAGTCGACTTTGCATAGTCGAAGAAAAAGAAGAAGATGACAGACAATCAATTTTTGAACAAAAATAAAAAAAATAAAATTAAATCAAAATTGAAATGTTAAATAATTAATTCAAAATGAATTAAAATAAATTTCAAAAGTCAAATAATACAAATTCAAAAGTAATACAAATTGAAATCTTAATTCAATAGTAAAAATAAAAGTAAAAAAAAAGGTCAAATTCAAAGGTTAAAAAAAATTAAAAGTCATATATAGAAATAAATTTCATTAAATCAATATTCAATGTTCTTATAATTCTTTTGTTGTGTTTTGCAGAGGACAGAATTAAAATTTGAGCCAAAACACAATGTAGCTGCTTTCTTAGATGATGAAAAAACAGAAGCTATGGATATGAAGATATTATCAGATTCTTACTAAGAACAAAATATGTGTATGCCATGTGTGCAAGGCCCATGATAAATAGAAGAATGATTAAAAAATTCTGGAGAACTGCTCAAGTTGAAAGAGATGATCAAGGAAATAAAGTCTTTAGAGCCTTTTCACTTTAGAAAGAATGCTTGAAGTTCTGAAGAAGAATTAGACAAGCTTTAAGACTGGGAGATAATGATCTTGAAGATTTATCTGAATATACATTTAATGAGTGTAGAGAAGTTTTCTACAGATGGGTTCCTGATATTCCCTAAGAAACAATTTTTAGCTCGTGTATTTAAGCATTGGAAGCTTTTATGCTATATCTTTCAACATTGCATGTCAAAAAGAAGTGCAGGTTGGGATTCATTCCTGTTGACATTGCATCTCCAATTGTAGACTTATCCACAAATAGAATATTTAATATGGCTAAATGGATAATGAATGGATTCATTTTTAATCTGGAAAGAGGAGTAAGGCATAAGTATCTGATGTACCCAAGATTTCTTTAACTTCTCATTAATGATGCAAATCCAGATTTGTATGCTGAAGAAGTTATTGGTGATAAGATTCAGCTAGAGCACATGTCAGTGAGTGTGTACAAAAGACTGGCAATGATCACTGGTGCTCAAAACATTCCAGTTTTTGATTATATCAAGATGTTCAATGGATGAAGTTGATATTACTCAGCACACTTCCATTAACTGAAGAAGAACTAATAGATCCAAATGATCTGATTGAAGATGTAGAAGTTGATGAAGAAAGTGATGATGATATGTCTGAAGTTTCATCAAGTGAAGAAAGTGATGATGATGATGATGTCAATATGATATCACTGAAGTAAATCAAGAAGGAAATGAAGAAGGGAATGTTGAAGATACTGAAAATGAGCCACATGCTATGATTGAAGAAAATGTTGAGAAAGCTATAACAGAAAGGAATTCTCAAAATCAAACATCTGATTCTGATTTTATCAATGATATTTCATTCAATCAAATATTTGAAATTGATACAAATGAAGGAGCAGAGAAGAAATCCCTGTTAGTATGTCACACAATGTGTCTATAGAAACAGAGGAAATAGTTGAAGTTGATGAGATTGAAAGACTGAAAGAAGAAAATGTAAACAAAGAAAAAGAGATTGAAGAGTTGAAAGTTGAAAATGAAAGAATGAAAGAGATAATCAGTTCTTGTGAAAAAGAAATTCAAAAGCTCAAAGATGAAAATTTAAAGTTGTCTGAAGAAAATGTGTTAAAAGATGAAAAGATTGTTGGTTTTGCCCAAGATAAGTAGATGTGATAAAGAACTTTGAAGTTATGATTAAAGATTATGATAGTCTTGAGGAGAAATTCAAGAAGTTATCTGAAGAAAATGAAAATCTTAAAGCTAATTGATAAAGGAAAGAAAGCTCAGAAAACTATATCTCCAGTACATGTGATTAGTACTGAGGTGCATAGAAGAAATCTTGAGCAAAGAAAATGCAAACGGAAAGTAAATAAATTAGAAGATGTTGATCAAACTGAATCCTCGTCTAAATATCAAAGAACTGAAGAATTGGTTGAAGAGCAAAATGTTCAAGAACAGATTGATGCTTTAGATGATATTGAAGAAATATATAATGATGATTGGTATGATGAAGTTCTTGAGAATGAAGATATTGATGAAGCTGAATTTGTGTCACATTTCTCTTCACAAGAACATATACAAGAACAAGATGAAGTACCACAGGATTTTGAAGAAAAATATAACTATCTTGTGAACATGAAATACAAGGAGTGTATTTGGATGGACTGACTGTTTCTCAAATTAATGATGAATACGAGAAATGCATCTATGCTGAGTCAGTTGCTTCAATAGATCCAAATGAGATATGGTTAGCATGGTGAATGGATAAGAACAAAGGAGGTTATAAATGTAGAAGAACTGTCTAGTTCTGAGCTGCACCATCCTGATCCTGATGATATGAGTATTCCTGCTTTTAGATCATGGTTGCAAGCTAGAAATTACCCTTGGAGGAAGCTGAAGAGATTACAATCTGTATCTCTGAGAAATCTTGTAAGAAGCTTTCAAGAAACTGAGAAACAAATGAAGAAAATGATAGTGCTTGATACAGATAACCCTCAATATCTTGAGATAACAAAAAGAACAAGAATGTTAAAACCTCAGAAAATAAAACAAATGTCAAGATTTGATGATGCTCATGCTCATAGAAAAGAATTAATGGAATGTTTGCTGATCCAGAAAGACAGACTTATAAAGCATCAAATGATCAAAGACATATTCTCGATAGTTCAAGAACAACCGAGATTTGGTAAGAAATATATTGCAAAAAGGACATCAGTTGCTGAATTGTTGAATGCAATGATTGCTCCAGATTTTACAAACCAGTAAAGATCATTGCATGGAAGTATGATGAAGTGTTTGATGCCTTCTTGATAAAGAGAGTAAATGTTGTATGTGATGTTTATCATTTTTACTCTAGTATCATAAAACTTCCTGTGCAAGACTTAAAAGAGCTATATATTACCTCTGATCAATCATACTGATTCAAAGCGTGGGAAGATGTTTGTGGAATTATTAAGACGTGGATTGGATAGATCAAGTAATTTTCTTAACACAATATGTGATCAAGAAGACAAGGAGTATTTTGTTACTTTGAAGAAAAACAAGAAACTTAAGGGAGTTCAATCAGAAGAAGAACATTCGTTGACAGAATTCTGTGATAAATATTTTGAAAAAGTTACAACTCCTGGACTAAAAGTGATTGACGGTAATCAAAACTCAAAGCCAATTCTCAGATGGTTTTATAACACTGAGACATTTGAGCTGAAGTTAGTCCGAAATCTAGAAAGATGGATGAGGACATGATTACTTTATTTGGAGTTTTTGAGCTAAAACTATTACATCCAAGTTATATCTCATTTTTGTCAGTACAAAAATTTTAGAAAGTTTCTCCTGAAATGGCTGAGCAAGACAAGAAAGATTTCATTTCTATTATCAATGTGATGAATGCTGCTATGGAAAGGATTTCTTTGAGAAAAGCGCTTGCGTATGCCAACATCGTTAAGAAAGATATTAAAGATATTGAATTCATGAGAATATCAAGGAAAGGGGTCTTAGAAGTGTACTCAAAGGAAAGTAACAAACCTATTGAGTTATATGCTAACATTGATATTTCATGTCTTTCAAAAGATACATTGGAAAGAATGGACAAGATGGAGATTAAAACAAATGAAGCTAAACTAGAACAAGGCATTCTTGCAAGTAAATTCAAGTCTGTTATGTCAAAAGCTTTGAAAGAGTTAGATATGTACAAACAGAAGCCAATGTTCAAAGTCAAAGAAGAACCAGCAGATTTCTTTGAATGATGAAGTCAAGGCTGAAGATAGAATTGAAGATAGAGTTAGCAGTCAAGCTTGAAGATTTTAAGTCTGAAGACCATGTCAATCTTAGGGGGAGTATTGTTAAGTGATCTAAGAAAGATTAACATGTGGTCTTTTATTTTGTAATAGTATAGGGACTATTTCTGTAATTCATTAGTTCCTTTACTTTGTGTTTTCAGTATAAATAGCTTAGATTTGCAGGTAGATAGAAACGAATACACAAGATATTCGAATATGCTTTTCATACTTGTAATTGTCTTAGCTTGATATGAATGAAAACTTGAATTTTATTGATATCTTGTTTTGATTTGATTACTTTGTGTGAATTTCATTGAATTGTGTTACAAATCATCACAGATATATTCATTTGATCCTATCAAAAGTCAATTTGTTTTGAAGAAGAAGATGAGTTGAAGTTGGATTACCGGTAAAGAAACCAGAATCACAGAGCATAAAGCTCTGATACCATAAAGAAAGATGCAAGATGTAATTGTTTTTCTATTAGTTCTAGAGAGAAGCAAGCTCTCTTATTTATACATGAATGGAAAGAAGTGCTAGAGGGATCTAGAAGGATCCTTCTCTAACTAACTCTAACAACCTTTCAAACAACCATATAACTAACTCAACTAATCTCTCTAATATTCAGTTGAAGCACTAGGAATAAAAGAGCTATTACGGGTATGATGTGTCCCTTGATGATAAAGAGTTGCTAAATGGTGGAAGCTTTGCTTCGGGTGGCTTAGGATATGATCCCCAAACTCCAAAGATTATGGTAATCACCAAAAAATCTTTAAACATTTTCCTCTTGATCCTTTGTTTTCTATCGAGGTGTTATCTATCTTTTAAAGTCTTAATTTTTTTGGCAACTATGAAACCTTGTGAAAATATAATATGAACTCAACGTCTTTTGGTATTTTTATATCTTCGGGTATTTTTATATCATTACCCTCTTATTGTAGAGTCATTTAATTTAATTTTTTCTAAATTATATGATTCAGGCGGTGTTATCTTTTCCGTACCAACTAAACCAATTCATGCAATACATTGAGAAACTCATGGGTATAGTTGGAGGAGAAATAGCACAACTCAAACAATTCATGCAATACATTGATGATCAGGCGAATACTTACTTTACAATTGGTACTCGGAGATTACATGCAATATGATATCTCGTCTTATGCTGATCTTATGGTATCATCTACATCTAACTTTACACAGGTAATACTATTTAATTTTTATATTCTATTAATTTCCTATTTACATTTTCAATTAGTTTTGTTAAACAAGAATACCTATTTTAGGGCTCCATTATATCACTCCTAACTAGGTTTTAACCTAACAAGTTTCTAAAGAGTGCATGCCTCTTACTACTATGCTATCAACGCAAGTGGTATGTTTTCAACTATTAATTTGTTTTTAGTTTTACGCACATTTAAGGATATATACAACTTGGTGCAAGAAGAATGGGGTGTTTGGGGCACCACCAATAGGGTGTTTTCCAGCACAAAGAAGTCTTACCGGTGGTGGGCTTAGATTGTGTGTAGAAGAACGCAACCAAACAACACTAATATATAACAAGAAGTTACAATCGGAACTTGAATACCTCAAAAGCACACTAATGCAATCTAGGATTGTGTTAGTAAACGTATACAACCCGTTGCTTGCTATCATTGAAAATCCCCTCTAATATGGTACTTGATGTTTAAAAAGCTGATCACGTTAATCATATTTTCTTGATTTTATCAACTTTTAAGTTAGTTTAACAAGTTTACTCTTCCATACTTCAGGATTAGAATATGTGGATAGAGGTTGTTGTGGCACAGGAAATACAGAGGCGTCCTATTGATTCAAAGTACCTTTTCTGAGATAGTTATCACCCTACAGATAAAGGATACAACATCCTCATGAATCAAGTGATATGAAAATGCACTAATGATTTCTTTTGATTGTATATATAGAGGTTATTATATATCCACACTATAAAAGTATGGATGCCTTTTAATATATTGCTTGTTAATCTATGAAAAGTGATAATCAAGTGACGTTATGTGGTGGTACAATGTTAATGATGTATGACTGACTTCTGATTTTTCTAGTGTATGTTCATATAAATGATTCTATTCAATAACAAGATCGTTAGTAACATTTAGTTCACTAAAAAAATAATCAATGTTACTTCTGTGGTTTTTATAGTGATCCATATTGTGATTCATTTTTAACAATTAAAATATGGTCATTGAAGAACGGATTCGATGAAATTTGATTTGAAGATGTTTGATAGGAAAAACACATCGAGTTATGAGTGTCTTGCATTATTATTGCATTAGGTTTTAGAAGCTTTTGGGGTGAGGCACCTTACTTGTGACCCTATCTTCGACACAGTAGAAGTAGTAGAGCGGGTCTTTCATTGGAAAAAAAAGACCTAGGGTCAATAGAATCACATGTGAACTAGTGTGAGGTGATATAGGCAAAAGGTCTATGTGAATTTGAATACCTGGTGACTTAATGAAGTGCTTTATCTTTGAGTTACTTCTAAAGCATAAGGAACTTGATAATCATCAGAGGAAGTATGATTATCACTGGAGGAAACAAATGGTGCATTAGGTTTGTGGAACTCATTGTAATTGGAATTAGAAATGGAATTTGGATTATCATTTAAAGAATTATTTTATAAACTTAAATTGTGCTTGGTTTGTATATTTGTTAAAGAATTGTGTTGGACCAAAAGAACCAATGAGCCTGATCAGAAAAACCTCTAAGTCCCACAGACATTACAACTGCTGAAGAAGATCATAATAGCTGAAGACATCAGCTGATTACAAGGTCTGAAGACAAAGTCTGAAAGTAAAGTACTAAGAACAAAGACCGAAGACAAAGTCTGAAGCCATCAATTGAAGACAAAGTCTGAAGCCATCAGCTGAAGACAAAGTCTGAAAGTAAAGTACTGAAGACAAAGACTGAAGACCAAAGTGATCAGTAGTTGTCACAACAGCTGAAGTAATTAACTTCAGTAGTTGTGATGGTTTCCTTTCAGTACTTGTAATTTACTTTTCAGTAGTTATAGTTTCAGTAGTTGTAGTTCAGTAGTTTTATGTTTTTGTACTTAAGCATTCTCTGTGATGTAATCAGTAGTTGAGAACATTCTCAGTAGTTTGCATAGTTTCAGTAGTTTGAATAATTCTGTTAGATGTCACTATCAAGTGACATCAGCAGACATCACATATCCTATATAAGGAATGTTGACCTAGTTGTAAAGTGTGACATTGAGCCACCACGAAAGCATATGAATGAAATATTTCTTTTGCAGAATTCTCTCTTTCTATATCCGTGTACTGTTACATTGAATATCAATTGTGTTCTTGTGAATTGTTTAATTCGTTGTTCGAATTCCGCTGCAATACTCTCTAATTAATCAAACTTAGATCACTGATGAGAAAGAACCTGCAAAAGAGAAGGAAGTGGAGAAAGAACTGATCTCAAAACAGTTGATCACAGATAAAGAGAAGGAAGATCAGCTGATCACATATAAAAGAAAGAAAAGTGCTGAGTCAAAAGCTGATGAAGATAAATCCTTAGAAGATCTTGTCAAAGATGCTGATGAAGCTCACAGCAGATCCATGGATAAAATTGTAGATCAGCTCTTTCGACAAGGTCATGACACAACCACACTAGACACTGAGATCAGAAGGCTGGAAATAGAAGAGATTCAAGCTAGATGAGCTGGTTATAGTGTGTTGGAAAGGAAAAGATTGGAGATAATGATCAGATTCATTGCCAAGTACCTTGGAAGATCATTGATAGAGATAAAGGCTTGGTCCAGAGACAGTATCTTGGAGATAACCAAGAAGATCTGCTCTGCTGGAGGCTATAATAAGGGGTTGATAATTGAAGCACTGGATGAAGCAGGTGCAGGGAAGAGAACTGAAATGGCAAAGCTCTCCAAAGCCAAACTCACCACCAAAATGATAAGTCAGTCTTCTCACACTCCCACTCAAACACAACCCTTATCTCTAAAATCTCCCAAATCTATCCCTAAACCAAAGCCACCCACAACTCAACCCACAAAACCAATCCTTTTACCCCAAAAACCACCTCAAACCTTACCCAGTGATGCACCCAGAAGGAGGAGAAGGTGTTGAGGGTAGAAGAAGATGAAGAAGAGGATGATGATGATGATAGTCTGCCAATCTCTGTTGTTCTCAAACTCAAATCACCTGAGCACAGAAGTCAACAAGTGATTACTCCTGACTTGCAAATGCAGATGGTGAAGGTAAAGATTGAAGAAGCAGAACAGCAGAAACAACATGATGAGAAGGTTCTCAAGATGGTTGATAAGGCTTTCCCTCAGTCCTCATCCATTCAAGAAATGAAGAAATAGGCTCTGAGGCTGTACACTCTTAGACATACTTTTCAACATCAAAAAGAAAGAGTGCGGATCTGGCCAGACCCCAGGGTAAGTTCTAGAATTCATAAGAAGAATATACCAAGTAGATATCATGGCCAAGTGAAGAAGACCTTGAATGCTGCAATTACATTGGCCATGGTAGTCTCTTCTTGGGAAATCATTGAAGAATTCATGAGAGCTCACAAATCCAAGACAACCCCTCACTCTATTCTTGAGAACAAAATGATCAAGAAGGGGTTGTTATACAAAAGACTCGAAGATCTTCAGAAGAGTGAACTCCAGTTGTTTCTTGAAGGCTCTCACGTGATGAATTTGCTTATAGAGAGATAACAACTGTGGAGTTGAAAAATGGAAAGACAGTGAGATACATGTCCGAGTATTATGGCCCAGAGTTCTTCTTCGAGGGAGAAGCAGAAGAACTCACCAAGGAGGAACAAGTTGTTCTCCTTGAGGCCTATGCTAGTGAGTCTTATAGACTCATTAATGGGAATTAGGTTTCATTGTTGGGACAAGACTCTGTGTCGAGTTTCCCAAGACAGAGTTCCCTTCCATACATAGCCAATCAAAAGATTAGAAACCTTTTCCCGGCCTGTGCTTAACTGATTACCTCTGAAGCTGATCAAGAGGGTGTTTCTGCCAAGAATAAGTGGGATCATCAATAAGTTTAGAGGTTTTGGCTGCATTGGTTCAGGGGGAGTTTGTTGGACCAAAAGAACCAATGAGCCTGATCAGAAAAACCACTAAGTCCCACAGACATTACAACTACTGAAAAAGATCACAACAGCTGAAGACATCAGCTGATTACAAGGTCTGAAGACAAAGTCTGAAAGTAAAGTACTGAAGAACAAAGACTGAAGACAAAGTCTGAAGCCATCAACTGAAGACAAAGTCTGAAGCCATCAGCTGAAGACAAAGTCTAAAAGTAAAGTACTGAAGACAAAGACTAAAGACCAAAGTGATCAGTAGTTGTCACAACAGCTGAAGTAATTAACTTCAGTAGTTGTGATGGTTTCCTTTCAGTACTTGTAATTTACTTTTCAGTAGTTATAGTTTCAGTAGTTGTAGTTCAGTAGTTTTATGTTTTTGTACCTAAGCATTCTCTGTGATGTAATCAGTAGTTGAGAACATTCTCAGTAGTTTACATAGTTTCAGTAGTTTGAATAATTCTGTTAGATGTCACTATCAAGTGACATCAGCAGACGTCACATATCCTATATAAGGAATGTTGACCTAGTTGTAAAGTGTGACATTGAGCCACCACGAAAGCATATGAATGAAATATTTCTTTTGCAGAATTCTCTCTTTCTATATCCGTGTACTCTTACATTGAATATCAATTGTGTTCTTGTGAATTGTTTAATTCGTTGTTCGAATTCCGCTGCAATACTCTCTAGTTAATCAAACTTAGATCACTGATCCTAACAAATTGAATGTTAAAATATATAAATAGTCAGCACTATCCTAAATTTAACAAATATAAAACAACAATTTCTATTCAGGTTTGTATGAAGTCATTCTAATAACATGTAACACCCTGAATTTTTATTTAAACGAAAGGAAAAGAAAAGTAAATAGAAAGAATAGATAATAAGCACAAGTGGAGGGGGACAAAGTGTACATAGTACAAAAGACTAATACTTTATATTATAAATGGGTATGGCCGCCCATATTAAAAGCAGAAAACTGCTTTTACTTTTGGAGGAAGGAGAAGAAGAAGAAAACTCTCAGTTTTAGAGAGAGAAAGAGGAAGAAGCAGCTGTAAAGGTGACTTTTCTCTTATATAAGTTTGGTTTCAGCTGGGTTTCGAGTTCTTGACCAAAGTTCTTGGTGTTTAGTGTTTGTTTTCGGGATTTAAGAGCTGAATTGAAGGCGGGTCTCGAACTTGAAGTGTGTTGCTCAAAGGCTGCTCAAGATGAGTTTCTAGAACCCCTCTTTTACTGATTTTCAACTTGTTTGGGGCTATTATGCATACCAAGAAAATGTTTTCAAGTAAAACCGTGAGTTTCGGCCTATTGTTCGATGATATTCTGTGTATGTATGTTTTAGAGTATGATTATGGGCTAGTGTAGATGTTTAGCATGCTTAGGTGCCCTTAGTATGTTAGATCTGTGCTTGGGTATTATTAGAATGATAATCGGGTGATGTTAGTAGCATAAAAAACATTTCAGAATGATCTGATACGCATGAACAATGATCCATGCACCTGGCATGTTGGCCATGCGCCCAAGAGTGGGCCATGCGTGTAAACAGTGTTCCCATGCGCCCAACGACCAATTGCCTAAGTATGCCCAACCGCCCAAACCCCATACGCCTAAGTGTTAATAATCTAAGTGTAAGCTCAGACGCCCAAATAATGGCAAGACGCCTAAACAGGGCAGAAACGCCCAACAGTGTCCATGCGCCCAAGTTGCCAAAACGGCTAAGTGTCCATGCGTCTGCATAGTGGCAAAGCGCCTAAACAGGGTAGAAACGCCCAAATAGTGCCCATGCGCCCAGATTGTTTTACACTTAGAATTCTATGCTCATGCGACTAAAATGTCCCATGCACCATTTTGGACTTAGGATTTTTTAAGTGGTTTTAAGGGGTAAAATAAGGAGACATGCCTTGCTATGACGTGATGACTTATGCTTGATATGTGCATGGTGATGTGATGAAATTATGATGTGTATATGTGTGAGTGATGTGTTATCTTTCTTTGTCAAAGAATTTTCAAAACATACGTATTATGTTTTATAATACATTATGCATGAGACGAGGTATCCTGGTGTTGTGTCAGTCTTCGGACATGAGTCGGGGGTTTGTGTACAGGCCCTGACACAGCATCAGCTTTCAAGCATGAGTCGGGGATATTGCAAGAGACAAGATTCGAGTAATGTAGAGTAATGAGCAAAGAAATGAATGAATAAACGAATGATGATGAATATAATAATAGTAATTATTATCAGTATAAGTAAATAAAAGAATGAAACAATGAAAGTATGAAAGAACGAACGAATAAAGAACATAGATTGAGTGTACGTATGTTGTATGACCACGAATGAATGTAAAGATAGTTTTTAAAGGAAATAAGTATTTTATTATAAAAACTAGAACTCACTCAGCATCGCTGACTTTTGTATGCATGATCGTTGGCAGGTATTTTGTTGATGCTGAGGAGTTGCAGGCATGGATGCATAAGCTACTAGGAGCATTTTGAGGCTGGCATCCATATTTTGACATGTCATTGTATTTTGAGATGAAAATGAATATTGTAATGAATGAAATGCCATGTTTTTAGTTATTAATGGATGTTTTAATTCCGCTGCAAAATAAATGTATGTTTTAAAATGTTTTATGTGCGATGAATGACCAACTGTGAGATGCCCGGGAACGGGGCCCTACAAGTTGGTATCAGAGCCAAAGTTTATGTGAAATAGGTAAATATTTTCAAAAGAAACCTAAACTTAAACTGAGAATGGGACTAAAAGGAAAAGGATGCCAGTCCTAGTAGCTACGTGCCTGCAGGTAAAGTTTTTATGTAAACATTTTATGTAAGCTAACGGTTAACTAGTATTATGTGCGCATGTTATGTGGCTAGTGTGCTTTTGTGTAGATTTAGATACTGATGTAGTCAGGATAGGAGATGCTTGGGGTGTGAAGAGTAAAGTAAGTGGCTAATCACAACTGGCCACTGTAATTAGGGACTTACTATACTTGATATAATCGGAGTTATTATCTTGAATGACCATGTTAGTGTTTGAATCTTATAATGATTAGAGAATGGCTGGAGGTAGATCGTCTAAGGCCTCTAGGGGGGGAGCACAGGGAGGACGTGGTGCTAAACCGCGTGTTACAAGGAATAGGGCTAGGACTACTGAGAGGACACGTGAGGAGCCCGAGATGCAACACCACGACGGTGGTGATGAGAGCGCGAACTTGAGGCCTTGGTGAAAGAGGCAGTAGTAGAGGAGGTCCATCAAGTTATGTACACGATTCTACCGTCTGCAGTGACCGAAGTGATTAAAGCTGTTAGGAAGGTAAATGGAAGGAGAGGAATAGGTCCTCGGGAAGGAGAGAGCAAACGAAGACCGAGATGGATATCCCTACTGATGAGGAAGAGGAGGAAGAAGAGCCTGTGCCCGAGGAAGCGTGAGGCTGTAATTATGGGGCATTCCAAAGGTGCAAGCCCCTTACCTTTGATGGTAATAGCACTACTGCTGCTGCTTACCGATGAGTGAGAGAGATGGAGGCTATCCTTGAGATCAGCTAGTGCCGAGAGGACCAAAAGGTGAATTTCGCTACCCATTCGTTTGTGGACTCAGCCTTATGCTGGTGGGACAACATAGTCCAGGCTGAGGGTACTAGGACAATCGGAAGGATGAGGTGGAGTGAACTAAAGAAGCTGGTGATCGAAGAGTTTTGTCCTCACCGAGAATTGGACAAGATTAAGTGAGAGTTCTTACAGCTAGAGGCGGGAACGATGACACACCAATAGTACACCACTAAGTTCAATAAGATGGCAAGACTAGTGCCAGATCAGGTGACACCTATGTCACGAAAGATCAAGAGGTAGATTCAAGGACTGCCGACAAACATCCGCAGACATTTGATCGCTGCCCGACCAGGTACATTCAGATCGGTGGTCGACTTAGCTGAGAGATTATACGACGAGCAAGAGGTGATGGTGACAACGGACGAAGAGGAAGAACGGAACCATGCCAAAAAGGGGAATGGAAGGCGAGATAATGATGATGGAATTGTGGCTGAAGGTAAGATGATGAGGGTCGATGACTGAGAGAGGATAGCAAGGAAGGACAAGGCATGCGAGAAGTGTGGTAGAGGCCAAGGAGGGGATTGCAAGTGGGGACTGAATGTTTGTTTTCAGTGTGGAAAGGAGGGCCATAGAGCGAGGGACTGTCAAATGGCTAAATGCTACGACTGTGGCAAGACAGGACACATGAGCAGAGACTGCAAGAAGTCGAGGGCAGGAAGCTCCGATACGAGGAAGGAGAACAGAGGGTGAAGGCTAGAGCCTTTGCTATGACCGGGAGGAGGCTAGATCAGACTCCGAGGTAACATCAGGTACATTTTTGGTAATTTAGGTTTATGCATCTATACTTTATTTATGGCGCTAGTAGTAGTTTTTTTACTGCTATCTTCTGTGATGTTGCACGTTAGGAGTAGGAAGAATCATGAGCCCTTCGATGTAAGAATTGCTATTAGTAAGTCCACTAGGTTACCTAATGCCCTAGAGGATTGCGATTTAGAATTGAGAGAGACCGCTTGTTCCTGCTAGACTGTTCAAGACACACGTAGGTGGATAGACATGCATCTCTGGATGAATTAATCAGTAATCTACGACTCAAATCCCAAGTGTTGCAAGAAGATGGATTGATCAACCGTGCACGACTAGAGTTCGGTGTCGACCTACGACAATGGATTATGATGAAGGCTTCGACCAGGAAAATGGATAGTTTGATTTGGAAATCGAGTAAAGCTAATACTAAAGTATAGAGCGTCATTCCCAGTTGTTGCTCAGGTAGGATAAGTGACACATCGACTGGAGGTACCCGATGAGTTAAGTGGAATTCATCTGATGTTCCATGCATCTCGTCTAAGAAAGTGTTCAATCGATGAGAATATGATCATGCCATTAGAGAACACTTAGATGGACAAAGTATTCAACTACAAGAAGCAACTGGTGCCCATTACTAATAAGAAGAAGAGAATGGTCTAAGGAGGATGATGGTCTCACTTGTGGGGGTGCAGTGAAGCCTAAAGGGATCTAAGTCTAACTGCAAGGTCAAGGAAGAGGTGAGACAGTGTTACCCGTAACTATTTGAGAAGCGACAGGTTTCAGGAACGAAACCTCTTTAAGGGGGGTAGACTTGTAACACCCCGAATTTTTATTTAAACGAAAGAAAAAGAAAAGTAAATAGAAAGAATAGATAATGAGCACAAGTGGAGGGGGATAAAGTGTACAAAGTACAAAAGTCTAATATTTTATATTATAAATGGGTATGGCCACCCATATTAAAATCAAAAAATTGCTTTTAGTTTCGGAGGAAGAAGAAGAAGAAGAAAACTCTTGGTTTTAGAGAGAGAAAGAGGAAGAAGCAGCTGCAAAGGTGAGTTTTCTCTTATATGAGCTCGGTTTCAGCTGGGTTTCGAGTTCTTGACCGAAGTTCTTGGTGTTTAGTGTTTGTTTTTGGGATTTAAGAGCTGAATTGAAGGTGGGTCTCGAACTTGAAGTGTCTTGCTCAAAGGCTTCTCAAGGTGAGTTATTAGAACCCCTCTTTTACTGATCTTCAACTTTTTTAGGGGTATTATGTATACCAAGAAAATATTTTGAAGTAAAACCGTGAGTTTCAGCCTATTGTTCGATGATGTTTTGTGTATGTATATTTTAGAGTATGATTATGGGCTAGTAGATATTTAGCATGCTTAGGTGCCCTTAGTATGTTAGATCTGTGCTTGGGTATTATTAGAATGATAATTAGGTGATGTTAGTAGCATAGAAAACATTTCAGAATGTTCTGATGCGCATTAACAGTGGCCCATGCGCCCAGCATGTTGGCCATGCGCCTAAGTGTTGGCCATGCCCCAAGAGTGGGCCATGCGCCTAAACAGTGTTCCCATGCGCCGAACGGCGAATTGCCTAAGTATGCCCAACCGCCCAAACCCCATGCGCCTAAGTGTTAATAATCTAAGTGTAAGCTCACACGCCCAAATAGTGGCAAGGTGCCTAAACAGGGCAGAAACGCCCAACAGTGTCCATGCGCCCAAGTTGCCAAAACGGCTAAGTGTCCATGCGCCTACATAGTGGCAAAGCACCTGAACAGGGCAGAACCGCCCAAATAGTGCCCATGCGCCCAGATTGTTTTACACTTAGAATTTTATGCTCATGCCCCTAAAATGTCCCATGCGCCTATTTTGGACTTAGGATTTTCTAAGTGGTTTTAAGGGGTAAAATAGGGAGATAGGCCTTGCTATGACGTGATGACTTATGCTTGATATATGCATGTTGATGTGATGAATTATGATGTGTATATGTATGAGTGATGTGTTATCTTTCTTCGTCAAAGAATTTTCAAAACGTACGTATTATGTTTTATAATACATTATGTATGACTTTACGTGGTGTGATGTATGAATGTATAAATTAACGAATGTAAAGTATTATGTAACAAAGTGAAAGATAACAATAAAGTACGAAACGAACGAATACGATAGAGTACGAAATGAACACATGAGATAACAAATGGTGAACATGAAAGTGACGGATGATGAGATCCATGTCGCGTACCCCGGTACTGTGTCAGTCTTCGGACATGAGTCGGGGGTTTGTTTATCAGGCCCCGGAACAGTATCAGTCTTCGGACATGAGTCGGGGGTAATGCATGAGACAAAACGGATGATGAGATCCGTGTCGCGTACTCCGGTACTAAGTTAGTCTTCAGACATGAGTCGGGGGTTTATTTATCAGGCCCCGGCACAGTATCAGTCTTCGGACATGAGTCGGGGGTATTGCATGAGACAAAACGAATGATGAGATTCGTGTCGCGTACTCCGGTACTGTGTCAGTCTTCGGATATGAGTCGAGGGTTTGTTTATCAGGCCCCGACACAGTATCAGTCTTCGGACATGAGTCGGGGGTATTGCATGAGACGAGGTATCCCGGTGCTGTGTGAGTCTTCGGACATGAGTCGGGGGTTGTGTACAGGCCTCGGCAAAACATTAGCTTTCGAGCATGAGTCGGGGATATTGCAAGAGACAAGATTCGAGTATGTAGAGTAATGAGCGAAGAAATGAATGAGTGCACGAATGATGATGAAGATAATAATAGTAATTATTATCAGTATAGGTAAATAAAAGAATGAAACAATGAAAATATGAAAGAACGAATGAATAAAGAACATAGATTGAGTGTACGTATGTTGTATGACCACGAATGAATGTAAAGATAGTTTTTAAAGGAAATAAAGTATTTTGTTATAAAAACTAGAACTCACTCAGCATCGTTGATTTTTGTAGGCATGATAGTTGGCAGGTATTTTGTTGATGCTGAGGAGTTGCAGGCATGGATACATAAGCTACTTGGAGCGTTTTGAGGCTGACATCCATATTTTGACTTGTCATTGTATTTTGAGATGAAACGGATGTTGTAAATGAATGAAATGCCGTGTTTTTAGTTATTAATGAAAGTTTTAATTCCGCTGGAAAATAAATGTACGTTTTAAAATGTTTTATGTGCGATGAATGACCAATTGTGAGGTGCCCGGAACGGGATCTTACATAACACCCGGTACTCCTACCCCACCCCACCCCTGTACTACCCCCACCCCCTCCCCGCGACCTAACTTTTCAAAAAAGAAGCTTAGAAAAATATGAATTTCATAATTAGAAGTAGTCAAACATGCCAACTATATTAAGATTAAAAAAATATGATTAGCTTTAAAATACGACTATAATGCTTTTACCAATTTTTTCTATCCAAACCGATCCCAACAAGAAGAACATAACCCAAGCCGCCCTTTCTTCTTCATTCAAACTCTAAAAGACATTACCCTTCATCGATCAATTTCAAGATCTTTGCAATGGAGTTAATAATGTCAATTTTGCAAGTTTGGGAGGGATTATCGAATTTTTTGATGTCCAGTTTAAACTTTATATCTTCACTTTATTCAAAAAAAAGTTTTAAGACGGTCACAAAACTAAACAACTACCATCACTACAACTACACTTTATCAAATTCATCATCCCTTTGCTATTCTTATTTTTCCAATTTACTTCTTTTATCCTGATTAGACTTTTAGCTCTATAACCTTGAGCTTGATCTTGTCTAATATACGTTTCTTCATATCCAGGAATCCTTTTATTTTTTCATTGAGCTATCTGTTTATGGTTCCATTTCATATGAAAATAGTAAAACAAACAAAACAAATTAACCTTTATGATTAACGAAATAAAAACATTAATAAACAACAAAATTTAGAAATATCTCATGGTTTATACTCCTAGACCACTAGTGGTTACATATTAAACTTCTTAGTGATTACACGTTAAACTTCTTTATTTTAGCCAAATACACTAGTATTCGGCATATCTAAATCACTTACCAATATCTTTCCATTGTTTTAATTCTTCATTCAAATATGGGGTCTACCAAAAATACCCAATGCTGAAAGTGATTTCTTGAAGCATGCTTCAAGATGTTGTAAATATAGGGATGTAATGCGAATATTAGATTTTAAACCCTCGGTATTGACCATTCTACTAAACCCATAACAAGTTTTTTTTATCTTTAGTATTTCTCCAACCTCAAAGTTTCTATTATTGTTTGTTATTTCAATAACACATATGACAAAACAAAAGTACATATTAACAAAATGAAGAAGAATGTCATAGTAGATTTTAGGAATTTGATATAAACTAAAGAGGTGGTGCATTTTATATAATCTTTCTGAATACATAATCTTATCTGTGCTAGCATTAGAGGTAATAAAAAATGACAAATTGAACAAGTGGATTGAAAAGGTGATCAGGTCAAACTTGACAAATAAACAAATTGGTCTATACTATATCTGCTTCACTTAAACATGAAAAATGAACACAAAGGAAATGTAGAGGGATAAACGAAGTTTCTACTATCATAAATTGCCACAATTATTTAATAACCTAAAACCGAAAAACCATAAAATCATAAACAACAACTATATAATAATCCATATGGTTGTAAGCAATTTTTGTTCAATTGTTAGTACTTCAAGATTAAAAAATATTTTTGGCTATACTATTTTTAAATGTTGTCTACTCGTTTGTAGTCTCGATATGAATTATATTATTCTTAGCTTCGTATCCATCCCATCTTCATTTTTTTTTCAACGTCTCTCGTTCCTTCACTTGTTAGGTGTCTAATCCCAAATGGATCTACCAATATAAAATTTATGAAAAAAAATAACATGTCATTATGACCTTATTTTTTAGGTTAGTATTAGTGATCTCTTAAATTCCCCACCTTGCCTTTAAAATAACAATCCATCTTTCGATGAAATTTCTTGTAAACAAATATTATATATTAAATAATTGTTTTGCGGTATATAGGATAGTGTCCATCAACCAATAATTTAATTGATATTTTGACTTCTATAAGAGGCGAGAAACTCTTTTAATTGTATATCCAGTGTTGTAGAGGTCAAGATTTGAGTCTCAAATTGTTTTTAAAAAAACATGCAAAAACTTGAGGTAGAGCGAAAGATTTATGGGGCGAAAACATTCTCATGTAGAAACTTTGTAGCTGTAACCATCACATGTGAGAACATTCTCATATGAAACTTTGTTGCGCTAATTAACACATGTAAAAACATTCTTAAGCTATGATATCTTGACCTATATAAGGTGTGAGAAAACTCTCTCCATTATGTACCCAATGTTCTAGAGGGCAAGATTTAAGGCTCAAAAAACTAAAAATCAAAATCGTGCTAAAACTTGAGATGAAGAGAAAACATTATCTAGTGAAAACATTCTCATGCGAAAACTTTGTAGCTACAACTGTCACATGTGAAAACATTCTCATACGAAAATTTCATTGGGGGTAATCACACATGCGAAAACATTCTTATGCAAGAGATATATGTGCTACTTTGCATTAAAAAAACAATAGCCATTTCTATTTTTAAAGCTTATAAGCAACTATGATTAAAAGAGCATGAACCTTTATTTACATGATTTCGCATTGATCTTAACTTGTGTGTGTCTATTATTCGAATTCACTAATTTTGTATTTAATGGGCGATCATATTTTTATCCTACTAAGGAATATCATGAAATTTACAATGGTATTAGGATCTTGGTACGATTAGATAACATAGTGTTTGAGATCGGATTGAAGGCTAAAATGCTCGATTTGAGTTGTTGATTGATTTTGTGATGCTTTTGGTTGGATTGATTAAGGTTCAGTTCATTTTGAGGAGAAAACTGTCGAGTTTGAGTTCGTGATAGTGTGGTTGAAATATTGAACATTTTAAATTAATTTAGAGATCTTGAATCTAACTAACTTTACCTGGACTCTAAGTAGCATTTTAGAATAATTGCTTGATTGAACATTTCATATTCGGGGCGAATTAGTCAAGTATTTGTGAAAACTTTAGAAGTTCTCTCAATGATAGCTGACTTTTGTTAAAACCATTGAAATTTGCAAAAAAATTTAAAATCTACGAAAACTTTCCCAAATTAAAACTTTTGCAAGAGAAAGAAATTTGGTGAAGTAGGTGGAATGGAAGTTTTGTTTGGTGAGTATGTGACTGGTTATTTTTTTCGAAACAAGATATTTGTAGTTCAGGTGTTAGTAAGACTAGTGTAATTCCGCAACTATTTTTAAAAGTTCTAAAGACATAATAATACCTCATCAGCTACAAATTCGAATCAAAAGAAAATGAAAATTTCCTTAATTCTTTCAGATCAAGCTAGAACAATAAAACTTGATAGAGAGAAGAGAGAGATTGTTACAGAATCACATGACCAAAGTTATACTAAGGTTTGATTCTATGATAACTTCGGTGGTTTCATAAACAGTGTGAGAGAAACATGAGTGTGTCTAAATTGTATCATTTGAACGAAATACATAATCCGTTTTGTTTTGTTTGTGGGAAACTGGATCATAAGGCAAGAACCTGTATTATTTTACACAAAATCAATAAGCAGACAATGATTTCATAATTATATTTTACATAATAGAAATATTTTTTATGAATGCTAAGTTTGATAAAAATACAAGTTAAAAGAATTTTTTATTGAAAAACCAAGAATCAATTAAATGAAAACTTGAGCAAGACTAAGATGGTTAAGAAATCATAATGTGTCGATGAAAGCAAGATCAAGTCCTTAAATATTAACTTGAGAAGAAATAAAACAAAATTGACAAAGCCTGTTCAAGAGTGGAAAGTCAAAGTCAAAATAATAGCGTCAGATGTTATTGATGATAATATTTTTAATGATAAACGAGATATGATTCTAAAATCAGTAATGTACTTTAGTAAAAGAATGTTCTCAATTAACAATGGTTTGGGTTCCTAAAACCGATTAATTCATTAATAAGTACACGAACAACCAGGTGAACTATTCATAGCTTATGACATTATGATAACGGTTGTAATAAGACAGAAGACTGGTAACATATCATTGTTACATAATGTTCAACATCATAATGGTGGTATGTTATTTTTGCTGAAGAGAAAGGAGGTAAAATCGCCAAGAATGGTACTATGACTAATGGAGTGTTGAGCTTTGAGGTTGTAATTATGTTGAAGAGTTAAAACATGATGTGTTAAGTGTGTCTCAAATTTTTGATAAAAACTATTCAACATATTTTATTGCAAAAGAGTGTTGAATAATCAAACTTGGTTTTGTAATACCTTACGAATGGGTGTTATTGAGGACTTTAAGAGACGAAGATATATATGTATATATATTGGCCATGAATAGTTCACATTCTTTGGTGACAACATCTTGCTTGTTATTCAAAGCCTCGGAGGGTGATTCAATGTTATGGCATTATCGTCTCAGACATGTCAATATTAAGAACATAAATAGATAGTCAGGGGAAATCATATTGTTGGTTGGCAAAGCATTGCTTGTGTTGTTCCAAGGGTAAACAAAATAAACATCCTTATAAACCCATAACTCAATTTTCTAACTATTGCACATTGATCAATATGGTCCTGTATGTTTTTTGAGCTTAACACATTCTTATTGTTTGTTGTTACCGATGATATTTCAAAATTCACTTGTGTTTTCTTTTTAGAAACAAAGGATGAAACTCCTCTTTTGTTGATAAAGTTCATGATTCTTGTTAAAAATTAAACTGGCAAGAAAATCAAGTTCATTCAAAGTTATTATGCAACATAATTCTACATACATGTCTGAATGATTTTTTGATTCAAAATGCATAGCAAGACAATTCACTACAACAAAAACTCCACAACAAAATGGAGTTGTTGAAACTTGTAACTAAACATTGATTGAATATGTTCGAATAATAATTTCTGCTACAAAACTTCTGTTATTCTTTTGGGTAGAGTTTGTCAATATCACGTGCTATGTTCAGAATGGTGTCTTGACCAATAAACAACAACAGAAGACTCCTTATGAAATATTATTTAAACACAAACCCAAATATAAATATTTTAAAGCCTTTGGTTGTTATTCTACATAGTTACACATTTCTGACTTAAAATTAAAATTTTGAGGAAAAGATTGATGATTGTTACTTTGTAGGTTACTTCTAGCATATTAGGTTTATAATAAAAGGACAAAACAACTTATTGAGTATTTTATTATTAATTGGCATGAATTTAATAAAACCAACCCCAGATTAGCTCCGGACTGGGTACAAGACTATGCGTCGTTGTTTTGCTAATTTTAATCGCACTTCTTATGTCTATGTAGATATCAGTTCGATAAACACAACATTTCCTAATGTATTCTCCGATGAAGATTTTCATGCTACATCTCATAATTCTGGAGAATCTTCAAACACAATTTCTTATAACAATATTACAGATGTTCAATCATCTATTTCAGATCCAAACAAGACCAAACTTCTAATCACATATTATCACCTGTATCTTATTCTACTCTAGTGGAACAAGAACTTGTTGTTGAACATGTCCCTCTATTTTGAACATCTACATCGTCCACACAAGATTTTCCGATTGAAACAATTCAAGGACAGTTTGAAAACTCCTTTACTAAGGCTATTTCATTAGGAACTCTATTTGTGATATTTATCAAGAAGAGATGATTGTGTATTAACTAAAAGGCGGAGTTATTAAGAATGATCTATTGGTAGCATTTATAATTTGGAAAAAGTTGTTTCTGAAGATGATATTTCATAATTGAGAATTCATAAAAATCATCCAAATGATATAATCATTGGTCTATTATCTGATGGTGTACGTACTCAAAGTCAGTTAGGAGCAATTAATACATGCATCTATACGTGCCTCATTTCTCAAATGGTGCCTAAAATGTAGAAATGGCATTAAAAGAGAATAGTTAAGTTGAAGCAATATAGAATGAGTTAATTCAATTCAAGAAACTCGATATGTGGCATCTCTATGAACTACCTAAGGATAAGTTTCCTATCGGAATGAAATGGATATTTCACAACAGAAGGGATGAAAAATGTGTTATTGTTTGTAACAAGGCTTGCCTTGTTATAAATGATTCTATCTAGTTGAAGACGTGGACTATGAAGAAATGATAGAAATTAGTATATTTCTTGCATATGCTTTCTTTATGAACTTCAAATTCTATCAAATGGATCTCAAGACTACTTTCTTGCATGGAGAAATGATAGAAGAAACCTATATGTGTCAACCTCCTGGTTTTGAAGATCTAGATCATCCAATTACATATATAAGTTAGATAAAGCTCTTTATAGTTACATCAAGCACCTCGTGCTTGGTATGTCACTCGCACAGAACATTTGTTTGCAAATGGTTATACCAAATGAGCTATTGAACAAACTTTGTTAATACGAAGACTAGTGACAATCTAATTCTTAACCCAATCTATGTTGATGATATTATTTGTGGATCTACATAGGATGATATGTGTAAAAAATTTGATGCGGTAATGAAGAAGAAATTTGAGATGATTTCTCTTGGTGAAATTTATTTTTTCTTGGGTATATAAGTTAAACAATATGACCAGGGTATCTTGATACATAAAAAAATATGTTCAAACTATTTTGGACATATAAGTTTTAGAACTCCAAGATTGCTCCAACTCGTCCCATTTTATCTCCTGGTATCACTTATGAGGATGTTGTTCAACATTTATACAAATTAATGACCATATCATTGATGTATCTCACTACAAGTAGACCATACATTATATTTCCTATTTTTTAGTATGCATGTTATTAGAGTAATCTAAAGGAGTCACGTATGAAAGCTATTAAAAGAATATTCAAGTATCTCAAATGCCAACCATAAATTTTACTTTAGTATCCTATGAATTCACAATTCAATTTTTATGCCTATATAGACAATGATTATGGTGCTTGTAATTTAGATAAGAAATCAACAATAGGTGGCTGCCAATTTCTTGGGAATAGGTTGATTCCATGATATTGCAAGAATAAGAAGATTGTTTTCTACTGCATGCATGAAGTACAATGGAAAGTTCCTTCATAGTTTTACAAAACTCAGTAAAAATATGCGAAGTATAAAATCTTCCTAAGTCAAATGACCAAATCTTTTGAAGCCAAATATGAAGTTATCCGAAGCTTCAGAGACAAAGTCTTCTGAAGCCAAGACTGATTTCTTCCGAATACAAAGAAGACATGCTTTCTTCGATCATCTTTTGACAAAAGTTGAACAACTTTTCATTACCACCTCTGAAGACTCTACATTAGATAAGTTGGTGAAAAGTTCCATATTTTTGTCAACTATTTATTAAGGTCTTGGTCTATAACTTTCTACTTTTGTACCTTTTGTTTTTTATAATATACTCAGATGTGAGATATGGTATGTCATAGTTACAAGTCTAAAGGCAATATGCCCTTTAACTATACATTGATCTTGTTGTCTAGATTAATGTTTAAAACTCGCTTTCAAAGTCTAGCCGGTTGTAGAATGTAGTATATAGTGTCTCAAGTATTTCTCTTTATCTTTATGCATTGTAACACTTTTAATAGAACTTGAGATCAATATATAACATTCTTAGAAACCAAATAATATCTTGTTCTTGTTCTTGTTTTGACTCATATTTACTTGTGTTCTTAGTATCATCAACATGAACTAGTTTCCTATTTGATTTGTTAAGTGTTCTAAGTCTATTCTTACTATAAAACTATTGAATTGACCCCCTTGATTGGTCCTACAATTGGTATCAAATAATTTTAGGCCCTTGATTGTAAGATCTCACCATCTTAAATACTTTCAGTTTCACAAAACACTTAACAATTCAAATGGTAGCTCTTACCAAGGTTGATATGAAAACCGATACTATGGCAAAATCTCCACTGATCACTCAAAGGAGTTTGATAGTTGGTTTTAAAGAATGGAAGGCTTCATCAAGTCTCAAGACAATAGGATGTGGGGATCTTTTGTCTCAAGACCTCATGTACCATGCACCACTTTAGCTGCTACTGGTGGTGGCATGATATCAAAGGAAGTGGTTGACTACTCACAAAAAGACTGGAAGAAGATTGATGTAGATCGGAAGGCCGTGACCGCTCTCCAAACTACTCTTTCAAACTCTATCTATATAGGCTTCAAGAAGTGCAAGACTCCTAAGCAACTATAGGATGTACTGAAGCTTATGTATGAGGGGTTTAATGAAGCAAAACAAAACAAGAAAGACCTCTTCAAGCAACAATTTAAGAACTTAACCTATAAGACATGTGAAACCATGACTCAACAATACTTCAGGTATGTTGAGATTGTGGATACTCTAATGGATGTTGAAGTAACTCTTGAGAAAAGAGACATTGTGAGGAAGCTTATATCATCTCTTCCCAGACAATGGACACACTATTATATTGTCATTAAGAGGACTAAAAACCTAAAGACCCTTACTCTCACCGAGTTGTATGGTGTCCTTAGTGGATACCAGATGGAGATGAACATACAACATCCATCTGGCAACTCTAACTATTAGAAGAGTTCATCCTTTCATGTGGTTGAAAGGGATTGTAAAGAACCACAATATCATCTCATCTTCTACCCTAAAATCACATAGGGGTCCTTTCATCACCTTCCTGGAGACATCAAAGGATAGCTATATCCAAAGAAGCCCATTCCAAGTGATAAGATCTTCTCAGCCTTTGTGTCTACTGATGAAAGCAGTGGTAAATTTCTCTTCACTATTAAAGACTTGAATACATCCATCCAAATGATTTGGAGTACATGGATATAGTCTAGTAGATGGATCTTCTTATTCATAGAGCCAAGAAGTTCTACAAGACAACATGTAGGAAGTTTTCCAGCAATGCAACTAGTGGAAGTTTGGATTGGATAAAATCAAGGTGAAGTGTTACAACTATAACCAAATAGGACATTATTCTAGGGAGTGCAAGGCACCAAGGACAAATAGTGGCCAAACACAATCCACACATAACTACACTAATAGAGCTTGACAAACTGAGAAGCCCAAGCAGCAAGCTGCAGTTGCTGTTGAAGAAGGAGGCTTTGATTGGAGCTTTTAAGTTGAAGATACATCTCCAAACCAAACATTGATGTCTAATAATGAAGAGGCAAAGGTGTTTAACATATTTATACTCTTAAATATATTGCTAAAGTTAATATATACAGGTCCTATAACATGGAAATGAGATCTGATCTTGAGTCCTTAAACATCTTTACAACTAATTTTAAAAGAGCTAAAAATGATTATAAGCTTAAAAAGAAGATCCTAGAGAAAACCATTTCAGCCCGTAAGCATGACACACCAAGTACATGACTCATATTAAATATCTCATTACCAACTTAGGTAAATGCCAGGCTGAGCTTGTGATGAACCAAGCTAGGGCAGAAAATTGTGTTCTTGAAGAAGAGACCTTCAAGAACAGTATATCATCATCCTTGCTTGTAAAGATTTATTATTAGTAAGCATGGACTAGGATATACTAAGATAGCTCCTCCACACACTCCACTATCTGTAAGATCTCCAAGGTGTGAAACTTGTCAAGATGAGCTTTCCTTCATAGACCCATTCAAAATGAGGATGAAGATAAAAGGAGATAGTGAAGGATTGACCTGAGGGGAGAGAAGAAGATCATCATAAGAAGGGTCACTATTCTCTTGAGGAGAGGAAAGACTAGGGATGACCATCTCCAAATGAAAGAACTTGATCAGAGTAGCTAAAAAAAGATCAAAGAAGGCTCAAGAGATCAAGGCCACCTTCAACTCCAAGCAGAAACAAGTGTTTGTCTTTTTGAAGTGGGTGAAGACAAAAGACTTGACTATGGACTCTAGTACTAGGAGTTCTAGATAATGTCCAACTCATCTCTATGAAAAAAGAAGGCTGATTAGCTATGCACCACTGCTGCACAACCTAAAGTATCCAGTTCCAAAAGCAAGCCTCATCCTAAGAAGCCTATTGTATCATCTATGAAGATGAAGATGAATGAAGATGAATGAAGATGAAAGTGGAAAGTGATCTAGCTCAACCTTCTACTCAAAATAAGACTCTAAAAATGAAGCCAACAGAGTGCATGATGTGTGGTAGTACTTCTTATTTTACTAAGGATTATCCTTACAATCCTAAAAGTACTATCCATATAGCTAAGAAGAAAGCTTTGGAAGAAAAATCTTTTCCTTTCAGAATCCCCAAAGTGAAGAAGAAGAGAAGTGAAAACTTGCCTGTGAATCCAAGGATTGAAGTTAGAATTATTAGTGTTAGATTGGAATCGATTTAATGATTACAGAATGATCATTAATTGTTGCTTAATTGATTAATTATTAAAAATCAATGACAATGAATATTAATGCTAAAGAGCATATTGATATCAACATAATAATAAAATAACAAAATTTGATTCAAAATTATTTCATTAAACTTATTAATGATTACAGATGAACAAATGATGACTGATATAAACAATGATTTCTTCCAACGTGTTGATGTTTGAGACGTACTGATGTGACTTTTGCTAGGGTTTTATGTTTTATTGATTGTGTGAATCTATGTGATGTTTGGTGTGTGCCGTCTAGTCGCCCGTCACCTTTAATGTGAAAGCTAGGACTCATATTTATATGCATGCGTGTTTCTGTTAAGGAAACAATGAATCTCTTGGAGTCCGTGATTGACTTGTTGACTTGAAACACTTGTATGATTTAAGTACAAGTGTTTGGTCTTCCGTAGTTACTTTTGTCTTTCGCATGATTTTGCTTTCCGTAGAAATCTTCACTTGAATCTCTCATCTTTAGGTGAAATGTTCATTAATGAGTCTTTCGTCTTGTAGTCTCATCTGTAGTGATGTTCATCCGTAGAATATGTTCGGATGAAAGTCTTGTAAGAAAGATATCTACAGAGGAACAAAAATATTCATCCGTAGATGTTTTTACTCTTGGTCAATTTTAGAAATTGACCAAATATAATGTTTGTATTTGTAATCATACACATAAATCAACACAAATATGTGTTAACCTATATACATAATGCATACATCAAAATAATGGATTTCAAATATTCATTACAAGTACTGATTAAAGTTCTAAGCCTATATAAAATGATCTCGACCTATTTTTCCTAGATCTAACAATACTCCCCCTTAGGCTTAGAAACTTTCAATTAAGCTCTTTAGGCTTGATAGCTCTTTGAATCTTGCTATTATTTTGTTGTAGAAGTAAGAAACCATAGTATTCTAATCATCATACTTGTAGTTGATCTTCATCTTGCTGATCATCTGTAAAGTTTCAAAACTTAGACCCAAAACATCTTCTTTAGTAGTCAGTGTTTCCACAACACTCTGATTATTCACTATTTCTAGCTCATCTTGTTCTGAGATCCTTAGTTCAGATACTTCTTTGATGTTAGTTCCTATCAACTGCCCAACCTTATATCTTCTTTTCTTGTATGCCTTTGCATGTAGTTTATCAATCACTTGAATCATGTGAACATATAGGCATAAATCATTCTGTGCTCTTTCATCAGACAACTTTGGGAAGAATTTATCATTAATGTATGAAGTGTAGCTAGGGTGAAGCAATTTGATTTCCACAAGATCAAAGATCCTGATTCAGTCAGTTTTCTTCTTTTCTGCATTTCTCATCAGCACTAGCTCTTTTGTCTTCTCAACATATCCCCACTCTGTGATAGGATGTGTGTATTGATTTCCATCAATTGACTTTATTGATGTTGTTTTTCTATTGTTGTATCCAATCCTCTTTAAAAATTCATCATCCACCAAATCAGAGGAGTTGGATTTAAACCTTTTCATCTCTTTTATTCTTCTCCTGTGTTCAACATCCTCTCTTTTGCCTTCTTTCAGCATATCATCTTTGAACTTAGTCTTTAATTTACCCACTAATACAGAGAAGTCTCTTCCTCTTGGGTGAATTGGGTAGTTAGAGATGATTAGGCTTTGCAGATCCTTGAGGTCACATTTAGGCAGGCACAATATTGATACTACATCATTGAAGTATTGAATCTGACCAGATGTTCTCTCTATGACTGCACAATCCCACTCTTGATCATATTTCCAGGATATAATCCTGTTATCTTCCACAGAGCTGGGAGTTGTGAGGTGATCAAAAAGTTCTATCAACATAGACTTCCGTTAAGTTATTTCTCTAACTGTTGTTCCCAATGGCCACACCTTGCCAGGTATGACTTCACATGGCTCTCTTATTTGTTTTTCTTTCCCTTTGTGCTGGTCTTTACTTTCAACTATGACAGGCTCAATAGGAATTTGTTATGTTTCTCAGCAGCTAGATTTGGAGCTTTAGTCCTGAATATCACACTAGTTTCAAACTCAACATTCATCACATGTTCTATCATCCTCTTTAGCTCACCAACTGTTTTTCCTTAAGCTCATGCATTTTGTAGTTATGACCATGTAGCCAACAGGTCATATTGTATTTTCTTAGCTTTGTTGTATCACAATGACCCAAATCCTTCTTTATTTTCTCAATTGATTGAAAAGTTGTGAATGATTCATAGTTGCAGTTTGGGATCATAAAGCTTACTAGCTCAAACTCTTCAGCATATTCTTCATCTTATTCATATTCATCCTCTTTACCATGTCATATGGAAAGCCATGGTTGATTAGGGTCATAAACATTAAAAACTCTAGCCTTTCTTCCAGTATGTCTTTGGTGGTCAACAATTCATCAGCGTTTGATTCTATCTGGTTTGGGAGATTCATCTTTTGTAAGTTCATTCTATTCAACATCACTCTTAGTTTCAGCATGAGATATTGGCTTCAAAATGGAAACATCCACTGAAGGAGTGTGCTCTGGAGATGTAGGCTTTGATGTTTTTGGTGAATCTTCAATATCAATAACCTATTTTTTTTACATTCCCCAAATACTTCTTCTTTCTTGAGTATAGTATTATTTTCTTTGAAGCTTCAGCAGATTCGTTTGTTTGTGTTGATGGAGCAGCATTTGATTCAAGTGCACAAATTTTCATCTTGAGCTCATCATTTTCTTCATCTTTTCTTTTCAACAAAGCAGATTGAGCAGTTAGAGAGTTATTTGCTTTTTCAACTTACAATAGGAGTTTCTCCTTTTCAGCCTTCTCATGCTTCATAGAATCTTTAAGTTCTTCTACATGTTGAAGTAGTGCATCAATTACTTCATTGTTACTTTGTGCATATTCCTTTAATCTGTTAAGTCTGGCTTCTTTTTTGTTCATCAACTCCTTTTTTCTTTTAACATTCTCTTTAATTCTTTTATTCTTTCTTTCCTTTTGTTTGACTTGATGACAAGTTTGTTATACTCAG
The DNA here is from genome assembly GCA_025506515.1 of Flaveria trinervia. Classification (NCBI taxonomy): domain Eukaryota; kingdom Viridiplantae; phylum Streptophyta; class Magnoliopsida; order Asterales; family Asteraceae; genus Flaveria; species Flaveria trinervia. The sequence continues at coordinate 2,667,798 of CM046458.1, read as the reverse complement.
CAACCAAATAACTTTTACTCACAGGGATGTATTCTTCAATAAGATCATATTCATGATATGCAATCACATCAACATAGTTGGCTTTTTCTTCTCCTTCTTGATGTTGAGCAGCAATCTCATTGTCATTCACTTCATCAGTGGCTACACTAGCTGAGCTTGAATTGGACTCAACAACTTGATCTGCCTGCTCTTGGTGTGGTTTTTGTTGTTGTTTAGGATCAATGATTGGAGATGTTGGTTTAGTGTGATTAGACAACACTGGGTTTCTGAGTTGGTTTTTGAGAGTGGAGTTTGTTTCAGGTACTTTCTTGAGATACTAACTCAGTCTTACTAGTGTGTATTGTGTTTAGAGATTGAGTAACAGAGATAGGTTTTGTATGAGCACTCTCAGGAAATTGATTTTATGGACTTGAAGGTTTTTGATGAATGGGTGATTGAGGGTGAATTGGAGAGATGGGCAAGGCGTTTTCATTGATTGAGGGTGAATTAGAGAGATGGGCAAGGTGTATTCACTGACTGGTGATTGATGTTATGGGGATGGTTCATGTTGAATAGGTGAGATGGGCAGGGTGTTTTGACTGTCAGAGGATTGGATTTGTGGAGATTGGTGATAGTGGTGTATGGGCGATTGATGAGGAAAATGTGAGGCTTGCTCTGTATTAGCAGGTGGTTGATCTTGTTGGTCTCCCCACACAAGCTCTTCGGGTATGTTACCATTAGGATCAGCCACATGCCCAAACATGGGCATGTCTTCACCTTCATACCTTCCACTGATTTTATTCGGTACAAATCTTCCTAGATGTGCCTGAACAAACACATCACCATCTCTTTCTATCCCAGGCAACTCAACATTAATGATCAGTTGGAGGAACCTTGGAAACATGAACATTTTATCAACCTTCTGTACTTTTATATGGTCACACAAACATCCAAGAATGTACTTTGAGTAGTTATAAGTTTAAGCTTCAAATATTCCTATGATTCCTGAAAAGAGGTGCTTGAGAATCAATCCAATCCGAATTTCCTGTTTGAGATACACTTAAGGTAAGTATGACATAAGAACCGATAAGGCTTGCACAATCTCCCCTTCTTGATCTCTCATCTTTCATAGTCACCATCATAAGATTGAATATCTTCTTGATATACTCATGTTCAAGACATCTGGGTGACCTATTTCTTGATCTCCCAACTCTAATACCCTTCTGATGGTCTGCTCATCAATCCTTAGTCTTTCATTTTTAGCATCAGCCACAATCACTTCAGACTCTCCTTCTTCCTCTATTTGTGTTGAATTCCAAAAATAAACTATATGAGCTTGATGAATTACAAGCTCTACTATTAAGGCATAGAAGAGCCTGTATCATTGTAAATATCTGATGATATCTTGACATCCCTCAGCTGCAGGGTCGTCTAGATTTAAGAATGCACATACATTGTGCTCTCTGGCAAATCGATTTGCCATCTTCAAAACAATGATCTCAGCTCAACTTAAGTGTATTTTTTGATGCTTTGATTTTTTATTTTGAAAGTTTATGGAAAGAGGGGTGATATTTTTAGATAACGATTTTCTAGGTCTAAAAAGTGCTCTGTAAAAGTGAATAATTAATAATTAAGTCAAAAATATTATTTATACTCCCTTGGACTTATTAATTTTATTTATTAAATAAAGTGGGTTCCACATTTCTTATTACTCTTTCGTGTAATTTGTTTATTCTACAGATTTCAGTTCTTCCGTTGGACATTTGCAGAATGCTAACTATCAAGAACTAAATTTTTCATTGAAGTATAACTTGATTTTCCATAGATTACCAATCTATGATAATAGATTATACTTTTAAAATATTAACACATCCACATATTACCAATATACGGATTGTCATATTTTACTTAATTTTTGCACTCTACCTTCTACTAATGCTGAAAATGTACTGTAGCTTCTGCTGATGCTAAAAATGCACTGTGGCTTATGCTGATTGTATGGTCCTTATCCACTGATAGAGCCTATTAATATTGGACCTTGTTGACTTTGTTTTCATGACAATTATGCACAAGAAGATTTATAATTTGAAAAACTTCATGTATCCTATAGCTAAGTTAGAGCTCATGTCCTAATTCCTTCATTTGATTTTTGTTTTGAAAATTCAAATTTTATGCTTAGCTTTAACTACTCCCCCTAAATTTGTGATTAATGATAAGATGTTGCGTTCATCATAAATTTATGAAGAAGAATAGCATGAAAGGCACATGACTGTCCAAAGGTTGTGAAACATAAATAAACTAAAAGTAACAAAACTGAATCAAATTCACATATAATGGGATCATACTATGGCACTCAACTTCTTCCAATTTGATTTTTTGTTTTAAATTTGACCTAATTCTAGTCCTGATTGCAAGTATGTTTATCCACTTAAATTCAAACAAGAGCTATGGTGTCAACTAGGCATGTTGTTTATTATGTTTTGATGTTTATTAGAGAGAAATAGTTATGGGCTCCACATTCAATTTACGTTAGAGTTTGTTCTCCGTCTGTGAATCAATTCATCACTGTTTCACACTTAGAACTATCTACATTAGATTATAAATTCTATTTTTAGACAAATTTGATGTCTCATTAATGCTTTGATACAAAAGCTCTTAAGTTAATATACAGTTGATCATAACAGATTCATTTGAGAGCTTAGATATGATCATCATCAGGTCATCGGTCTTTACTTCCGTAAAACATAGGTGCCTTTAACCCAGGTCTTTGTTTACACAAAACAAAGGGATGATGAGTATCATGATCTTTTCACCAATTGGATACAAATGCACACCATGTTGTTCATAAACCCAGGTTTTGTTCACACAAAATAAAGAGAATATGATTTGCAAAGATAGAAGTTATAATGTGTTTTACATTGTGTGCTTAGGTGAGTGAATTGATCACATCTGGATAAGACTTACTTGCTTGATCCTCAAAATAGAGTTTCCCACAAACAGTCACCTATTCATTATGTTAAGCATGCTTTTAGTATTGTTTCCACTCAAGATGAACCTACTCACATAGCAAAGAACTTCTGATCATATTTTACAGAGATTTAAGAACTCGGGAAGCAAGCAAAGGCAGAGTGTACTATCATTTCCCAAACACATGTCATGCTGAAATAAAAGATGATAAAGAAAGACAATATTTTTGTATCTTTTTATGAATGTTTTTGGGTTTTCTTTATTACTATTTACAAATATAGACACATGCTTTTCTTTGTTAATGATGATTAATCTAAGTTAATCATGCCCAAAGACTCAATTACAAAATTAAATCTAACTGAATCATAGGCCTTAGTGAATAAGTCAGCAAGCTGATTTATTATATCCAAGACTAACTTTATTAAACCTTTTTCTAAGCAATCTCTCAAAAAATGCCATCTAATTTCAATATGCTTTATTATACTATGTTACACTGGATTAGCAGTAATGAACATAGCAGCTGAATTGTCAACATGAATTGGAGTTTAAAGGAATTGTAACCATAATCAAGTAATTGGTTTTGCAACCAAAGAACTTGAGAGAGACCAGCTGAAGCAGCTATGTACTCAGCCTCAGCTATGGATACAGGTACATTTGTTTTCTTTTTGCACTGCCATGAAACAAGTATTGGTCTTATAAATTGACATCCACCAGTTATAGATTTTCTATTGTTGTTGCACCCTTTATAGTCACTGTCTAAATATGAGTAGAAAGAAGTCTCCATCTTTTAAATACCATAGACCAAAGGTTGGTTTCCCTTTGAGATATCTAAAGACCCTCTTCACAACATTTAGATGGGGCTCTTTTGGATCTAATTAGTACCTAGCACAAAAACACACATCAAACATTATGTCAGGTCTGTTAGCAGCTAAATACATAAGACATCCTATCATTGATCTATACAATCTTTGATCAATAGATTTTCTAGTAGGATGAGGTATAATTTTGTCAATTGTTGAAGCAAGTGTTTTGCATGAAGATGTATCAACAAGATCGTACTTCTTCAATATTTGATGAATATACTTCTCTTGATTGATGAAGATGACATATGTTTTCTAATGAACTTGTAGACCAAGGAAGAAGGTCAAATCTCCTATTGAACTCATCAGAAACTTAGACTTCATAAACCTTTCAAAGCTTACACACAGTCTTTTGTTTGTTGATTGAAATATAATGTCATCTACATAAATTTGAACAACTAAGAGGTGTTGATGTTCTTTTTTGAGAAAGAGAATCTGATTAATAGTTCCCTTTTTATATCCATGCTTGAGCAAAAAAGATGATAATGTTTTATACCACTTTCTTGGTGCTTAATGAAGACCATACAAAGCTTTGTAAAGCTTGTATACCCTATGTGGGTAATCAGGATCTTCAAAACTAGGAGGTTGAGCTACATAGACTTTTTCATCAATTTTCCCATATAAGAAAGCACATTTGACATCCATTTGATAGACAGTGAACTTCTTATATGATGCATAGGCTAGGAATACTCTTATGACTGTAATTCTTGCAAGTGGTGCAAAAACTTCATCATAGTCTATCCCTTTTTCATGAGTATAACCTTGTACAATTAGCCTTGCTTTGTTTCTCACAATTATGCCTCTGTCATCTAGTTTATTTTTGAAGATCCACCTTGTGATAATTTGATGTTGTCCTTCAGGTAGATCAACTAGATTCTAGACTTTTTGCTTTCTAAATTGTTGAAGCTCTTCCTGTGTAGCTTCAATCTAGCTATTATCTTTTAGTGAAGCTATGATGTTTAGAGGAACCACTTGTGAAAGAAAACAAGTGAAAAGACGTATGTTTGCAACTCCCCCTTGGCTTCTTATTGTTCTTTCATTAAGATCACCAATGATGTTGCGTATTGGATGAGTCTTACGAATACTTGTTGTTGAAATGAACTCAACTAGAATAGATGATTCCAAGTTAGTCATATTCATTGATGTTGATGGATCCAACTCAGATGATGAATTTATGAAGTAATCAAAGTGATCATTATGTTGATCATTGGAAGCTGAATGATTTTCCTCCTAAGTTTGTACATCAGCTGCATTATGAATGGCTTCTGCAGGAACTTCTATGGATGTATTTTATGCTTCCACAGGAGTTACAGGAACATCTACGGATGGTATTTGTTTACTTGCTGACATTAACTCTTTTGAATGCAATTGATCATCTTCAATGTATGGAATATCTACTGATATGGATGGAACATCTGCTGATGCAATATCCATATCTCCAGATGTAGGACACTCATCTGCGGATGTAGAGTTAGCAGCTGCTGATAAAGTGTTTGCATCTGAGGATGTATATGTCCATTTGGCTGGTCTTGTGCTACATTATTGACATTATATGGTGTTTCTTGTTCCATGGTACTTGAAGTTTGTATTCTTGGAGGATAATCAGATAATGACATTTCATTAATATTTGGAGGAACAAATGGATAACATTTATTCGTAGAACCTGCATTATTTAAATAACCAAAGTTAAGTGAGTTTGTGAGTGCATCTATATCAAACAATTCCTTTTACAAATTTAGAAAAGAAGGATTCATCAAATGACACATTAGGAGTTTCTTTCATAATGTTTTTTTTTGTGAAATGTAAATCCTATGTGATTTAGATGTTGAAGAGTATCCAACAAAAAAACTATCATAGGCTTTCTCTGAAAATTGCTCAATTGTTCTTTTGTGTTTAAAATAGATACATGACACCCAAAAGCTTTAAGATATCCTATGTAAGGTTTTTATAAATATAAGCTCATAAGGTGTTTTATTGTGTTTTTTACAATTAATGTCCTGTTTTAAACATTGCATGCTGTGTTCACTGCTTCGGTCCAAAAGGTGATTGGCAATTGTAAATCGGCTAGCATTTTCCTTGTTGCTTCAATGAGAGTTTGGTTTCTTCTTTCAACAACTTCATTTTGTTAAAGAGTTCTTGGTGCACTAAATTGCCTTGCAATGCCTTTGTTCTTACAAAAAGAGTCTAAGACAATATTAACAAATTCAGACCCATTATCACTCTTGAAAATTTTTAACTTTTAAATCAAGTTGATTCTCAATGTTAGTGACAAACTACATTAATGTTTCTAATGTTTCACTATTTTATTTAAAGAAAAAGACCTATGTGAATCTAGTGAAATTATCCATAATCAGTAAACAATATATTCTTTTTCCAATGCTCATCATATTGGTTAGACGAAAAAGATCCATGTGAAGCAATTTGAGTGGTGTGGTGTTTGTATTGATAATTTTGGATTTATGTGATACTCTATGATGTTTTCCTTTATAACCTGAAGAATAATGGTTGGAACAATAAAATTCTTTCTTTGGCAGTCCAATGACCAAGTTATTTTTCACCAATTTATTCATGTTCTTCATGTTGGAATAAACAAGCCTTCTCTGCCACAACTGAGACTTATCTTCTGATAACTACATAGCAGACATGTTTCATTGCTTGTGATTGTTGTATTATTCATATCCACAATATATGTATTTCCTTTTCCTGATGCTTTAAGAAGAATCCAATCTTTTGGAACTTAAAAACCTGACTTAAGAATGTAATAATTAGAGTTATCAAATAATATGTTATAATTTTGATCACAAATTTGAGCCACACTTAATTAATTATATTGCAAATTTTCATAGTAACTTAATTTCTCAAATTTGAGCACACCATTAGTTACTATTCATTCACCAACTATTTTACCTCCCTTATTATCCCTACCAAATGCCATATAAGAAACATTTTTATGTTTGAGGTTATGAAGAAGAGAATAGTTTCTTGTCATATGTCTGGAACAACCAGTGTCAACATACCACTTGTTGTCAACTCTCCAAGATTGTTCTTGCACAATTAAAGAAATCAATTAAAATTGAGAATCCAAGCCTTAATGATCTTGGGTGTTCCATTGGTGTTTAAAATTGTAACTCCCTCATGAACGAGTCTTGAAGTTTTAGTATTAATTTTAGATTCAATTGATTCATTGTGTGTTGTTTGTGATGAGGATGATTCTGTTGATTATGATCTTGTGAAATTTTGTTCTGGTTTCTCAATCTCTTCCTCAATCATCTTTTCTTTGTTTGTTTGGTGTTTTGACTTTAATGATGATCCTTGATTGTTGAATGTTTCATCCTTTGATTTTGAATGTGAAACATGAGTTCCCTTTTCAACAGTATCAAAGAAAGTGTCATCAGCATTTGACTTCTTATTTGACTTCTTAGTTGTCAAATCCACCTTTTTGTGAGGTGTTTTTAATTACTGATGAGGTTATCTTTTCTTCAAAGGTACACCATCAGTAGATGATTTCTCCTTTAGTTTTGTCACCTTTTGTTTTGTTTTTGTTGTTTCTTTAATTTTGAATCTTTTGATCATCACTGGATTGAGATTCTGATTCATCATTCTCAGGTTGTTTTTTCTTTGTCTTGTTCTTTTTATTAAAATAATATTTCTGAGTTGAATGGTTATTTTTGTTACAAATAGCAAAGTGTTTGTTAAAGTAACAATTTGAAGTCATGTGATTGTTCATATTGCAAATGGAGCAATAGCTGCTGAAGTAACAATCTTCAGTGTTGTGATTTTTCATGTCACACCATTTGCAATACTTTTCTTCTGACTTATTATCAGATTCAATCACTTTTGCTGTCTTTGAGTCTTCAATTCCTTTTCAAACTTTCCAGCAGCTAACCTCTTTCCTGTTCCTAACATGATGTCAAAAGGTTCATGTTTATCAACTGAAGTTTATTGTTTTGAGTTCATAGCTTTTTGGTTTGTTTTCTTGTTGGTTGCTGCTTTTGGCTTCTGCGGATCATTTACTAACTCAGTAGATTTGTTTTCCCATAGATCTGCTACTAAAGAATGTTTCTTCTTCCAGAGAAGTTCTGCTGATAGTTGCTTCTTTCCCTTTTCTACAGAAGATATGTGTACTTCAGTAGATGTACACTTTTCAATCACTTCAGTTGAAGGGTTTTGCTACTGATGAAGTTCTTGAACACCTTCATTTAGCTGAGCTATTCTATTGCAAATAGTCTTCAACATGTTTCTTTGCTTTAGAAGATATGACAACTTTGTTTCTTCAAGAACTTTGGGAATGATTGTTTCAAATGAAACATTCTTACCAATATCAAGTTGATCCACAAATTTATCATCATGGCCATCGGGATCATCCAAATCATCATATTCATCAAAGTCAAATTCTGAGTCATTTTGTTTGATTTTATCTGATTCAGAAGACTCAATTTCACTCACCTCAGATTCATTGTTATTAACTTGCTCATTAGATTTTGATTCAAACTTGGTGCATGGCACAAAATGATTTGACAAGCTATTTGTCATTGTTTCAGGTAAAGTTGTATAGTTATCATTCAGAGGAGGTACAACAACATTATATCCTAACCCATACCTGTTCTTTGATTCAATATGAGAATTCAATAATTTATCATATAGTTGAGATGAAAGTTGAAACTTCTGAAGTTTCACTTCAGTTGATGCATGCTCAGCCATGGATTTAGTTAAGTAACTGGTCAGATGCTCAACTTAGGCTTTTAAGTTGTAATTTTCTAAAACAAGTTTATCTAAATCTTTTTGTAAAGATTTAATTTTGATTTGATATAATTTATGTTCTGTTACATGAGATTCATTCAAAATTATTATTTCTTTTACTTTATCAGCCAGTTGTTGAGCATGGACTCCATATCTTTCAACTTCCTCAACAAATACTGATAAACACAGTGTATCTCTTACCTCTCTAGCCATGGGTGAAACTTTTTTCTCCATATGGGCTATTAAAGCTCGATTCTCTTCCAAAACTTTCTTCTCATACATGCTCTAGTCACAGGTTCCATCTTGAAGTATGATCAGCTCAGTTTCTCTAGAATTACTAGGTCCTGCTAATGCATTTGTGGGTGGTGGGGATGAATTGGTTATCTGTGGTTATCTGTAAGATCTTTGAGATGTTGTTGGTTGATGAGATTGATGCTAATGAGATTGATGTTATGTTGTTATCTCATGTCAGGAGTTGATTGTTGATTACATTCTCTTGAGAAGTGCCCATAGAAATTGGATTTGAAACGTATTATCTTTGACTTATCAACACCAATCTTTGATGTTTTACTTGTTGCAGCCAAATTTTTATTTCTTTTTATGTACTATTTGGCTTTACAAGCAATCATTGTTATTTGCCATTGAAGATCCATCTCCTCAACTACATCTAGATGTAGTTCTTCCAAGTCTTGTTAGCAGATGTGGTAGGTATTAAAGTTCTTCACAAGTATGCTTGAAAACTTCAACTATAAGCTACAAAGGCTACTTTTTGTTCTTCGGAGTCCAGAATCACAGTGATGGGTTTACTTGGTTGTTGCTTGATGAAGACTTTGCTGATGATGTAGATGCATATTTTCTCTTATAAGGTCTTCCTTTTTCCTTCTTGATTTACTTAGAGAAGATTTCTTTGAAGACTTTGATGCATAAAAGCTCACTTCTTTTTCATCTTCACTCAAAGTACAAGAGTTTTCACTATCATTGTTAGAAATAAAAGCACTTCCAGCACTGTTGGTTTTTATAAAATGACAAGGTGTCACATGTGTTCTCACACTCTTGTTTCTTGATTTTTCATCCATTTCAAGAGCTTCAACTTTAGCTACCAATGTATCTAAGCTAGTTACTTTGAGATCAATGGTGTTCTTGAACATGGACACTGTTTGCTTCCAACTTTCAGGCAAAGTATGGAGCATCTTTTTGTTTAATTCCTCATTTATATACATCAGCTCCAGGATGTTCATCTCGGTTACCAATGCATAAACCTATGGAGTTTTTGAGAAATTAATTCACCCTTAATATGATGAAATGTTTCATATTGTGAGAAAAGTGTGTCCTTCCTAATGCTTCTAATTTCATCACTCCCTTCCCAGAGTGTATGATGTATCTTGCATAAGAAAATTGTTGTTTTAATTCTCACACCTGATTAATATTTCTTCAAATAAAGCCATACTAAGCAGACTGTATGCTCTAATATCAACTTTAACCTTTTTAACATCATAAGGTGACTTATCTTTTGTACTTATGGGTTGATTATTGTCATTGTAATCCAGCCCAGAGTGGGTGGAATGTATGGACCTTTAGTTATTGATACCCATAAGTCAAAATCAGTGTAATTCACATGATTCCTGAACTTGATTTTCTGGGATTTAAAATCCGCTTTTGTTTCCAACTTCGGAGGTTGATATGATGATCCGCTGATAAAGTTACTCATTTTTAGTTAAAGTATTAGAATTCAACTAAATAGAGTTTCTTTTGAGCAATGAACTAACTAATGACAAAATTTAAATTAATGAGTAATTAAGTGATTGAGGTCACAAATCAGTAAATCCTTTAATGATAAGTAAATATCAAATCAAGGATTTTGATAATGTATTTGTCCAGTTAATTTGAACAATTGACGAATATCAATCAATAACACAGATCTATGATTCAATTAATGTGAATATAGATCTAAGTTAATCGACCAATGAAACAGAGTTTGCTGAAAAACAAATCACTGTTTTGTTGATTTTAAAATTGATTCACACCAAAACAGTTTTGCTAAAAAATAATAGATCTAATCAGAGGAACTGATAAATCTAATGAAATAAGCAAACAATTAAAAAAATCTAACACTGATAGATCAATCGATCTAAATCAGTGAGCACTTGGCTCTGATACCACTTGTGAATCCAAGGATCGCAGTGAGGAATTATCAGTGTTAGATTGGAATCGATTTAATGATTGCATAATGATCATTAATCGTTGCTTAATTGATTAATTATTAAAAATCAATGACAATGATTATTAATGCTAAAGAACAGATTGATATCAACACAATAGTAAAAGAACAAGATTTGATTCAAAAGTATTTCATTAAAAATTATTAATGATTACAGATGAACAAATAATGACTAATATAAACAATGATTTCTTCGAACGTGTTGATGTAACGGCTGCTAGCTTTTTATATTTGATTGATTGTGCGAATCGACATAATGTTTGGTGTTTGTTGTCTAGTTGCCTGTCACCTTTGATGTGAAACCTAGGACTCATATTTATAGACATGTGTGTTTCTGTTAAGGAAACATCGAATATCTTGGAGTCCGTGATTGACTTGTTGACTTCAAACACTTGTATGATTTAAGTACAAGTGTTTGGTCTTCCGTAGTTACTTTGTCTTCCACAGCTACTTTGTCTTTCGCAGAATTTTGCTTTCCGTAGAAGTCTTCACTTGAATTTCTTATCTCCATGTGAATGTTCATCAATGAGTGTTTGGTCTTGTAGTCTCATCTATACTCATGTTAATCCGTAGAATATGTTCGGATGAAAATCTTGTAAGAAAGATATTTACGAAAGAACAAATGTTCATCCGTAGATGTTTCTTACACTTAGTCAATTTCAGAAATTGACCAAGTATAATGTTTGTACGTGTAAACCTACACATAAATCAACACACATATGGGTTAGCCTATATACATAATGCATACATCAAAATAATGAATTACAAATATTCATTACAAGGATTTATTAAAGTTCTAAGCTTATACAAAATGATCTAGACCAATTGTTCCTAGATCTAACAATATTGCATTCAAAAAAAATTTAGTCTCCGAAGAAAGGAATGCTTCTGAAGTACTAAAGACCAACAGGAACATATGGATCATTGATAGTGGATATTCCAGGCACATGACAAGTAATGGCTTGTTGCTTTAAAACTTTGAGAAAATTAAGGGAGGGCCAGTTGTTTTTGGTGGAGATTCAGGTGGTTACAATACTAGAAGGGTTAGAGTCATAAAGGGTAAGCTCACGATTGATCAATTAAACTTTGTCAAGGAGCTTGGGTACAATCTACTAAGTGTATTCTAATTTTATGATCAGAGACATGCCATGCACTTCATTGAGCATGATTGCATTGTTCTCAAGCCCGAAGTGGTCATTTCTCATCAGCATATTCTATCCAAAGCCCCTAAGAAAGGGAACAGGTATAAGATGGATTTAAAGGAAACCTCCTCTTCACGAGAAGTTTCTTACTTTCTATCTAAAGCAAATAGTAATGAGCCTTTCCTCTTGCATGAAATAATGTGCTATGTCAACTTTAAAAACATGAATAAATTAATTAAGAATAATTTGGTAACTTAAATACCAAAGAAATATTTACAAGTGATACATTGTGTTGCATGTCTTAAAAGAAAGCAAGACAAAGTGTCTCACAAGCCAAAAGAAAAGAAACTCCATCACTACACCCCTATACTTATTACACATGGATCTGTTTAGCTCCACCAATGTAATGAGTCTAAGAAGGATTTGATATTGTTTGGTGATCACAGATGAAATCACAAGATTCACTTGGTCTTCTTCCTTAAAACTAAGGATGTGACTCCTAGAACTTCATTCTAAAAATTGAGAATCAATGTGATCATAAGGTCAAAACCATAAGATGTGATCAAGGAACTAAATTCAAGAATCAATCCTTGATATATTTTGTGATGAAAAGGGTATTACAAGACTATATAGTGCTCCCAAGACTACTAAGCCAAATGGTGTTGCTGAGAGTAGAAACATGACACTTGTTAAAGTTGTAATAATCATGTTATCTGACCCTAAACTGCCTATCACCTTCTATGCAGAGGTAGTTAACACTGCCTGCTTTGTGCAAAAAAGAGTTTTAGCAGTTAAGAGTTATGGTAAGACTCCTTATGATCTATGGCACAAAAGAAGACCTTTCATTGTTTCCTTAGATCATTTGGATGTCCATTATTTGATTTCTTAGCAAATTTGGGTATAGTCCTAGTGTGAAAGGTTCTGGTCCTAATTGGCTATTTGATCTTGATTTAGTTACCAATTGTTTTAACAAATCTTGTGAAGATGTTTCAGGATCTACATGTAACTTATCAATAGGAGATCGTGACCCAAGATTTGAGTTGAGAAGGCCAAGCAAGAAAACTACTTAGCTCTAGTGCTAAGTAACCTTGCAGACAGAGTTACTATCAACATGACTATGACAAATTCAGCTAATACATCTAAGGTGCCTATTAATTTCAACTTAGAGGCATATAACTCAAATGAAGGAACTTCCGATAAAGGAGGGAATGGAGGTGGTGATAGTGATTAAGAATTTCTTGACGCTGATACTAGTCCATAGAAGACAACATCAATTATGTCACACATTCATTGGATCACGCTTCTCTTCATAAGTCTGTTGATGTAGTGGGTGACACTTCATTGCCAGATTTGAATTTCACCAATTTAGATTTGAACAATCAACTTGTTGGTGATTTCTCAACTAAAAGCCCACAAGTCATACCCCACCATAAACATCATTAGAGATGTTGACATACGGGTGAGAATAAGAGGACACATCTATGACAAAAATGTTTGTCTACACTCTTATTTCTTGTCCTAGATAGAGCTCGAGAAAGTGGATGAAGCTTTGAAGGATGGTAGTTGGCTTGAAGCAATGTAGGAGGAGCTGTTTCAATTCAAAAGGCAAAATGTTTAGAACTTATGTCATCTTTCTCAAGGGAATACCATCATAGGTACCAAATGGGTATTTAGTAATAAGAAGGATGATAGAGGACTTGTCATCAAGAACAAGGCTAGACTAGTTGTTCAAGGATACACACAAGAAGAGGTGATTGACTACACAAATGTTTTGGCTCTAGTGGCAAGACTTGAAGCTATTAGGATGTTCCTTGCTTTTGTTGCATCCAAGAATTTTAAGATCTACCAACTTGATGTCAAGTGTTCTTTCTTATATGGAGTGATTGATGAGGAGGTATATGTCAAACAACCATCTCGCTTTGCAGAACTAGATCATCCTGATTATATCTACAAGCTTGATAAAGCTTTTTATGGGCTGTACCAAGCTCCAAGAAAATGGTATGAGACACTATCTCAGTATCTCTGTCAACATTGCCAGAAGAAGGGTACTATTGATGTGGTCAAAATAATATATGAATAATACAAATGTCTTCTACATTTTTTAATAATTTTTGATCATTTATTATTATATATTATGTCTAATTTATTCATATTTGGATTTGTAAGTTTTAAGAGTTAATGCATTTAAAGTAAATTAAATTTTACGGATTAAATATAACTGTTATCATTATTTTTCTTAACTAATAACTCAAATCTAAATTTTTAAGAAAAGTTAATTATGTAGTCAAGTGTAAATGAAATTCCTTAACTGAAAATTAATATGTAATAAATATTTAATTTAAAAATCAAATTTAAGGGTTAAAAATAGATCTACAACCCTTTGATTCAACCGTAAGGCCCACGTGAACTTTGTTGGACAAGTTATTTTTTAGGAATTAAAAGGATGGCATAAAAAATTAGCCCATGGAAGATTAGAGTGATATTAAGGAAATATAAAGGAGCACCCTAAAAAGAAGAAAAAAAAAACCTATTCTAAATTTCATGGGGCTTGACGGAGAGAACAAAAATATGGAAATCCATAGGGTTCAACTTGTAGCTTTTGACTACGATTAGAAAGTAATATTAAAGGGGAGAGCAAGATCGGAGAGCAAGGATTGAAGCATTCAAGCATTGAAAATCATTTGGTTTCGTCTCATTTTTTATTATTTTCTTTTGTTTCTTTTGTTAATGTTTATAAAGTTTGCAACTTTATTATTGTTCTTAATGTTTTTTAACATTATGACAGTAGCTAACTTTTTAGTACTATCTAGGTTGGGTTGAAAACTAATATGTTATGACTTAATATTTGGTTTTGATTTCGTATATTTGTTATTTAATTTTAGAACTTGATTATTTTCTCAATTGAATAGGACCTGTGTATTGTTTTATACTTAAAAGTTAGTGCCATGCTCGTGTATGTTTGATATTGATTGATTGCGTGACATCTAGATTAGGTTTACACGTTATAATTAATTACTTTGTATGTTTAATTTTAAACTTGATTAAAGATAATCTTTGGAATTTTAGCTATGATTTTGATTGTATTTGCAATGTGCTACATTATCTAGAACCAAGGGGTGATAGATATTGTTCAAAACTTTCTATCCATTGTCTGTTAGGTTGAGATTTAGCAATATTGTGTTTTGCATTTCATTCATGGTGTTAGTGTTTTAGGATATTTAATTAGATTTAATTAACTTGTCCATTAGCCATTTTAATAAACCTATATTGTGCTTCACACGTGTCTTTGTTTTTTTAGGGAGTAACATCATACCTAGTTAATCCTAGATTCGTATTTCTAGACATAGTCATACGAGTAATTGTCTTTATGTCATTACATGTTAATTTCATTTCTACCTAGGTAGTTATTTAAAATTTTTGATAGTTTCTAAGTTTGAATTCTTGTTTGTTTATTTTTTCCGTCGTGTTAAATTAATTAATTAATTTTTTACTTAATAATTAATTGAATTAATTAAATTAATTGGGTTAGAAGTCGATAGAGGTTTATTATCGAAAGCCGCCAAATATGTCTCTAGGGTTCGATATTCGAACTAACCTAAGCTTTACTATATCACGACCACTACACTTGTCGTTTGTATTTAGTTTAGTTAGGAATTTTCAAATTTTAAAACTAATTTGTGAAAATTATTTTTTGCAATTAATCAATATATATATATATATATATATATATATATATATATATATATATATATATATATATATAATATATATATATATATATATATTCACACATCAACTATAGATGGAACACTCTTCATCAAAGGAACAAGAAATGACTTGATGTTGGTTCAAGTTTATGTAGAGGACATTATTTTTTGGTCACCTAATCCAAAGCTCTGCAAAGACTTTAAGAAGACGATGACGAATTTATATGAAATGAGTGCCATGGGGGAACTCAATTTCTTTTTAGGAATTCAAGAGAAGTAGATTGAGAATGACATCTTCATAAGTCAGTCCAAGTATGTACAAGACATACTCACAAGATTCAACATCACTAAATATAAGGTTGCAAAGACACCCATAGCAAGAAACCACTCCCTTGGAGCTGATCTTGAGGGGGAGTGTGTGGATGAACATCTCTTCAGGACTATGATTGGGTCCCTTATATACCTCACAACCAACTGGCATGATATCATGTTTTCCATTTGCATTTGTGCAAGATATCAAGCCAACCTCAAGATGTCACAGTTGGTGTTGTCAAGAGTATTCTTATATATCTCAAAGGTGCTCCAAAACTAGGCCTTTGGTATTCAAAGAATTCTGACTTCAATGTGTATGCTTATGTAGATAGTGACTATGGTGGCTACAATATGACTATAAAGTCTATATCTAGGGGATGTCAATTTCTTGGTGGAAGGATTGTCTCAAGGCAATGCAAGAG
This sequence comes from Flaveria trinervia, assembly GCA_025506515.1. Taxonomy (NCBI): domain Eukaryota; kingdom Viridiplantae; phylum Streptophyta; class Magnoliopsida; order Asterales; family Asteraceae; genus Flaveria; species Flaveria trinervia. The sequence continues at coordinate 2,651,451 of CM046458.1, read as the reverse complement.
ACAATCCTATGTGTCTACATCCACTACTGTAGCTGTGTTGCTAGCTGTTGTACTCAAGTGCTTTGAAATTATAATCAGATGCTGGACTATGTACTTAACTTCAAAGAAACTCCTATCCACATAGAAAACAACAATGTTATCTCTATCACAGAGAACCATATGCAATACTTAAGGACGAAACACATTAACATCAGGTATTGTTTGATTATAGATAATTTTGAAAAAGGATTGATAAAACTAATCAAAGTTAACACAAATCAATAATACGTTGATCTATTCACAAAAGCTTTTAATGAGCAGAGATTTAAGTATCTTGTATTAGCTATTGGGATGATTAACTTCGGGTTTAGTTTTTAAACTAAAGTCATGATTATTTTTAAAATATGTGTGTACTATATTATCACCTACATAAGCCTAGTTTAATTTGGAAGAAAACTTTTCAAATGATATTCCTTAAAATTTTGGAAATTTCAGACATATTTTCTCTCGGAAGACATTAAGTTGTCTTCGGAAGAACATTATGTCTTCTAAACTAATAACTACTTATAAGACATTTTGTGCAAGATATGAAGCCAAACCCAAGATGTCACACCCAGTTGTGTCGTGAGGATTCTTAGATATCTTAAAGGTGCTCCAAAACGTGGCCTTTGGTATCCAAAGAATCCTGTCTTCAATATGTATGCTTATATAGATAGTGACTATGGTGGATGTAATATGACTGCAAAGTCTACATCTGGGGGATGTCAACTACTTGGTGAAAGGCTTGTCTTATGGAAATGAAAAAAACAATCCTATGTGTCTGCATCCACTATTGTAATTGAATACATTGTTGCTACTAGCTGCTGTGTTCAAGTGCTCTGGAATTATATTCAGATGCTGGACTATGGACTCAACTTCAAAGAGACTCCCATCCACATAGACAACAACAGTGTTATATCTATCACAAAGAACCCTATGCAACAGTTAAGGACGAAACACATTAACATCAGGTATTATTTTATTAGACATAATTACAGGACCGTTGAAGAGTGGTCAAATACAACACAACAACACAAAGAGGAGAGTAACTAAACTTAATCAAACAGTGAACTGGATTAACCACAAGTAAAGACACTAAGAACACAAGTAATTAAGAGACATAACACAAGAACAAGATATACAATGAGATGATTTTCAAGATTGCAGTATATTGCCTTCTCAATGTTCTATTACAAGTGTTACAAAACATGAAAATAAAGTTACAAGAACATGAAGTACTTATACTACATCCTATAGCCGGCCATACTATGAAAGCCAGCTGGATACAATTGACTAGACGCAAAACAAAATCAATTGTAGAGTCAAAAAGGCTGATTGTCTTTTTGACTTTGTGACTATGACATGCCATAGCTCACATCCTTATCTATTACAAAAAGGATAAGTACAAGAAGTAGAAAGTTTACAGACTCAAGACCTCAATGTACAGTTATCAAAAGCATGGACCTTTTCACCAACTCATGTAAGTTGGTGACTTTACAGAGTTTAAGCAGAAAGGGATCCTGCTTTATGGAAATGTACATCAGATAAAACATGTTGTTAACAGTTTTCGGAAGAAATCTGTCTTCAAAAGTTAAGCTTCGGTAGACTTTGTCTCTGAAGCTTTGGAAGACTTCATCTTTGGCTTCGGAAGATATTGGTCTTCGCTTCGAAAGATTTCACACTTGTAATATTTCCGTTGCTTGTGTGAAACTTCCAAAGCATTCTTCTTCAGTACTTGTGCAGCATGCATGCAGAATGACTTTGGTTGCTTCAACCTCTTCAAATATTCTTTACAAACTCCCTCTAGGCTGATGCTATCAAAACACTTGAAGACTTCAGATATCAACAGTCCTCATCAGGATAATAACCAGCCCTTTCTTCATAAGATGATCATGATCCTTCAGACTATCAAAGTGTCTTCTCATGTCAAAGAGATCATATAGAGGCAACTGAAACATGTCTTGCCAAGTGTAGACATTCTCAATGCCATGATCTCTAATGACATGCCACCTTTCTGGATTTGTAGTGTATGTCCAGGATAGGATGGGTCTTTCTAATGCCACCTCTCTCATAGGTTCAGAAAGAGAGGGAGGTTGACCCTGCTGTGGATCAAAAGATGAAGCTTGCTGAGATTCAGCAGGAGGTCCATGTTGTGTTGTATCTGGTTGTTCAACCTTAACCTCCACTATAGGTGGAGCTTGACTTGGAGGGGAACGTAAGACAACCAGCTCTCCACTCTTTATCTTTTGCTTGATCACCCTGATATGCTCATCCACAGTGGATAGAGACATGGGGCCAAGTCTTCTTCCGGAGAATCCATTCAGCTTTAAGAAGCTTATCATCCTCTGCCTGTCTGCAGACTTCTTCACACTCTTTTGGATGATGGCTCTTGACTTAGCAGCTTCTTCCCTTAGCTTCTTTTTGTTTGTCTTTCTTTCCTTGACTATCTCAAGTTCAAGTTGTTTGAGATACTCAAACTCAATATAGTCAAATGATAAGGGAAGAAGTGCTTCTGCCTGATAGAGGCCTATGGTACTCAGGTAGTTGATCATCTTGATCCTTTCTTCTTCTTTATCTATCTAAGGTTCTTGTTGAACCACATCGTCATATGCAGGACTTTCTTGAACTAGAGAGAGTAAGCACATGCTTGTATAGTCTTTTCTTTCTTCTGTCTTCTTTGATTTGTACTAGTAGCTCTGCATCTTCTGCCTCTTTCTTCTCCCTTGACCTTTCCAGGTCAACCAGTTAATTTAGTTCCTTCAAGGGGAGAGAAATGACATTATCTATGTCCTAGTTCCTTGTCTACAAGTAGTTTATCCTGACTTCCCTTAGCTCATCGTTCTGAGTATCTGGTCTAGGGGCAGCCTTGATAGCAGACTCCATGAGTCTTGAAGACTCAGAAGAGGAACTTTCTCCCCGCAACTTCCTTTTCCTCTCTCTTCTCCTCCTTAATCTCCTTAGAAGTCATTTTTCTTTTCCCTTTGTCACTCACAGACCTTTCTGACTCAGGGTGGAGAGAGCTTTGGCGTTCATTGCTTGGTGTAGCTTCCAAGCTTTGGCTAGAGAGAGGTTCAGAAGCACCTTCACCAGCAGGTGTCTCAAAAAGGGTATTGATCTCTGCAGCAGTTGTTGGTGATGAGACTAGGCTCTCAGGTTCTGTCACTGGGCCTTCAGTCAAGGTTTCCCCTATGAAACTAACCTTAGGGTCTGCCTCAACATACAGTTGACCGATGACATTGCCTGATTGCTATAGTATTCTTCTAAGGCTGAACTCTGCAGTAATCCGATCTTGGATTCTTTGGGCCAACTTGTCAGCTTGTCTAAATTGGGTTGGATTGACAAATGGCATGTTGACTAAATCCAGACCCTCATAGAAGTTCAAGGTCTGAAAGTTGAAGATTTCATGCTGCCCTTGAACTCTAATGATGATTAGGGCTCTCCTCTTGCTGTCATACCTCCACCCAATGATGTGATTGGAAGATGGTGGAGATGACATAGGCCTTGGTATCCATTCCTGAAATAGACTCTGTATGAAGGAGTCTATGTAGTCCACATCAATGTGAACTTGAGGAGGTTGCTGAGAATGTACAATTGCAAGTGAGGATGGTGAGTCCTCAGTGTCCAATCTCTCTAAAGAACTCCTAGGTTCTGTGATTGTAATGACTTTCTCCCCCTTTTTGGTAGCATCACCCACTTGCATAGGTGAGCTAGGAGTTAGGTCAATCATATCCACAGGTTCTTGTGTTCCTGGTTGAGCTCTTCTTCAAGGTCTCCCAGGTAGTTTTTCCTTAAGATATGAAATCTCAAATTGTTGATCATTGACCATGTTCTGCAAGGTAGTCACTTGAGATTCAAGGTGACTAACCTTGGAGACTAAATAGGTGCATGTTTGAGATAGTTTTTGCATCTTTAGTCTTAAATTCCCCTCATCTTCCATATGGACATCCTGAACAGGTTCAGAAGTGTCCACCTCAATATTAGGTGACTGATACGGGCTAGAACTAGGAGCCTCAGAAGCACTCATCTCTCTTTGAGTAGGGGAAAAGAAGAGAGAATCATGGTACTCACTGAAACCTAGATCTTCACCAATATAGAATTCAAGGTTGGGGATTGGTTGGTTGAGATCTAAATGCTGGGGATGGTAACTGTCCCCTAAAGGTTGATCACTTGAGTGTTGAGACTCAGAGTGATGGCTTAAGGCAGTTTGGCTTATGAGCTCATCAGGCTGAGCATGAGGAACCTCAACACTAATCCTTGAAGAGATGGGAGTAGTCTGCTCCTCAGGAGAAGTGGGAGCTCCAGCGTCCACTTCTTCCTGTATGGATGAGTGTATAGGGGCCTGCATAGACTAAATAGCCGGAGTAGGGGTTTGTTTGGATTTCCTTTTGTAGGTAAGGGTGATTTGGGGCTGTTTTGGTGGTTGGGATGTAGAAGGTGTGGGTTCAACACTAGCTGGTGCTGCTAGGTTGTCACCTTGAGCAGTGAGCTCTAACATTTTTGGGACCAGGGCTGTTTTTACCCCCAGAAAAGCCAACAGTGGGCTTTCTCAGTATTTTAAAGATGTCAGGCTTCATCTTTCCCAGTTTAAGAATGTTACCTGTTCCCCTTAACTGTGAGCCCAGTTCACAGTTAAGAATTACTGGACATATCTAGGGAACATGTAATATTCTAAAGAATCCAAGTTTGCAAGCATTTAAGTATAAACAAACTGAGAATACCTGAACTTGACCCCCTGAACCATTCCATGGACAATGAAGGAAAGATCCTCAGGAATCTTGTCCCATCCACCATGCTTGTTTGATAAGCTGTGAATAACCACATGGAGCAGGAATTTCCATTGGGATGAGACCTTTCCTTTCCTGAAGGTCTTGACAGAGTAGTTTCCCTCATAACCCATCTTCTCAAAGGAATGATTAACAACTTCCTTTGGAAAGAACACCTCACCTTCTTCATCATCCAGCTAAAGATGCATGTTAATGATGGCAGGAGTGATGAAGACTATTCTCCCCTGCACTGTGGCAGACAGTGCCTTCTCCCCATCCATTACGACCTCTTGGCAGGTCTTTTAGAATTCTAGTAGATGATCCTCATAGAGTTGAGGATCAATGGTTAGAGAGGTGAAGTAGTTCGACAGAGCTAAGAACGACAAACCTCTGAGAAATGAGGATCTTTCTCAGAGCTTAATAGAGCAACCTGGTTATGTTACCTGTGTAATTGCATGGTAAAGTTCAGGTTATTTTATGTGTTGGGGGTTGGCCATTTTGAGAGAGATTAAGGATGAAGAATGAAGAAAGAAAGAAATTTCAGAGAGAAATTTGGGGTTTTAGGTTTGGAGGAAAGATGCAGATGATAGAAAGAGGGGGGAAACCATTGGGTTTATATGTGAAAAGGATTTCAGACAAAGTTTAATGAAAGAGGATAAAATTTGAAATCCGAATGTCGGTCCCACCTCTGAAAAAGTAGTTTACTTTTGCTTAAAAAGTAGTTTTCTTAGAAGTCAAAAAGCTTCCGAATGTAAATTATCTTCAGAAGTTTTAATGAAAACGCTTCTGAAACTAAAATGACTTCGGAAGAATTTCCTAAGGATTCTGAGAATTTTGACTTCGGAAGAAAATTAAGACTTGAGAATTTTGTTCAAAAGAACAAAGCTTTCGAGAGTTAATTTGCTTCGGAAGAAAATTGTCTTTGAAACATATAAGTGCCAAAGGGGATTTTATGCTTTGGAAGATATTTCAGAAATTTATTCTGAAGGTAAAATACTTGGGCAGTTTGTTGTTTTAAAGGCATAAGTTTCTTCCGAAGTTAAAAACATAACTTCCGAAGGATCAAATTTTTCATAATTCTAAGGAAAGTCTTCAAAAAGTTTTTCATCCAAAGAAAACAAGAGCTTATGGAAATGATGAACTAGATAACTTAGGACACACATACTTTAAGAAATAGTAAGAATTAGTTTTAAGAAAAACCTACTCAAAGTTGATCATCCCAATAGCAGATATTAGATATTTAAATCTCTGTTCATCAAAAAGCCTTTGTAAACAGATCAACATATGTTCATCTATGTGAACTTTAACTAGTTTAATTAATCCCTTTTCATAGTTATCTCTTATCAAATGATACCTGATGTTGATGTGTTTGGGCCTTGAGTGCTGCACAGGATTCTCTATGATTGAGATAACACTATTGTTGTCTATGTGAATGGGAGTCTCTGTGAAGTTAAACCCATAGTCCAGCATCTGATTTTGAATCCAAAGCACTTGAGCACAACAGCTTACAGTAGTAATGTATTCAGCTTCAGCGGTTGATGCAGAGACACAAGACTGTTTCTTGCATTGCCATGAGACAACCCTTCCACCAAGAAACTAACACCCTCAGATGTCGACTTTGCAGTCATGTTGCAACCACCATAATCACAATCTATATAAGCATACAGATTGAAGTCAGGATTTTTAGGATACCATAAACCAAGTGTTGAAGCAACTTTAAGGTATCTTAGAATCCTTTTGACAGTGATAAGGTGAGACATCTTAAGGTTGGCTTGATATCTTGCACAAATGCAAGTGGCAAACATAATATCAGGCCTGCTAGCTGTAAGATACATAAGAGACCCAATCATAGCCCTGTATAAGTGTTCATCTATACACTCCCCCTCAAGATTAGGTCCAAGGGAGTGGTTCTAGCTATGGGTGTCTTAGCAATCTTACAATCAGTCATGTTGAACCTCTTGAGTATGTCTTGAACATACTTTGACTGACTTATGAAGATGGCATCTTCAACTTGCTTCACTTGAAATCCTAGAAAGAAATTGAGTTCCCCCATGGCACTCATTTCAAATCTGTCCTTTATCAGCTTCTCAAAGACTTTGAAGAGCTTTGGATTAGTTGAAAGAAAGATGATGTCATCTACGTATACTTGAACTATCAATATGTCATTTCCCTATCCTTTGATGAAGAGAGTTCCATCTATAGTACCTCTCTTGTATCCATGTTTGCAAAGATACTGAGATAGAGTCTCATACCACTTCCTGGGTGCCTGATGCAGCCCATAAAGAGCTTTGTCAAGCTTGAAGACATAATGAGGATGATCAGGATCTACAAAAATAAGTGGTTGTTTGACATACACCTCTTCATCAATCACTCCATACAGAAAAGCACACTTTATATCAAGCTTATAGACCTTGAAGTTCTTGGATGCAGCAAATGCCAGAAATATCCTAATAGCTTCTAGTCTTGCTACAGGTGCAAAAACATCAGTGTAGTCAATTCCTTCTTCTTGTGTGTATCCTTGAACAACTAGTTTAGCTTTGTTCTTGATGATAAATCCTTTATCATCCTTTTTGTTTCTAAACACCCATTTAGTTCCAATGGTAGTCTTCCCATGAGGAAGAGGACATAGGTTTCAAACTTTCTGTCTAGCTTCAACCCAACTTCCATCTTTCAGAGCCTAATCAAATTTGTTTGGCTCTATCTGGGATAAGAAACAAGAGTGAAGACAAAAATTTGCTTCATGGGTTTGCCCTTTTGTTCTTACCCTGTGACAACATCTCCATTGATGTTTGTGGTGGGATGAGACTTGTGGATCCTTAGCTAAGGGATCATAGCAAATTGCTGAGAAAGATCTAAATTAGAGAAATTTAGATCTGGCATAAATGTTTCTCTCACCACATCAGCACGCTTATCAAGAGAGACTTGATCCAAGGAGTGTGTGACATCATTGATGTTGTCATCTATGGAGTGGTTATCAGCATCAAGAAAGTCTTGATCACTATCACCACTACCATCATTGTCTTCTGCATTTGAAGTATCTCTATCTGGTTGTGGGGCCTCTGAGCTGGAATTTGAAGGAATACCATATGTATCAGCTGAGTGTGTCATTGTAGTGCTGATAGTGACTTCATTTGCAGAAGTAGTCCCAACTGGAGCTGAAGATGTGTTACTTGAAGATCTTCTCAGCTAAAATCTTGGATCAGAATCACCTGTATTTAAGTTTCTGCAGATCCTAAAACAATCTCACAAGATTTCTTAAAATAGTTGGTAACTAAATCAAGATCAAATAGCTAATCAGGACCAGAACCAACCACACAAGGTGTGTGTTCATTGAAAGTCACATTGGCTGACTCCTCAACAATTCTAGTTATGATATTGTATACTCTGTAAGCCTTAGCTTGGGAAGAGTATCCAATAAAGTGTCCATCATCTGATTTATCAGCAAATTTGGCAATTTGATCTTTGGTATTCAAGATGGTGCAAGGACAACCAAATGACCTGAGAAAACCAATGAAAGGTTTCCTCTTATGCCAAAGTTCATAAGGAGCCTTGCCATGAGTCTTAACCACTAAAACTCTGTTCTGCACATAGTAGATAGTGTTGATTGCCTCTGCCCAGAAGGTGATAGGCAACTTAGAGTCAGACAACATGGTTCTTGTAGCTTCAAATAGTGTCATGTTTCTCCTCTCAGCAACACCATTTTGCTGAGGAGTCCTGGGAGCACTGTATTGTCTTGTAATACCTTTTTTATCACAAAATGTATCAAGGATTTGGTTCTTGAATTCAGGTCCCTGATCACATCTTATGTTTTGACCTTGTGATTAGATTGATTCTCAATCTTCATGATGAAATTCTTCAGAATCTCAGGAGTCTTATCCTCAGTTCCAAGGAAGAAGACCCAAATGAATCTTGTAAAGTCATCTGTGATCACCAAATAATAAGAGGTCCTTCCTAGACTCATTACACTGGTGGGGCCAAAGATATCCATATTTAACAAGTGTAGGGAAGTAGTGATGGAGTTTCTTTCCTTAGGCTTGTGAGATACCTTATGTTGCTTCCCTTTCAAGCATGCAACACAATGGTCATCACTTGTAAACTCTTTCTTTGGCATTCCAGTTACCAAATCATTCTTAATCAGTTTATTCATATTCATAAAGTTTACATGGCACATTCTTTTATGCCATAGAAAAGACTCATCACTATTTGCTTTAGATAGAAAGCATGAAACTTCTCTAGAGGGAGATGTTTCTTGCAAATCCATCTTGTACATGTTCCCTTTCCTGGGGGCTCTAAACAGAATATGATCATGAGGAATGACCACCCCGGGCTTGAGAATAATGCACTCATGCTTAGTAAAGAGCATGTTATGACTCTGATCATAAAATTGGGATACACTCAAAAGATTGTGCACAAGCTCCTTAACAAAGTTTACCATTTCAATGCTGAGCTTACCATTTATGACCTTGCCCCTTCCAGAAATATAACCAACTTCATCTCCTCCAAAAGAAATTGTCCCTCCATCAATCCTTTCAAAGTTCTAGAGTAGTGACCTATTTCCTGTCATGTGCCTGGAACAGCCACTGTCAATGATCCAGACATTTTTGTTTGTCTTGAGCTGTCCCTGCACAAGGAAAATGATTAGTTACTTTTGGAAACCCAAGCCTTACTTGTCTTGGGCTCACTAAGTGAAACAAAAGGTAATGCAACAGTAATAGATCCTATGGTTTTGCTTGGAGGATTTTGAGCTATTGTTGATGGGCGTTGCCCCTTGGACCCCACTAGGGGTTGCTGCCCCTAGGACCCCGCTGTCAGGGGCTGCCGCCCCTGAACCCCTGCTGTCCCGCGGTGGTTCAGTTATGTTTTATGGTGATTTATGCTTGATATGCATATATTTTTGTATGTGAATGTATGATTCATGATGTTTAAGATGATGTATGATTGATGCTATGTATGATGATGCTGATGTATGTTGATTATGTATGCTATATATGTCATGTATGATATGTTCTCTTATGTTCCTTATTACGTATGATGACGTGACTTTACATGATGTGATATTGATAATGAATGTAAAGTATTATCTTAACAAAGTGAAAGATTTAAGATAATGAAAGTGGAACATAATGAAAGAACGAATGAAAAGCCTTGCAAGCAAATGAAAGGAGGTTCACAACTCATTGAGAGTTGTTAGCTCAACTGTGTGTGTCTACAGTGTGCAATTTTGGCTAACTCATAAGGGTTCATACACACAGTAAGAGTTCAGTCTTGTTGACTGCTCCAATACGTGTGATTTCCTAATTACCGTGTGTTATACATCGTGCGATCTTGGCGAACCCATAAAAGTTCAAACACATAGGGGGAGTCCGTCCTAGTGACTACTCCATACGTGCGATATGGGGTCCTTGTCGCTTAACCCTAGATGAATTTCTTGGTGCTCTAGAGGGGGGTTAAGTACATGACAGGACCCAGATATAAGTGAAAGAAAATAAATGTACGAAAAGTGTGATAAGTACGAAATGTGCGAAATGTGTGAAATGTACGAACCCGAATGATAATGAAGATAATAATGATTACCTTGATGTATGTATGATGTGTGATCACATCCGATAGTAATGAAAATGTTTTAACGAATGAAAGGTAATATAATGTTTCTGTAAAACTAGAACTCACTCAGCAATGCTGACTTTTGATGCATTTTCTAGTTGGCAGGTGAGCATTGCTGAGGATGGTGCGGGGCACCTACTTGGCATTTTTGGATGGCTTTCTTTTGTATAATGTTTTTGCATTGTAATATGAACGAACTATATTTTGTAATGAACGATGTATTATTTTGCCAAAGTGTTTATTTAAAGGAAATGAAATGTTTGTTTAAAGTGTTTCCGTTGCACGACTTTAGTAAAGTTAATGTAATTATATGTTTTATGTGTGATGATTGACCAGCTGTGAGCGTCCCGGGAACGTGGCCTTACAAATACTTCGGAAGCTTTTGATACTTCGAGAGTTTTGATGACCAGACCTTCGAAAGATTCTACTAACACTGTGACAAACTTCAGTGCTTCGGAAGTATTCCTTCCTTCCGAGACTGTTGATACATGTGTCCCTAGTTTCTGATCTTAATGTAATATCTTTGTATTGTTTTACACTTATGTAAATGTAATAGTTGGGTACTTAATGAAATACAAGTGTTGGTTGTGTTTATAATGTTTAATATTTCATTAATGAGTTGTTTAATGCATATTGACTAGATTATATAGGTTTGTGATTGTTTGAATTGGTATATATACCGTTACAATAAGGAATACATTTAAACTTGGTTAAGTGAAGTTTCTCATGCATCCGACTGGACCATGCGCCCCAACAGTGGTCATGCGTCTGAATGGCTATGTCACTGAGTGTCCATGCGCCTAAAAGTTCATATGCCTGAAAAACTTCATGCGTCTGACATGGTCACACGACTGAACACTCAGTCATGCGAATGGATCAACCGCATGGCTCAATCGCATGAATGAACCATGCTAATGGTTCAGTCGCCCGAATGAGCAACCACTAACCTATAAATACCACCTATGTCGTGGAAAAATAGGGGAATTCAATTCACTTCGACTCCAGACGTACCCTAGCCGTCCAGAAGCCTCTAAGTTCGTACTCCACGTTCATAGAACGATGTAGATCGATTCCTAATCGATTCTTGACGTCAGTTTCAATACGTTATTGTTGCTACGTGCGTTCTCACTGATTGGATCGCCAATCAAATAGGATTCCGCACTATTTGGTTTGGTTTAACACGTTAATCAGTTGGTGTTTCATTCAAAAATCAGATCCCAACAAGTGGTATCAGAGCCTTGTCTCTTGATTACGTGTTAATTCAATAGTTTTGACACAAAAATTGTGTTTTTGCATCAAAAACGCAATATTTTTGTGTCTAACGGAGTCTTAGACGTTTCCTGATCAAAAAGTTGAGTTTTTCCGGCATACGGCTATTAGGGTTTGATAAAATTCGAGTTTTTACGGACAAATCAAGTTAAATCTACGAATTATCAAACTTTAGCAAGTTCAGTCGCACGATTAGACCAATCGCACGACTGAGTTCATTTGCACTCTCCAACCGTACGATTGGACTCATTCGTACATTCAATCGTACGATTGAGAACTTCATTCGGACTATTCTATCACATTTGTTTATTCGAGCGACTGACTCATCCGCATTTGTTCAGTCGCACAATTGAACCATCCGCTTTGTTCATTCGCTCGAATAAGTTCAATCGCATACCTCCATTCGCATACATTAGCAGTTTGTTAAACAGTAAAGTTAAACCTAATGGAGGACCAGTTTTCAGCATACACAGCAAGTAGAGACACACGTATTCAGAATCTACTACTATTGGAGAACGAAGTGGGGATTCACAATAAACCCTCAAAACTTATTACGTTAGACGACTACCCACAATGGAAGCAACGTTCGAAATCTACTTAAATGGAGTAGATACAAATTTGTGGGAGGCCATCGAGTCGGGTTATAGCATGCCAGTAGGAGCTGACAGAGTCAAACTTACTCTAAGTGGCATGTCGGATGCTCAGAAGGTAAAACGCAATGCTGAGAAGAAAGTCTATGCTTTGCTTACTCAATCTATTTCGAAGGATATTTTCCATTAGTATTCGGAGTATACACAAGCAAAGAAACTTTGGGATGCATTGGAAAAGAGGTATGACGGAAATGCCTCTCTGAAGGCCATCAAGGCAAAAGCCTTGAAGAAGGAGTTTGACAACTTCTCCTCTATAGGAAAAGAAAGCCTTGATGATGTGATTGATAGATTCTACCACCTGATGAGTGAGATGCACACTCATGGAGTGGTTACATCAATCGAGGATAAGGTATCCAACTTTGCTGATGGATTACCAGAAAAATAGGCTTCATTTGTCTCTAATCTCAGACAGAATGAAATGCTCTCGAAGTTAGATATAAATGACTTCATTCTGAAACTGAGAGAAGAGGAGCTCAGGATGAAGTATCGAGCCCAAAAGGCAAACTACAATCAGAATCCTGCTCTCTACAATGCTACTCCTTCGGTCAAGACATCTGGAGCGCCCCTGCAAACCGCCTTCATCTCAAGCGCAACAGTTCCAGCACAACCCTCAACTTCAGGATTTGAAATGTCAGGGTCGTCTAGCACCCAACATATGATATCTGAAGCTAATGCAGCAAAGCATAAAACCGACAACCTCGGGAATGTAACTGTGGGGGTGGCCAGAGAACATATGAACCTTTTAGCTGCGGTGGTTCAATCCTACGATGGATTAATTGCTAGAAAGATAGGTAACTGCCACCTGACAGATGAAGATTATGAGCAGGTGGATGAAATGGAGTTGGAACGTATGGACATAGTGTGGGCCCTGGCAAGTGCTGTCCGACGAGCTAAAAAGTTTGTCAAAAAGACTGAATAGAACTTGGTTGCAACAGAAGACACAACCTTTGGGTTTGATAAGTCAAAGGTTACATGTTTCAACTGCGGTGAGAAGGGACACTTCAAGAGGGAGTGTGTAAAACCAAAGAAGACGGGTAATGGCAATCCCTTCTCGTCATTTAATCATGAGGACAAGACCATATCTAGTAGCTCTAACTCATCCAGTAAGGATCCAAAATCCTTAACTGCTAATAAGGATGAAGGACAGAACTGGAGCTTTCGGTTCGTGTCACCAGGAGAGTCCAATATAGCTAGTGTGGAGGATATTGATGACGATTCTGCGAGTGAGGGAGATATAGCAGTAGAGCTCGCAATGTCAAATTCTGAAGACACTACAAATATGGTCAACCACCTGCCTGAAAAAGAAAAATCTGCATCACCATTTGAATCACCAGAACCAGAGACAACCAAGTCTGCACTCATGGCTGATTTCTCTTCAACATCTCAGGTAAGTACTACTGACCAACTGTTTAATAATCATGCTTGCTTAGGATGTAATAAATTCAGAGAGGTTATAGATTCAAAATTTGCAAGGCTATTAGATCATAATGATAGCTTAGTAAAGCATCACTGGCGAACTGTATTGATGTGTAGTTATAGATGACTACTTAAGGTTCTCTTGGGTAATGTTTCTGAAATCCAAATCAAAAACATTTGAATCCTTCAAGGAATTGGTAACTACACTAGAATTCCTATACAAGCTGAAGGTACGACAGGTGCGCTCAGAAAACAGAACCAAGTTTAAGAATCAGAGGATGGAGGCCTATTGCAAGGGAAAGAGAATTGTACATCAATTTACCTCAGCTTATACCCCTCAGATGAATGGCGTTGCTGAACGGAAGAACCGCAACTTGATAGAGACGGCACGGACTATGCTGGCAGACTCGAAACTGCCTATCCAATTTTGGAATGAAGCAGTGGCAAATGCATGTTATACCCTTAATCGAGTTTTGGTAGTAAAACGGCATGGTAAAACGTGCTACGAGTTATTACAGCGACATAAACCTAACTTGGAATATCTCGAGCCGTTTGGCGCTCCGTGCACCCTGCTGAAGAAGACTCAGGAGGGAAAATTCAGTGAGAAGATTGATGAAGGTATCTTTCTAGGATACAACATACCAAACAAGAGAGTTTACAACAACTCAACAGGCCAAGTAGAGGTGTGTTGTAATGTTGATGTTCGGAGATATATCACACCGCCTGCTGGAAAAGGGCCTGCCTACTTTTTCGACTATGATGGATTCTTCAAGACCTTCAACATACCTGTTTCCGCTTTAGAAGACGAGTTGGCAAACAAGATGATGTACGATGTCTTGAACACACCATCTCAAGATTCAACAAGTCATGACACTACCAACTCAGGGGGAGCAGTTGATGTGAGTGATTCTTCCCTCTGATGAAGAAAATGATCAGATCAACCAGGATGTACAGGTTCCGACTACCACAAGTTCACAAGCATCGGCGAGTGATCCTTCTGAACCATCAAAACCTCAGACTCCGACTGCCTCAGATCCAGAACCAAATGTTCATAATCTTGACTCTGAGGTGATTGTTCCGACAACTCCTGGCTCACGTCTAAACGTCTATCACCCATTGGATAATATTATAGGAGATGTGAGATCAGGGGTTCAGACTAGAAATCAGCTATACTCAGCTGATTACACCTCCGTGATGGAAAAAGGATACCTTTGAACCAAAGTATGTTAGTGAAGCACTAAATGATGAGGCTTGGGTTAGTGCCATGCAAGAAGAACTTCTTCAGTTTAAGAAGTTAGGTGTATGGTCACTAGTTGATAGACCTAAAGGTGCTAAAGTCATTGGCACCAAATGGGTCTTGAAATACAAGAAAGATGATCAGGGTGTGATCATCAGAAACAAGGCTCGGTTGTTGTTCAGGGTGTGATTAGGTTATTTCCTTGCCCATTAAAATCCTAAAACATAAATACATAGTGGTTTTAGAATTTTAGGGGGAGAATAGGTCTAAAAATAAAAATAAAAAAAACAAGGGAAAAGGAGAGGCAAGCTGAAAATAAATAAGATAATAGATGTGATACCGATTCAATGTTTGGAATATGATAGTACATAGGTACAAACCATTTGAGACTTTAAAATTCAAAATTGAAAAAGATGCAAAGTTTAAGTATAAGTCTGTGTAGTCTGAGCAATATAAAAGGAAATATGATAGATAAGCTAGCTACTACTAAGGCAACACAAAGAAAGTAGACCTAGAGGTTGCTAGACCACAGTTGATATGTTGGTAGATTCAACACAATAGATGACTAGACCTTTTGGTGATCTCAAGATTAAACTAAAATGTTTGACTATGATGACTAGACCTTTTGGTGATCTCAAGATTAAACTAAAATGTTTGACTAGCTGTGGGTAACGCCTTATCCCTGGTTAACACAATCAACAAGATTCCAATAAGGGGTGATGAGCAAAATAAACGCCACAAAAGTGTGCGTAAGACCAAAGCATGAGCAAAAGCACATGAAAATTGCAAATACAATCAAACTGATAACCTATGGTGTTGGTGAGATCTGTGCAAAAGAAGAAAAATTGCTCAAACAAGAAGATAGATTATGTGCCTCTCTGCTGTGCGGTGGCACTGACCTCGGGATAAGCATAACCTATATATTCTAGAACTCATTGTTGTTTGCCGCCTCTCTGTTGTGCGATGGCACTGACCTAAGGATTGTCTTCTCCTTGAAAGTTATATGAATAGTCTCTTCTTGAATTCTACCCTAAGACCGCTCAAAAATCTCCTGAGGAATATTGGTTACTATATAAGTGTGGGATCCACAAATGCTTGTTGAAATAAACAAACCTTAAAATGATCACCAAACTGTGTTGAAAGTCTGTGTATGGATTTAAGAGGACAAGTATACTGACAATCACTATGGCTACAATTCTTGAAAGTTCAAATTAGTGTGGGGACCGAATAGTACTAGTATGACTTCCTAAATTTGCTAAATGACTCTAGATGAAAAACAAGGAAAGAGCATCAAAGGTTTTAGCTAACTTGTCCCAAATGATCTGAATATCCTGTATGATTCCACCTTGAATTGGTCCATGTATGGTTTAAAAGATTGAAGCTGCCCTCTCAGAAAAATTATTCCTTAGAGTTACATCTTAGGAATTAACCCTCACAAAACACAAAAACACGTCTTAGTATAATTTTCGGTGTTAATTCTTTTATGTAAGTACAACGTTAGTCTATTTCAGTTTTGTGTAGTATCGGACCATGTCATGGAAGTTGATAAGGGACCTTATCATCTAAAAGGTCACGTCTGAAGTGACCACATGTGCTTTCAAATAAAAATTGGGTCACATCTGAGGTGACAGAATGTCTTAAAAGGATCACGTCTGAGGTGATTAAAAGTTTTAAGTTAAAATGATCATGTTTGATATGATCAAGTGTTCATAATGTTAAATCAATAGTTTAAATGGGTCTAAAAGTCAAATGGTCATAAAGTCAGAAAAATTTAAAGAGTACGACCCATTCGCACGACTGGACCCTGAGTATGGACCAATCATGCGAATGGACCATACTCATGCATTAAACAGTCGAATGGACATGAGTATGGACCATTAAACCGAATGACTTATACGTATGGGCCATTCGGCCGATTGAGAGTGGGAGAATGAACAAGTCGCACGACTGAACTCTAGTCGGATGACTGAAGGTGAGCGACTGATCCAGTCGCACGACTTAGGTCCATTCACCCGAATGAAATGAGCGTATGAGTTCAGTCGTACGATTGAATTCACATTCAATATAAATAGAGAGGGAGTCTATCGCAGAGACTCATCACTCCTAAATTAGCCCTAATTCGCACGACTAAAGTTACTCTGCCAAATTTTCAGTCAATCTTATTATATCTCATATTGTTGTGAACTGACGATTTGTATTGACTTTACAGGTATAATGGGGTTCAATCTAACCATGTTTCATTCAATTTGACTCCTAAATCACTATGTTCGGACCAAGACAAGAAACGAGACCTGTTGGACTAAGTTACCCAATTAAAATAAGCCAACAACTGAAATCAATGTTATCAGGGGTTAAGTATAATGATTGCGAGTCAAATGAACCAAAACATGACGTCAAATGATAAGAATTGGTCAAAACTTAAATCTGAATTGAAGAGCATTCTGTCATGCCACAGGACAGGTTGATGAACTTCAGTCGCACGACTGAGTAGTGCAAACGGCTAATCCGCATGACTGAATCAGGCGTGTGAGTTCAGTCGCACAACTGATATACACGAATGAGTTTACATACGTTTAAGCTCAGTCGCATGACAAGTCGTACGTATGAGGTAATACGCACGACTAGATTTAAGCCGCACTACTCATTCGCACGACTGGATCTCAGTCGCACAGTCTCATTCGCACGATAGATCAAAAAGAATATTTTCAAGTCCAAGTGATTCAAGATATTATTAATCAACGGATACTAACGTTTATTTTCATTGTGTAACAGATGACAAGTCAGTGGACCATAAGCACTAAGCACTGCTCATCTGGATCAATCATCCAGACATGCTCCTGACTTTTCTGGCATCATCACATTTCTCAGGAGATCGAGGATCTTTCACGCCATCTCTACTCCATGTACACCATACCGTTCTATTCAGTAAGCCTTCTAGGAAGGCGCTGTGGTTGATAGATCCTCAGAGCCTCATTGTATCCGTAGTTCTATATTTGGAGAGGCCATTGAGATCACTGAGGATGATCTCAGAACGGTGTTGCAGTTTGGGGACGACTCTGACTGCCCTACTAGACTACATCCCCTTACTGTCCGAGGTTGCTTTCTGCGCGCCAAGTACACTGGGGACATCAATGCAGGGGTGCTCAACAAGAGCAACATGTGCCCCCAGTTCAAGTACCTTGCACACGTTCTGCTAAAGTGTATAGCTTCACGGAAGGGAGGCTTTGATGAGCTCTCCGATCAGATGCAGAACGCATATATTGCGTTGGTGCTGAACCACCCGTTCAACTTCACAAAGATGATCTTCACCTACTTGGTGGAGAACATTGAGGGGAAAGGAAAGGAGGGCTTCTGCATGTACCCTCGTTTTATGCAAATGATTATCAACCAGAAGCTCCCTTTCTTGCCGAAGGAGAACGAGGATGCAGTTGTACTAGAGGTTATGGACGATATCGCTGAGACTGCTGGATTTCACCAGGGCTTCATACCTGGTGAGGGAAAGAGGAGTCAGATGAGGAGCCACTAACCCGAACTGTGGGAAGTAAAGTTGTTCCCACAGACCAGGGGCTCCGGCGGTTGGTGGACGTCAAGGTGGATTGGGAGAGACTACTGCTGATCCTACATATACTCCTGATCTGCCAGGCCGTGTTCTAGAAGGAGCATCCTCCTCGACAGGATTGAGGAAAAAGAGGATGGCTCAGCCCCATGGCTTGAAAAAGAAGAAGCGCAGAATCACCTTCATCACCACCACAGCCACCACCATCCCTACCACCATTCCCCCTCATACCACTACCACCCTTCCATCCACCACCACATCATACACACCTACACCACCGCCACCATCAGCTATACCACCTCCATCTTCACCACAGTCACCACCACCACTAGCCATCCTACAACACCATCTTCTTTCTCTCCATATCCATCAGGATCACCTCTACCTCCCGATGGGGTAGAGGAATAGCTCTCAGCACTTAATCGTATGGTGCTAAGACTGTTAGTTGCTGATGAAGAGAAGACAAATCAGATCAGACAGCTGGTAGACTTGACCACTGTCCAATCTCAGCAGCTCTCTCATCAGGCTCAGTTGATTGATGAGCAGGCGCATCAAATGTCTCAGCTCCAGGAGCAACACGCTAAAAGGATTGAGGAGCTGGAGGCTGCAAACAAATATCTATAGTTAAAGCTCAAAGGGTCCAAAGAAGAGCCTTTAAAGATAGGAGAAGGTGATGAAGATGATGATGCTGATGATGATAGTGATGATGATGATGATGGTGATGATCATTATGGTCATACTGATGTCAGTGATGATGATGATGACGACTCTTCAGCTGCAGGTGCCACTTCAGCGAGCGAGAGGAGGACCAAACGTACTCAATATCCGAGTGCCTCCTCATCCAACCTGGCTGCAGAAGAGCCGATGATCCAGGACAAGAGTAATGATTAGTTGTTTTATGGTTATTTAAAATCTTTTGTCTTCGGATTATGTATGAAATTAACAAAATACATGTTATATGTAATGTAAATAGTTATGTTTTCGATTATTATGGTTATGTCTTGATTGTTAACTAATGATTGATATTTGAATGTTTAAATCAAGCAGATCCAAGATATCAAAGGGATGAACACGATATTGCTCCCCTTCAACAGATCAAGACTCAACTAACCATGATTCTTGATCTGCAAGGGATTGTCAGAAGATCATTGAGTTACACCCCTGAAGAAGGGGAAATAATTCATGATCTTACTGATGAGCAACTGGTAGAAATGTTCAAGATCAATCCTAATGAGATTGTAAAAGACGCTCTAAATGTTGAAGGAGACAGTGATGACGACCTGAAGGACATTGATGAGATAGAGATCGAGGATGTCACAGTAGCTCACTATCTAGAGTATGCTGACAAAGAGGAAAATATGGTCCCTAATTTGGGTGATTCCCTAGTCAGTGATACATTTGATATACTGGATCATATGGAGCAAGAGACTGATAAGGTTGAAGAACAAGCCCAAGCCTCAAACGTCGATGTTGATATAAGAAAGGCTGAATGGGCTGCATGTTTTGAGGAGATCCGAACACAATGCTCTGCTCCTAAACCAAATGTCTACACCAAGCTCTACAGAGTAAAGAAACATCAATAGGTGTCAGGCAATATCGCATGGGCTCATTTTGATGATCTTAATGTATATGTGATAAAGTGAGAGATGGGTATCGAGTACTTTAGATTCCCATATGATCTAAAGTCTCTACCTGGTTTTGAGCTCAACTAGCTGGCTAAACTAAATTTACTATATGCTGACCCGAGGAAGATGTCCAGCTGGTTTAAGGCTGCCTTGAAGAGAGAGCACCAGACCAGGTGGGTCAACTTCAAACCTCAACAACCTATGAGGTATATCAAACATTTGAAGTTGATCCTATAACTGAAAAGCCTAAGATAGTGCTGAAGTGGAGTCCCCCAAAACAATGTCAGAATCCCTCTCAGGGAATGCCACATGACTTCACTCCACACTTTAAATGGTGGTACTATGATTGGAGAACAGGAGAGGTGGTCATAGTTTTGAACAAAGAAGGGAAAATGGATATTATCAGGGTATTTGACCCAATGTGGCTTACAAACTTGTCTGCTGATGATGTATACACTTTATACAAGTGGCCACTGTTCTATGACACGCAAGATATTGTACAAGCCAAAATGTGATACAACTCTGCTTTGCGTTTGAGATACACGCAGGAGTCACAAGAGAGGAGAAGTACAAGAAGTACGATGAGGTTATGAAAAAGGTAAGACAATAGATGAATCTAGGTCCAACGGGGAGTTTGTTGATACATGTGTCCCTAGTTTCAGATCGTAATGTAATATCGTTGTATTGTCTTACGCTTATGTAAATGTAATAGTTGGGTACTTAATGAAGTACAAGTGTTTTGTTGTGTTTATAATGTTTATATTTCATTAATGAGTTTGCATATTGACTAGATTATATAGGTTGTGATTGTTTGAATTGGTATACATAATGTTAAATAAGGAATACATTCAAACTTGGTTAAGTGAAGTTTCTCATGCGTCCGACTGGACCATGCGCCCCAACAGTGGTCATGCGTCCGAATGGCCATGTGACTGAGTGTCCATGTGCCTAAATAGTTTATACGCCTGAACAACTTCATGCGTCTGACTCAGTCGCACGACTGAACACTCAGTCGTGCGAATGGATCAACCGCATGGCTCAATCGCACGAATGAACCATGCTAATGGTTCAGTCGCCCGAATGAGCAATCCTAACCTATAAATACCACCTAAGTCGTGGAAAAAAATAGGAGAATTCATTTCACTTCGACTCCAGACGTACCCTAGCCATCCAGAAGCCTCTAAGTTCATACTCCAAGTTCATAGAACGCTGTAGATCGATTCCTATTCGATTCTTGACGTCAGTTTCAATACATTATTATTGCTACCTGCGTTCTCACTGATTGGATCGCCAATCAAATAGGATTCCGCACTATTTGGTTTGGTTTAACATGTTAATCAGTTGGTGTTTCATTCAAAAACCAGATCCCAACAGAGACCGGCTTTTCTTCCAAATGCAATTTTCCACTTGCCTTTTTCTTGGGTTTGGAGCTTCCCAAGGAAATAGATTTTCCTTCCAAAGCTTGAATCTTCTTAGAACTCTTGTAAGTCTTTGGTTTGATCATGTGAAGAGTACCCTTAGGATTGTATGGACAATCCTTAGCAAGACGAGTAGTACTTTCACACATAACACACTCCGTTTTCTTCTTCCAAAGAGCCTTCTGGGAACCAGACTAACTTTGGTCACATCCCTTCCTACCCCATCTTTGCAGATGTTGAGACAGTCCTTTTGGGCTGAGGACTGTTCTTGGAGTTTGATGGTCCAGGCTGGGTAGCAGTGGTACACAACAAATCAGTCTTCTTCTTGGTACTAAGATGATTTGAACATGAACCAGAACTCTTAGCAGAAGAGTTAAGGTTGATGTCTTAAGTCTTTACCACTTAAAACCCTGCAAAGATAAAAACTTGTTTCTGCTTGGAGTCAAAAGTAGCCTTGATCTCTTGAGTCTTCCTTGCTTTTGTTTTGCTCTTTCTGATCAAGTTCTTCCTCATTGACTTGGTTATCATAGTCTTCTTCTTCTCCTCAGAAGGATAGTGGCCCTTCTTAGAATCCTCCTCTTCACTCTTCTTAGAAGAATTCTTTACTATCACTTCTTCATCCTCTTCACTCAAAGGATCTATGAGAGGAAGCTCATCTTCACAGTTCCACACCTGGGTGATCTTACAGACAAAATTGTATGTGAGGAGCTATCTCATTTGATCCTAGTCCCTACTTGTTTCGATAGCATACTTTGTTGTGCAGAGATGAGGATATCATGTTCTTGAAGGTCTCTTCTTCAAAAACACACTTGTCTGCCCTGGCTTTGCTGATCACAAGCTCAACCTGGCACTTAGTGAGCTTGGTTATGAGATCCTTGATTTGAGTCCTAAAATTTGTATGCTCATGTTTTAGAACTAAAATACTTTTCTTTAAATCCTCTATCTATAGTTTAAAATCATTTTCAGACTTTCTAAAATCAGCTTCTAAAATGTTTAAGGACTCAAGATCATATCTTATTTCCAAGTTGTAGGACATGTATCTATTAACTTTAGCAATGCATTCATGGTACAGAGATGTTCCAATACCTTGGCTTTATCATGATCTGCCATCAGTGCTTGGCTTGGAGAAGCATCTTCCACCTAAAAGCTCTAGTCAAAGCCTCCATCTTCAACAGCAATAGCAGCCTGCTGCTTTGGCTTCTTATTCTGGGGAGCCTTGTCAGTGTAGTGGGTTTGGTCTGTGTTTGGCCACTATTTGTTCTAGGTGCCTTACACTCCCTGGCAAAGTGGCCATTAAGTTACAGTTGTAACACTTGACTTTGCCTTTGTCCAGGCCAAACTTTCCACTAGTTGCACTGCTGGGAAACTTCTTTCTAGTTCGCTTGTAGAACTTCTTGGCTCTGTGAATGAGAAGAGCCATCTGCTGGACTATCTCCATGTACTCCAGATCATCTGGATGGATACATTCTAGGTCTTCAAGGGTGAAAAGAAAGCCGCCAGAACTTTCATCAGAAGACATAAAAGCTTGAGAAGAGCTTGTCTTTTGGAATAGGTTTCCTTGAGCGTAGTTCTCCCTTGCTGTCTCTGGGAAGGTAATGAAAGGACCCTTTGATGAGTTGTCAGGGTAGCATATGAGATGATGTTGGGGTTCTATGCTATCCCTTTCAACCACATGAATGGCTGAACCCATTTGATTGTTGGAGTTGCCAAATGAACCTTGCATGTTCATCTCCATCTGGTAGCCACTATAATCCCATATAACTCTATCAGAGTGAGATTTTTGAGATTCTCAGTCCTCTTGATCACCACACAGTAGTGTCCACTGCCTAGGAAGTGAGGACATGAACTTCTTTACAATGACTCTATTCTCAAGAGGAACTCCTCCATCCACAAGGGTATCCACATCTCAACATACCTGAAATATTGTTGAGTCATGGTTTCACCTGCTTTCAAGGTGAAGTTTTCAAATTGCTGTTTCAGGAGATCCTTCTTGTTCTCCTTGGCTTCAGAGGAACCCTCATACATCAGTTTCAATACATCCCACAGCTGCTTAGCTGTTTTGCATTTCTTGAAACCTCTGTATACAGAGTTTGGAATAGTAATGTGAAAGGCTATCGTGGCTTTTCTATCAATCTTTACTCTCTTCCTATCTTCATCAGAGTAGTTTGCCATAGCCTTGGGGATCATACCACCACCAGTAGCAGAAGGGTTGCTTGGTATGTAAGGTCCATTTTCAATAGACTCCCATATTCATGAGTCTAGAGACCTGATGAAACCTTCCATTCTCAGGCACCAGGTGTCAAAGTCATCAAGAGTGATCAATGGGGACTTGTTCATGGTTCTAGTTTCCATATCAGTTTGGAAATGGCTGCCATTTGAAAAGTTTAGTATTTGTGTGAATGAGGGATCATAAGATGGTGAGATCTTATATCAAGTGCCTAATAGCTCTGTACCAAATGCAGGACCGTTTAAGGGTGGTTAAATGTTACACAACAATACAAAGAGGAGAGTAACTAAACTTAATCAAACAGTGAACTGGATTAACCACAAGTAAAGACACTAAGAACACAAGTAATTAAGAGACAGAACACAAGAACAAGATACACAATGAGATGGTTTTCAAGATTGTTGTATATTGCCTTCTCAATGTTGTATTACAAGTGTTACAAAGCATGAAAATAAAGTTACAAGAACATGACATACTTATACTACATCCTATAGATGGCCATACTATGAAAGCCAGCTGGATACAATTAACTAGACACAAAACAAAATCAATTGTAGAGTTAAAAAGGCAGATTGCCTTTTTGACTTTGTGACTATGACATGCCATAGCTCACATCCTTAATTATTACAAAAGGATAAGTACAAGAAGTAGAAAGTTTACAGACTCAAGACCTCAATGTACAGTTATCAAAAGCATGGACCTCTTCACCAACTCATGTAAGTTGGTGACTTTACAGAGTTGCAGCAGAAAGGAGTCCAACTTTATGGAAAAGTACATTAGATAAAGCATGTTGTTAAAAGTATTCGGAAGAAATCTGTCTTCAAGAGTTGAGCTTCGGAAGACTTTGTCTCTGAAGCTTCAGAAGACTTCATCTTTGGCTTCAGAAGATATTGGTCTTGGCTTTGGAAGATTTCACACTTGTAATACTTCTATTGCTTGTGTGAAACTTCCGAAGCATTCTTCTTCAATACTTGCAGCATGCGTGCAGAAAGACATTGGTTGCTTCAGCCTCTTCAAATATTCTTTACAATAATTTTAAAAAAAGGATTGTTAAACTAATCAAAGTTAACATAAATGAACAATATGTTGATTTGTTCACAAAAGCTTTTGATGTGCAGAGATTTAAGTATCTTGCAAAGCTATTAGGATGATTACTTTGAGTAGATTTTTTTTAAACTAAACTCATGATTATTTTTTAAAATATGTGTGTTCTAAGTTATCTATATCATCACCTACATAAACCTAGTTTACTTTGGAAGAAAACTTTTCAATATTATTCCTTAGAATTTTGTAAATTTTAGACATATTTTCTCTCTAAAGACATGAAGTTTTCTTCAGAAGAACACTATGTCTTCCAAACTACTAACTACTTAAAAGACATTTACCTTCTGGAGAAATTTTGAAATATCTTAAATATGCTTCTAAGTACTTATATGTTTTTGAAGGACAAATTTCTTTCGAAAGCAATTTACCTTCGGAAGATGTATTATGTTTTTAATAAAATTTCTAGTTGTAATCTCTTTCCAAACCAAATATATCTCTGAAGTAAAAATACTCTAACTATTTAACTTGTGAAGTAAAATTTCCATAAAGCTCGGGATTATATTATGAAGTCAAATTGGCTTCAAAAGCTTTTATAAAACTTCAGAAAACAAATTACCTTTGGAAGATTTTCAACTTCCAAGAAAACTACCTTTTTGGATGCTTTTTCAAGGGTGGTACCAACATCCGGATTTCCCCCTTTTCACTTCCTCTTCATCTGCAAATCTTTTAACCTTAATTCACCCACAAACCGCCTTTGTTCTTAACTTTCTTTATCATAAAGCTACTCACAAATGGCCAACCCTGATCCGCGAAACCAACCATACTTCTCCATGTATTTACATATGTAACACAATCAGGTTGCTCTGGTAACATATCAGAAAGATCATAGTGTCTCAGAAGTTTGCTAGATCCTCCATTATATGAAGATTAACTTTTGGAGTTTTGGAGGACCTGCCTTGAGGTTATCATTGATAAGGAGAAGACACTGTTTGCCATAGTGCAAGGGAGGACGATTTCATCACTCCAGCTACCATTAATACCCATCTCAAACTGAATGATAAAAAGGCGATTTGTACTTCCTAAAATTTGTTGTGAGGGTGATTACTTAGTAAGAACCTTCAGGAGTGGAAATGTCTCCTTCCAGTGGAAGTACCTCCTCCATGTTGTCATCCACTGTCTATCAAACAAGCATGGAGGATGAGATCAAATTCCAAAGGACCTTTTCTATATAGTCCATGACATGATTCAAAGTGTCAATTTCAGGTACTCTCAATTTGTATATACAAATTTTATTGCAAGTCTAGACCCTTAGAATATTACATGTTCTCTAGATATGCCAACACATTCTTAACTATGAACTAGGCTCACAGTTAAGGGGAATAGATAATGTTCTTAAATAGGATAAATGAAGCCTGACATTTTCAAGAAAATAAGAAAGCTGTTGTGCTTCAATTATACATAAAAATCCTATCAAAAGCACACCAATTATTTCTTAATATCTCCCTAAAATGATGAGTATGTACTTAAAAATGTTAATTTGTGTTTGTAGGTGTTTAAAAGGGTAAGTTGGACAAAAAAGCATATTTGACAAGAATTTGAAATAATCTAAGCTTTGGAGTCAAAGCCTGGGGTCGTGCCTCATTAAGCATGCCCCATGCCTTACCTGAAACACACCCCTTTGCTAAATTGACACACCCCCGTGTTTGGACATCTGATAAGACAAAAAGTATTGTATCCTAAAGCTAATCACGAGGTCATGCCCCATAAGGCATGGGGTCGTGGCCCATCAAGCACGGGGTCGTGCCCGACACCCTTTGCACGTATGAGCCGACCAACTTTCGTAAGTATTGTACTAGCACGGGGTCGTGCTTAAATACTCTAGAAAACCTACAAATAGAAGCCTAAGTTCACCATTTTGGCAAACTTTTGGTGGGAGAGTTACTCTGTAGACTTCTCTCGGGAATCAAGTCTTCAAGACTATTTGGAGGTTTAGGAGGTCATAAAACACTTGGAAGAAGCTTGGGATTGGCCAAACACCATCCATTGTGGATCACCAGTTTGATTGTTCCATTTGACCGATGATTTTATATCTATCTTCTTTGTTATCTGTTGTTATGTTCAAGCTTATTATGAGCTAAACTCTTATTATCATCCTAATTGGATGGAACTTAAATAATTTGTGATGAACTAATAGTGTGGTATATGTTATGTTAATGTTATAGTGGTCTTGGGAAAACTTTTGATGGGTAGCACCTATATTTGAATGGTAAGTTATAAATTTATGGTTTGTAATTGCGATTGTCATACATAGTTGAAAAACGTATCATCAGCTTTTATTCACGAAACCGGTCTTCATAATAAATTCATGGCTAATGAACTAGAGATTGTTATTAGAAATCATATCACCTTAACTTTTTGATCATTTGTGGGTTCCCTTTATTAGTCTGAGAAATATATAGTAATTCTTACGGTTTTCTAAATTTAATGGTATGTTAGGAAGAACTTGATCAACTCTCTTTTAACATTAAGTTATGTTTTCAGAAATCATATGTCAAAAAGATCATAAAAGATTTACCTACATTACTAGGGCTTTGATCTAAGCAGTAAAATCTGCCTGACATGATCCTAGTCACTACCGCAGCAAGATAGACGAGAAATTGCGCCAGCTCATCTTTATAAACATTAACATAGTTACATTAATCAATATCTTTAAATCACACCACCAATTTGTCACAGCTACATAAGTGTAATATAATTAGGATGATAACCTTATTCCTTGGTTTTAAATCCAAACACTTCAATATTAGTTTATTTATTTTTAACATGGTTTTAAATGCTAAAATCTCATCATACAATTTATAATTTTCTCAAACAAAAACCAATCGGATAGTCAAATCTTAAAAATGTTGGGTAGACTAGGTATGTCTACGGATTGATACTCGGTTCTTACGAACACTGTATTACCATATGATAGGTACACTTGCCTTTTGTGTTTGTGGTTTAGTATTAGAAATAATCAATTGAAACTAAATCTTTGTGAAAAATCCTTATCAAAATATATACATTCCGCATCGCATCAAGATTTTGGCGCCGTTGCCGGGGACACATGACAGTTTGAAAAACAATCTAATTTTTTTACTATCTTGTGTATATCGTGTTATATATTTTGTTTAATTTTATTTTAATTTTTTGTAGATAGTTTGCCTTAGCTAGTTTAGTTACAATTGCCTGATTCATTCTAAGCCTAGTTAGTTTATGCTGTCCTTAAGTTAGTGTATGTTCAACTCGTCTAGCCATGAACTTGTTTCACCTCTCTCGGAACCGAGCGAATTTTCTGTCAAAGTTACGCAAAAGACCACAACAAGCAGCTCCAATCATTAAAGAAGACATTTTGGAAGGTACACCACCCGAAGAAGACATGGCTAACCAAGACGAGGAAATGAAATTGTTATGAGTCTAGTGTTGTCCAACAACAATAGCAGCCAACAATTTCGAGATTAAGTCTACTATCATCCAACTCGTTGAAAACTCTTTTCAATTCCATGGATTGCAAGACGAAGATCCTGATGCTCACATCTCACGATTCCTTCGTATCTTGTGACCTTTAAAATCAATAACTGTTCAGACGACGCCATTACTAAGACTTTTTCCATTTTCACTTCGAG
Organism: Flaveria trinervia; assembly: GCA_025506515.1. Lineage (NCBI taxonomy): Eukaryota > Viridiplantae > Streptophyta > Magnoliopsida > Asterales > Asteraceae > Flaveria > Flaveria trinervia. The sequence goes on along the minus strand of CM046458.1, from coordinate 2,622,959 downwards.
GCCGAGCCATTGACTGGCTTGATTCGCTTCCGCCTGGTTGCGTCACCACATGGGCGGAAATGGCTGAACAATTTCTTTTGAAATACTTTCCACCCGATTGCACTGCCAAACTGAGAAGCAGCATCACAAGCTTTCGCCAAGATGATGGTGAATCGTTACACGCAGCATGGGAAAGATACAAAAGTCTCCTTCGGAGATGGCCACATCACGGACTTGATCTGTGGTTGTAGTGTCAAACCTTTTATGATGCAATGAGCGGAGCACACAAACAAGATGTAGACCAAAGTGTGGAAGGAGATTTCGGAAGTGTCACACCAACAGAGGCATACCAAGCTTTAGAAAGAGCAGCTAAGAAGAGCTTTGCTTACAATCCCTTAAGAACCAAACCCAGTTCTAAAGGTATTCATCAAGTAGACTCTGAAACACTAATAGCAGCCTAATTAGAAGCTCTAACCAAATGATTCAAACAATTGCAAGTCGAGGTAAAGAAAACTCCAACACAATGAAACACATGCAGAAATTCACACAAAACTAACGAATGCCCATAAGGCATCATGATGGTTGAAGATGCTGACTATGTAGGAGGCCCAAGTAACTCATATAACAACAACTCAAATTACAAAGATACTGGTAACAACTAATCATCATCAGGATTAACCGAAGGCCACCTTACCAACAACAGAAACCATCATACCAAGGTCCAAGTAGTAGTAATCAAGACCATGTAGCATCATCAATGGAAGACTTACTACAACAATTGTTGTTAACCACACAAGCCACGGATGAGTACATCCAGAAATCTGATCGAAGAAATGAGGAGAGATTCCAAAGAAACGAGGCTGACATCAAAAGCAACAAAGCATCACTGCAAACCATAGAGCACCAAGTAGGTCAGATAGCAAAACAACTATCTAAAACACCCTAAGGTACTCTACCTAGCAATTCTATGACCAACCCTAATACTCAAGTCAAAGCCATCACCACCAGAAGTGGTAAAACTACTCAAGGTGATGCACCTGCTTTGCAACGCATCCTTGAAGAAGTAGAATCCGAAACTTCAAGTAATGCAAATGATAAGCAAAAATAACCTGTTGTTGAGGAACAGCCAAGAAATATGTACCACCACCTTATGTTACACAACCTTCATATCCAGGTCGTTTTGTAAGGCCTCGTTCCCGGGAAACCTCACAGTTGGTTAATTATAGCATAAAATCATTTTTAATAACGAAAACATTGCAGCGGAATTAAATAGACATTCATTTAACACTTGGAAACCATATTGTACCCATACATTTGTCCTTCAACTGTATATGAAACATTGCACTTGTTCTTAAATTACAATAAGATTTTATAATCAGAAGTGCCATCCACTACCATCCAAGTAGCTTCCCACCTTGTACAATCCTTGGCAGCATCATTTACCCGCCAACTGTTATGCATAAAAGTCAGCTATGCTAAGTGAGTTCTAGTTTTAGGTAAATAAGAAAATATAACTTTATCCTTCATATAATGACCACGCATACAACATAATACATAACATTTCTTGCATCATAATAAGCATGTTCATTATCTTTCATTATCTTTTATTTTCATCATAATTGAGATCGCACAAAGCATGAGCACCATGTTGATCGACAACGAATGTTAATCCCTGTCGGTACACATCATCATGGTAGCTAAAACCCGACAGTTGATCCACACTGCAAGGCACATAGCCCGCTCTTGAATACGGATCAATCCTCATACATCAGACTCACGTAAGTGAAGTCTATCATAGTGCTAGCAAGACTTTTCATCATCATACAGGCCCGGGGGTAACATTCATTACGTTTCACTTTTCATTAATATCGTCTTTCACTTTATTATATAATACTTAACTTAATAAGTACACAACATGCCAAGTACTAGTCATCATAAAACATAACCGACCCTCCGCGAGACAGCGGGGGTTTGGGGGTGGCAGCCCATGACAGCGAGGTCCTAGGGGCAACAGCCCCTAGTGGGGTCCAAGGGGCAATGCCCCTGGCTGGAGCCATGCTGCAAGGTCAACACGAAAAGTTTTTATTTCTAAAATCAATCTTCCAGTTAAAACCTCGTAAAATCTCGGTCATTTAAAAACGTATATTTAGTATGCATAATAATCCCAAAACATGGAAAAACATACAAATAAAGGGATCTAGAACTCACCTGGATACCGAGACTAACTTCTAAACTAAGCTTTCTAGGCTAGGACCTCACTACACAGCCTGTAGGCAGTTTCGCAGATCGCATAAAAATTACGAACCAGCTCAGTTTTAACCCAAAATTGCAACTTTTTACGTCCAACCTCTTAGTTTATCAACCATGAGGCTATATCTAAACTTTATACATGTTTTCATACGTAAAAATGTGACCTTTATGCGATTCTTTGCAACTTTTCATAACCCAAAACCTAGAATCCGGGTTTGATCTACAGAAGGGTTTAAAGGCCGATTCTTACCTAGATTTGTTGCTCCTTTCTTATCGTTTGATGCTCAATCATTCAGATCTTCAATCCCTTAACCTTTGAAGCTCCAAATCTTGAGTTTTCTTCACTTTCTCTCTCTACTTTCTCTCTCTACAAATTTGGGAACTAGGGTTTCAAATGAGGGAGATGGTGACTGATTCGATGGGTTAAAGGGCTGATTATGGGCCCTTAATCACTTAGGCTCTTGCCCATGAGCCTAATTTAGCCCATAACCTATTTCCTTCCTTTATTAAATACCCACTAATTAAGCCCATTATCCTTATGACTCGTTTTGACTTTTCGGGGTGTTACAAGTCTCCCCCACTTATTTAGGTTTCGTCCTCGAAACCTGTCAGTCATCAAACAATTGAGGATAAAATTTCCTCATCTCCTCCTCGGTCTCCCACGTAGATTTTGATCCTTTTCTGTGCCTCCACTATGCTCGTACTAGCGGAACTACTTTATTACATAAGTGCTTCCTTTTCCAATCAGGATGGCCACCGGCTGCTCTACATAGTTCAGTCATTCATCGAATTCAATGTTTTCTAATAGTACAACTACATCATTGTCTGCCAGACATTTCCTAAGATGAGATACATGGACCGTAGGGTGAATTCCACTCAACTCATCGGGTAGTTCTAATCTGTAGGCCACTTCCCTTACCCTCGCGACAATACGGAATGGCCCTATGAACCTTGGGCTTAACTTTCCCCGTTTTCAAAACCTGATGATCCTTTTCCAGGGAGATACCTTGAGCATAACCTTGTCACCAACCTCAAACTCTATTGGTGTACACCTCTTATCAGCATAAGACTTATGGCGATCCTTTGCGGCATTCATGAATGCCTTAATCTTATCTAACTTCTCGGTTGTGACCTCAATCATTTCAAGACTTCCGAATTCCTTTTGCCTGATGTCACCCCAATACATGGGCGTTCTGCACTTCCTACTGTACAACATTCATAAGGTGGCATACCAATGCTGGCATGGTAACTATTATTATATGAGAATTATGCCAACAGTAAGTGCTCATCCTGGCTTCCTCCAATGTCGATTACACAGGCTCGTAGCATATCTTCTAAAGTCTGGATCGTTCTTTTTGACTGACCATCCGTCTGGGGGGTGGTAAGCCGTACTAATATGCAGTCTAGTCCCCATTGAGTCATGAAACCTCTTCCAGAACTTGGACGTAACCGCGTCTCCCTATCCGAAACAATAGACACTGGCACGCCGTGACGAGCCACGATCTCCTTGATAAATAGCTCTGTCAACCTCTCGGAGGAAAACGTCTCACGAATTGGTAGGAAATGGGCGCTCTTTGTTAGACGATCAACAATCACCCAGATCGTGTCGCTTCCCCTCATCGTGCGAGGCAGCTTCATGATGAATTCCATTGTAATGTGTTCCCATTTCCATAAGGGATATCCAAAGGCTGGATCTTCCCATATGGATTTTGGTGATCTGCCTTCACTTGCAGACAAGTCAGGCACTTGCTCATGTACTTAGCCAGGTCTCGATTCATTCCTGGCCACTAGTAATCTTTCTTTAGATCCTAATACATTTTTGTTCCAGGGTGAATGGAATATCGAGTTTTGTGAGCCTCATCCATGATCTTCTCCCTCGGATCCCCATAGAGAGGGATCCACATTCGCCCAGATCGGGTTCTAACACCCAGGGTGTTTTCCCCCAAATCTGAAATTTGTCCTTTCATCCTTTCAGAGTTGACTTTGTCCTCTCTTAATGCCTCATCCTGAAACTCTCTCACTTGTTTCATAACATCAGGCGTCATGATTATCTGGCAAGCCCTCACCCGAATTGGTTCGGGTCGTCCCTTCCGGCTAAGGGTGTCAACAACCACATTGGCTTTGCCTGGATGATAATGAATTTTGCAGTCATAAGCCTTGATTAGTTCCAACCACCTCCTCTACCTCATGTTGAGTTCCTTTTGTTCAAAGAAATACTTTAGACTTTTATGATCAATGAAGATGGTGCACTTCACCCCATACAGGTAGTGCCTCCAAATCTTCAATGCAAATACCACCGTAGCCAACTCCAAATCATGGGTAGGATAATTTGCCTCATGGACCTTCAATTGTCTTGAAGCATAGGCTATCACCTTCCTCGTTGCATCAACACATAACCCAATCCTGTATACGAGGCATCCGAGTAGACTACTAGGTCCTCGTTCCCTTCAGGTAACGTCAACACAGGGGCTTGAGTTAGCCTCATCTTCAGTTCCAGGAAGGCATTCTCTTGATCAGTACCCCATTCATACTTCACATCCTTTCGGGTCAGCTTAGTCAAAGGAGAAGCTATCTTGGAGAAATCCTGGATAAACCTCCTATAGTAACCTGCCAGGCATAAGAAACTACGAATCTTAGATGGCATCTTTGGAGGTTACCATTGCATCACTGCTTTAACCTTCGCAGGGTCCACCCTGATCCCCTCAGGATTAACCACATGACCCAGAAATTGAACATCTCAAACCCAAAATATGCATTTAGAGAACTTAGCATATAACTTCTCCCTTCTCAGCGTGTCCAATACTTCTTGAGTATGATCGGCATGTTCCTCTTCACTATTACTGATTTATTCAACATGGGCCAACATACCCGATTCATAAGGTCCATAAAAGTAGCTGGCACGTTGGTTAAACCAAAGGACATGATGAGAAATTCGTAGTGTCCATAATGCGTACGAAACGTTGTCTTAGGAATGTCTTGCTCTTTCACACCTTCAGTTGGTGGTAACCAGAACGCAGGTCTATGTTTGAAAACCAGCTGGCACCCTGTAGTTGATCGAACTGGTCGTCGATCCTTGGTAACGGATACCGGTTCTTTATGGCCAGCTTATTAAGCTCACGATAGTCAATGCACATCCTCATGCTACCGTCTTTCTTCTTGACGAATAAAACCGGAGCACCCCATGGAGAGATACTCGGTCGGATGAAGCCCTTATCCAATAAATCTTGCAACTGGTCCCTCAGTTCTTCCATCTCTGAAGGAGCTAATCGATAAGGTGCTTTAGCGACGGGTTGTGCTCCCAGTAGCAAATCAATTTGGAATTCGATTTCGCGGTCTGGCGGCACACCAGTCAGGTTTTCAGGAAAGACATCAGAAAACTCGCGCATTACCAGCACGTCTGATAGTTGTGGCTCTGGCGCATCCACATCTTTTACGTAGGCCAAGTAAGCACTACACCCACATCTCAAGTACTTTTTAGCTGTGATCATCGACATGACCTTTGGCACATAGCACACCTTATCCCCACGAACCGTAATAGATCTACCACCAGGTGCTGTTAGAAGAATTACCTTCTTGCTATATACTATATTGGCTTCATAGCTAGCTAACCAATCCATGCCTAACACCACATCAAAACCTCCTAAGGCCATAACATGCAACCTAGCAGGGAACTTACAATCTTCTAACTCAATTAGGCAATCCTCAACCACTTCAGTTACCTTAGTGGACTTACCAATGGTTGTTTCTACATAGAAAGCTTATCTAACTTTCTACTCTTACCATGCAACAAATGACAAAAGGCAGCAGACATAAAACTCCTACTAGCACCAGAATCAAAGAGCATAGAAGCATATTCATGGTCTACCAGAAACATACCTAAAACTACTTATGGATCTGCCCTGGCCTCCGCACGAGTTATGTTGAATGCCCTCGCCTTCGTCTTTGAACCCTCACACTTTCCCTTATCTCCAGCTTTAACCGTTCTTGATCCTCCTGATTTTCCTTTCTTGCAGTCCATCTCCACATGTCCCATCTTTCCACACTAGTAACACTTTACCGCTTTACAATCCCTAGCATAGTGGCCCTCGCCCCCACATTTAAAACATTTTCCAGTCCCAACTCTACACTCCCTTGAATGACCTTTTTCATATTTCCTACAAGCACCTCCTTCACCTGTATTTCCTCACCTCCCTAACTGATCCTCAACTCTCATCCTCTTCTCTCCACTCCTGAAGTTATCACCTCCGAACCTCTTCCCATTTCCATTCTTGTTCCCACTCCATTTCTCCACCTTCGTCTGTACAGGCATTGGGTCTCTCTCATCGTACAACCTCCCAGCTAAATCCACCACACACCTAAACATGCCTGGTCTAGCCGCAATCATGTGCCTCCTAATATCCACGGGCAAACCCTGCATGTATCTCTTGATCTTCTTGGATGTAGGTGTTACCATGTCTGGCACAAGTCTTGCAAGTTCATTGAACTTGGAGGTATACTCTTGATGAGGCATGTTCCCAACCTCCAAATACAAGAACTCCTTCTCAATCTTGTCTAATTCGTGATGGGGACAGTACTCCTCCAGTACCAACTCTTTCAACTCAGACCACTTCATTTTGGCTATCGATCACTTTCCTTTGGCATAGAAAATATTGTCCCACCAGCACAATACTAAGTCAACAAAAGAATGAGTGGCAAACTTAACTTTCTGATATTCCTGACACTCACTAATTTCCAGTACCGCTTCCATCTCTCTGACCCAATGATGAGCGGCAGTAGCATTGCTGTTACCGTCAAAAGGTGGGGGCTTGCACCTTTGAAATGCCCCATAGTTGCACCCCCCAATCGTCTCTCTCTCAGACTCCTCATCACTGTCATCATCATGGACTACCACCTTAGGATTTGATGGCTCCTCTTCAGATTCCTCCGTCCTCCCTTTGGACCTTCCAGAATTCTTCTCATTTTCCTTCCCCTTCTTATCAGCTTTCTCTCCACCCTTGACTGCTTTGATCACCTCAGTCACCACTGAGGGTAAGTCATTTTGTATGACATTGTAGACTTCGTTAGTGATAGCCTCCTTCACAGTGGATTTGAGGGTGGTTGATCCCTCACCCTCCGGGTGACTATGGAGGTCTGACTCCTCGTGAACAGTCTCGGGAGCCTTAGCTTTGCTCTGGGTGACACGTGGCTCAGTAGTACGCCCGCCACGAGAACCTCCTCAAGTTGCCCTTCCTGATTTTCTACCAGCCATAACTAATTCCTATAAGATTCAAACACCAAAATGGTTATTCAAGATAATTGCTCAAATCATTATAAGTACGGTAAGTCCTTAATTACAGTGGCCATGTGTGAATAACTACTTACCTTACCCTCCTGTCCCAAGTAATCACTATCCTAACACATGTCAGTATTCAAATCTAGAAGCACATAGAACACATAACACACACATATAATCCCAGTTTTTACTTGAAAACTTTTACCTGATGGCACGTAGCTACTTGAATTGGCATCCTTCATTCGGTCCATTTTCAGTTTAAGTTTAGGTTTTCAAAATTAGTTATCCAATTCTCTTAAACTTTGGCTCTGATACCAACTTGTAAGGCCTCGCTCCCTGGAAACCTCACAGTTGGTTCATTATAGCATAAAATCATTTTTAAGAACCAAAACATTGTAGCGGAATTAAATAGACATTCATTTAACACTTGGAAATCATATTGTACCCATACATTTGTCCTTCAGCTGTAAATAAAATATTGTACTTGTTCTTAAATTACAATAAAGATTTTATAATCAGAAGTGCCATCCGCTGCCATCCAAGTAGCTTCCCACCTTGTACCATCCTCAGCAGTATTGTTTACCTGCCAACTATTATGCATAAAAGTCAACTATCTGAGTGAGTTCTAGTTTTAGGTAAATAAGAAAATATAACTTTATCATTCATATAATGACCACGCATACAACATAATACATAAGATTTCTTGCATCATAATAAGCCTGTTCATTATCTTTCATTATCTTTCATTTTCATCATAATTGAGATTGTACAAAGCAAGAGCTCCATGTTGATCGACAACAAATGTCAATCCCAGTCGGTACACATCATCATGGTACCTAACCCCCGACAGTTGATCCACACTACATGGCACATAGCCCGCTCATGAATATGGATCAATCCTCATACACTAGACTCACGTAAGTGAAGTCTATCATAGCTTGCAAGACTTTCCATTATCATACTAGCCCGGGGGGTACCATTCATTACATTTCACTTTTCATTAATATCGTCTTTCACTTTATTATATAATACTTAACTTAATAAGTACACAACATGCCAAGTACTAGTCATCATAAATATACCCGACCCTTCGCGGGATAGGGGGTTTGGGGCGGCAGCCCATGACAGCGGGGTCCTAGGGGCAGCAGCCCTTATGGGGTCCAAGGGGCAACGCCCCTGGCTGGGGCCATGCTGCCAGGTCACGCGAAAATTTTTTATTTCTAAAGATTTATATAACATATTTTGTTATAGAAAAATCGATCTTCTAATTAAAACCTCATAAAATCTTGGTCATTTAAAAACGTATATTTAGTATGCATAATAACCTCAAAACATGGAAAACTTACAAATAAGGGGATCTAGAACTCACCTGGATACTGAGACTAACTTCTAAACTAAGTTTTCTAGGCTAGGACCTCACTACACAGCCTGTAGATAAGTTAACACTTAAAAGGGTTAATTTCTGCCTAAATTCGCTATTAATTTCTCTGCTAGAAAAGCAGTTTCATTTGTAGTTTCGCTGCCAGTTTTGCTGCCAGTTTCGCTGCCAGTTTCGCTGACAGTTTCGCTGACAGTTTCGCTGCCAGTTTCGCTGCCGGTTTCGCTGCCAGTTTCGCTTCCAGTTTCGCTACCAGTTTCGCTGCCAGATTCGCTGCCAGATTCGCTGCCAGTTTCGCTGCCAGTTTTGCTGCCAGTTTCGCTGCCAGTTTTGCTGCCAGTTTCGCTGCCAGTTTCGCTGCCCGTGTCGCTGACAGTTTCACTGCCAGTTTCGCATGGCAGTTTCACCCAACTTTCGTTGGAATTCCATGGCTGCGAAATTATCTGCGAAACTATAGTTTCGCAGGAAACCCACAGTTTCGCAGCTTGAATATGCAGTTTCGCTGGATGCATAGACAGTTTCGCAGATCAAATAAAAATTATGAACCAGTCCGTTTTTAACCCAAAATCGCAACGTTTTACGTTCAATCTCTTAGTTTATCAAACATGAGGCTATATCTAAACGTTATACATGTTTTCATACGTAAAAATGTGACCTTTATGCGATTCTTTTCAACTTTTCAAAACCCAAAACCTAGAATCCGAGTTTGATCTACAAAAGGGTTTAAAGGCCGATTCTTACATGGATTGTTGCTCCTTTCTTATGGTTTGATACTCAATCGTTCAGATCTTCAATCCCTTAACCTTTGAAGCTCCAAATCTTTAGTTTTCTTCACTTTCCTCTTTACTTTCTCTCTCTATGAATTTGGGAGCTAAGGTTTCAAATGAGGGAGATGGTGGCTGGTTAGATAGGTTAAAGGGCTGATTATGGGCCCTTAATCACTTAGGCTCTTGCCCATGAGCCTAATTTAGGACATAACACATTTCCTTCCTTTATTAAATACCCACTAATTAAGCCCATTATCCTTGATGACTCGTTTTGACTTTTCAGGGTGTTACACGTTTAAGACAACAACAAATAGAGGCATAATATGGCAAATTCCTTGGATTGTTCAAACAACTCCTTATCAATCTGACCTTGGTAGAAGCCTTAGCCTAAACAAAAAGAAACTGGAAGAGTTGACACACGTAGTTTTAAACGAGGAATGCTCTATAGTTCTTCAAAACAAACTACCTGAGAAGATGACTGGTCCAGGAAGCTTTACTATACCTTGCTTATTAGGAAATCTTTCTGTTAGCAACGCGTTAGCTGATTTAGATGCTAGCATTAACCTTATGCCTTATGCGGTTTTTGAAAAGCTAAACATAGGTGAACCTAGACCAACCCACATGAGCATCCAGTTAGCTGACCGTTTTGTCAAATATTCGAGGTGCATCGTTGATAATCTCTTAGTTAAAATTGAAAAATTCATATTTCCCGTTGATTTTGTGATCCTTGACATGGATGAGGATAAGAATGTTCCTTTTATCCTAGGTCGACCTTTCTTAGCAACTGCTCGAGCCCTTATTGATGTTTGCACTAGCAAACTAACTCTTTGAGTGGACAAGGAGGAAGTAACTTTCAATATAGGTCAATACATGAAACACCCTCAACATCATGATGACTCACTCTATTACATTGATGTTTGTGATTCAATTATAAGCTGTCATTTAATAGGAACTCTTCGAAATGAAGCATACAACACTCAATTAATAGAAGTCCAAATCACCAAACCCATCTGTGAGGATCAAATCATTTCAGAACTAGGAGTTGATGAAACATCATCTCATCAAGAAGCATTTGAGATCATTGAACAAGAGCTAGAACCTAAAGCCAAATATTCTATTGAAGACCCTCCAGTTTTAGAGCTCAAAGAACTTCCGTCTCATCTCGAATATGCTTTTCTTGAAAACACATCTCAACTTACGGTCATAATCTCATCCACCTTATCCATATATGAGAAGAACAAGTTTCTTAATATGCTGAAGGCACATAAATGAGCAATTGCATGGAAAATCATGGACATCAAGGGAATTAATCCATCCTTTTGCACTCACAAGATACTGATGGAGGAGAACTTCAAATCTGTCATTCAACCTCAAAGACATCTAAACCCGAGCATGTGTCGCACATAAGAAAGGACTATACAAGCATGATCCTACTATCTCCCTAGTTCAAGAAAGCCCTAAGATAGAGGTTGTGGCAACTAAGCAACAACCTCAGGTAGACAAAGAAGCAGATAGACAAAATACGATCGACTACCTGAAATGCCACATGTCTCTATCAGGAATTATACTTCTTCCCATATCTTATGAGTATATATAGTTTGAGTACCTCTAGCAGCTTGAGCAATAAGTGATAAAAGAACAAAAGGCTGCTAAGAGGAAGATGAGAAAGAAACTGCAAAGTCAAGAGCCACCATCAAAGCAAGTCTGAAGAAATTTATTGATAGGCAGAAAATAGTGAGCTTCTTGAAGCTGTATGAATTCTCTGGAATTAGACTTGGTCCAATGTCTCTATCCACCATGGATGAGCACATGAGGGTGATCAAGAAGACGATTAAAAAGGGTGAGCTCAATGACTTGCATTCTCCACCAATTCGGGCTTCATTTGAATTTAAAGGTCAAGGTTGAACCACAAGAGACAACATAACCTGGATGTAATGCAGGACCACAACTAACTTAATCGTCTGATCCATAGAAGGGTCTTGATCCCTCTCCTTCTAAACCTGTGAGAAAACATGATCCAACTAAGAAATACATACAAGAACAACTTGGTGCTGAAGGCCAGTCTTCTTAGTTGAAATCTGGAAAGAGGAACAAAAGGATGGCCATGAAAAAGGACAGTATAAAGAAGAAAAAGTCTAAGGCATCCACCTCTACACCTTAGGATGAGTCAAAGCATCCTGAGGATACTCAGGAAGAGGTTTCTCAACCAAGTCCAACCAATGTAAAACCTCTTGCTGTTGGAAGACCCATCTTGTCCTAGACCTTTGCTGCTAATCCAAACACATGGTATGTCATTAGAGATCAAGGAGTTCAAGACATCTATTTTGGCAAGATATGCTTAACCTTCCTTTGCATAATCACTATGACATGAAGATATACTATGAGAGTCTGAAGGATCCTGACCAAATGATAAAGAAAGGAATGGTATTGATCCTGATGAGGACTGTTAATAGATGAGAATCTCTTTTGTTTTGGTAGCACCTAGGGGGATTTTGTAAGGTCTACATTTAAAGGCTGGTGTACCAAAGTAACCAAAGAGCTCTTAGCATGCATGTATGAAGTACAAAGGAAAGTTACATTGAAATTGAGGAAACTATTAGTGATTCGGTTCTAGTTTAGTGGGTGCTTTTACTTGTTGGGAAGCGAAGGTGGTGAGCAGGTGGGGGCAACGATGGTGGTGTCAAGATTTTGAAGACGATGCTGCAGTTCATGTGTGTGTGTATAATTAAAATGATGGCCCTACATAAGTTAATATATAGAGTTTATTATATGTTTTAACAATAAATGGTATTTTGGTCTTTTCACATCCACTGAACTTTGAAAGGTAACTGAAGTTAGTGTTAGGGACTAATTTTGTGACGGTTTAGTAAATAGTAAGGACCAACCCTATAATTTCTCAAAAGTTATGATCAATATTGTAAAGTGGGCAAATCATAGGGACCAATTGTGTAATTAACTCTACATGTTAATTACTAAATGTAATTAATGGGTTTAAAGTGTAAATACAAATGTATGTAAATAAGGGATTAGGGATTCCTAATCCCTAACCTTAATTACTACAAGGAGCCATAAAGACCCCCTCCCCTTGGTCCCTCTGGTCGCAACCACACTGCCTTTAGACCCAAGGAGCCATAGAGACCCCCTCCCCTTAGTCCCTCTTGGCCGCAACCACATTGCCCTTAGTCGTCATCATCGCTAACACCACCACCGGTTATTGTTTCATGTTACAATCACTGCAAGTCATGTTTCGTGAACAACATCGATTAGCGACATGTTGTTGATTCCAAAGTGTAAAGCTTTTGGTTGATGAACAAAGGTAAAAGCTATGAGCATCCTATGGTTGTGATTATAAATTGTTTAAACATCATGTAAGGATGCCTGATTGGCTAAATTTAATTTTCATCTAAAACACTCCTGCTATAAAATTGATAAAGATGTGATCTTTAATCAAAAGTAATGGCTTTATTGTTGAAAACCAATGCACAATACCCAACAAAGTTATTCGTGAACATTTGTTTACATTTGTTAACTTATGTTTCTTTATCTTCATTTATTTACATTCATATATATTTCTTATATATATATCTGTTTGTTTGCATGTATTTGTGGATGAATAAGTTGTACTAAACTTGTCCGTTTGTGTTCATTAAAGTTCACTCATGTTTATTCCTGTTTGTTTATGTTTGCTTAATTATGCACGTTAATTTTTCTCTGTTTACGTTTGTGAACTATTTGTTTAGATTTTAAATGAACGAAGATGAGCGGACACGAATATTTGTGTTTTCTTGATGAACAAATATGAACAAAAATTCATGTTCGATTAAGTGTTTATGTTCGTTCGATTCGTTTACATGCCTACATGTGAAGTTCAATCACAAACTAACAAAATCTCTATTATGCAATTCAATTGTGTATTGAGTTTCAAATGAAAGGAACAAACAAAATGCAAGTCACAACCCAAGTCACAACCATAAGTGAAAAATCAGCTTGGGGTAAATTATGCCAAAATCAGTGTAAATTACATTGCTTTATAATTTTGACTAAGACGTTAATTTTACAATATATAGTAGGGGAACAACGCACACTGTTATAAGGGTATGTTGGGTTTAAGGGAGGGTATGCCAAATACACCATGTTATTTTTGCTCATTACCCCACCATAATGGCTTATATCACTACATGTATTTGACCCTATAAAAAAGATTATTATAACAATGATAGTTGTCCCTAGGACTAGGGAGCCTATGGCAATAACATGTCTTCTTTATAAGGTTTTCAAATATTTGACCGATTAAACCCTATAGCATGTCATCGTGATAAAGGTTGGTGGGGCGGTGGTAAAATTAGGCGCTATATGGGAAACATATGTTGACGACATGTCATCGTAAGCGAGTAATTTCCTTGTTTTTTTGGTTATCTTGTACTTTGATATTAGAAACAAAAAGAATAACATTTGTTTAGCCTTAGGCCAAAAGGGTGGTCGTATACGGTTCGTTCAGCCTTTAATCAAAATAGTCAATTATGAATCCTATCTCTTCTAAATCTAGGAGAGTTGGGTGAGGGGATCGTGCAATGTTTTAGAAGGATTCTTGGTGTAATAATAACATCGATTTCTGAGGTTATGTGCTTTGGAGATGGATAAACATTGTTGAGTATCCCAAAGATGGAATGGTGTCTTGGGATTAATTGGAGGTGTGTAATTCGAGGGGCTTGAACAGTTCACTTAGATAGGCTTGCCGGTATTATTCAATATATAAGTTTCCTACACCTGATGATGCTAAGGTTTGAAAGCTTAATGGCCCCAATTGGTTAATTTCACAGTTGAAGAAGCTTGGAGCATGAAGATGGTTTCATAAGAATCAAAGTTGAAGAAGCTTGAAAAATGTTTATGAACACTTCTGAAGCTTGGGGGCTTATAGCATTAGTTGTCGTTCAACAAAAAACATAAAAGTTAAATTTAAATATTGTTAGAATTGAATAGACTAATCGATAAATATAACTCTGTTTTGTTAGGCATATATTTAAAATTGTTTAAAGATTCATAATTATACCTCTAAAGAGAAGAAACATAACTTCCAGCTCAATATCACTTTAATTCATAGTAAGAAGGTTAGCTGAGTATTTAATTGTCTTTTGTGATGTCTTGTTAAGCTTTCATTATAACATTTTAATATAACACTTAATTCATTAAATGTTACACTTTGGGATATCTATGCAACGCTATATGTGTATCAGTTTATGTGCGTATATAAATCATATATTAACTTATAGATCGATTGCTTAACTCCAATAAGTCTTCAATTTTCTTTTCTTGTAACTTTTTTCTTAACATGTACTCATCATCTTCAATATTTATTTTCTTGCTCTCTTTTATTTTGCTCAGTGATCATGGCCTAGCACGAATTACACTACCAAAAAATGTGACTGTGCTGGCAGTTATAGCGTTTGGTGACTCGGTGGTGGATCAAGGGGCCAACAACAATCTAAAGACTTTGATTAAAGCAAATTTTCAACCCTATGGAAAAGATTTTATTGCTGGAAAACCAACTGGAAGATTTACCAATAACAAAACTCCGGCAGACATGATAGGTAAAGTTTGTGTAAACATCTTTATGGGTTACCTTTGCGTGGATACATTTACACATTCAATTCATGTCTATTTAATTTGACCTAAGTAGTTGATTGTCATTTCTTTTTTTGTTTCTTCACTTATAACTTTTAGTTAAATTGTCTGTTCAAAAAATAAATATTTTTTTTGCTAAAGTGCTTTTATAGTTTTTTTAGGGGTTTGCATTATATCTATAGCTTTTTAGGGCACGTGCCCTTTTAAAACGGGTTTTCATTACATCTATGGCTTTTAGGTCATTTTATATGTTATGTTCCTATATACGCTCATATTAATAGATACATATAATACAGTAAGAGGTGTATTTAAAATTATCCTTTTTTAGTACAAAAGTTAGATTTGATTGTTTGAATATAAACATGAGAGTGATATTCGTATGTCTACTAAAATAAGATATAAAAAATTAAGGCGTTTACAATTGAGGAAACATTGGAAATTCTAGCTCAACTACTTTTCACAAGAAAAAAAGAGTCTTTTGATCACATGACTATTCAAATAGCTTGGGTATATACTGCTTTCTGTTTAAATTATATTTAAGAAGTAGTTGGAGGCACATGATAAAATCAAAAGAAAATATAGGAAAAATCAATAATATGTAGAATATTTCTCTAACGTGGAGAGTAGTGGACATATATAAAGACTAAAGCCCATGTGTTGTTACTCATCTAGCTTTAATACGGGTTATTTAATATATTCATTTTGAAGATTAAGTAGGCTTACCTAATATTATAGATCTTGGTAAGCACAACCGGTACTTTAGGTGTGACATAATCTTATGCCCATTTACACACATAAATCCATCTCTAGATCATAGAAAAATCTAGAGATCTTGTCATACTTCTTGTAAACGCCACACCTTTATGCCCTCAACTTCTAGATATTACAAAGTCCGAGATATATTTTCATATTTCGTATGGAGAAAAAATGCATTAGCATAAATTGAATTCATATTTATGTCGGGATAAACGAATTAAAAATTGATGGCATGGAAACTAATTGTGATGTTATCAAATACACCTTAATGGTTACATAACAAATTTGCATTTATCTATTATAATAATATAACTTTTTTAATAAAACTAATTTTTTTAATATTTTAACTTAATTTTAAACCTTCTAGTTTTAATTTCGGAAGGCTTATGGTAGAAAACTATTTAACCTAAAAATGATTGTAAGCTGATACATATTCTTATATTGTTTCTAAGAGAATGAACTTTTAATTATTGTGTCAAATATTAAGACTCATTATATCTAATTCATTCATTGTGTCACATATCAATTCACTATGTTATATATTTATCAGTATTTGTTATATGTATTTATTATTATATTTTACGTTTTATATAAATTTTTTTGTTATTGTTTTTTTAGATTATATAAACTTGTTTTCTATTATAGTGTTTTACAAGGGGAAATACAAAATGATATTATTTAACAAATGTAATTTCTTAAAACTTATAGTGTTCAAGATTATCAAATAAGTTTTTATTGTTTTTAACAGTTTATATAAACTTATTATATTCATTGTGTTTTATAATTAAAAGTACATACTAATTTTATTTAACCAGTGTAATTTTCAAAACATTAAGTACTCAATATAACATAATATATTATTTTTGTCACTATTTTTATAATTATAAAAATTTGTTGTTATCTATCATTGTGTTTTATAATTAAAAGTACATACTAATTTTATTTAACCAGTGTAATTTTCAAAACATTAAGTACTCAATATAACATAATATATTATTTTTGTCACTATTTTTATAAATTATAAAAATTTGTTGTTATCTATCATTGTGTTTACCATTACAAATACACGATCATATTATTTCATCAATGGATTTTTAAGACTTATAATATTTAGAGTAAATTACTGTTTTCGTTCCTTAGGTTTGGCAAAAATCTTGGGTTCAGTCCAAATGTTCATTTATTACACTGATGGTCCAATAGTTTTAAGCTTTGTTTCAATTTCATCCTAGGTGTTAACACCATTAGAAATGTTCCGTTAAATTAATAGGAATTTACAATATTACCCTTCTAATTAAATAAAAACAAAAATAAGAGGTTGTCACCATCATCTTCATTTCTCTTCAGTTTACCATCCACCCACCACCACCACCCTCCACCTCCACTACCACCACCAAAATGCCATCAACATTGTTTATCTTCATCACCCTCCCCACTAATTTAGGGCTTTCAATCAAAACAGATCTAAGAAAAATCAACCCACAACCATCGCTATCATCATCGTTCATATCATCATTTGTGTGTTTTCAATCCACCTTAGAGTTCTGGGAGGAAAGAGAACAAGAAGATGAAGATGGGTTAAAGAAGGAACATGAA
The DNA here is from genome assembly GCA_025506515.1 of Flaveria trinervia. Lineage (NCBI taxonomy): Eukaryota > Viridiplantae > Streptophyta > Magnoliopsida > Asterales > Asteraceae > Flaveria > Flaveria trinervia. The sequence continues at coordinate 2,605,342 of CM046458.1, read as the reverse complement.
AGGGGGTTAGATCTTATGGGGATGAAGAGGAAAAATTTATGGCTACCGGGTTTAAGTGGTAATGGTGGTGTCATCAGCAGGTTTGGTGGTGTTGTCGGCGGGTTTCACCGGTGGTGGTGGCGGGTACGACATCTGGTTTCAGTGCTGGTGGTGGCGTCGCTGAGTTTTAGTGGTGGTGGTGGGGTCGCCGAGTTTCAATGGAGAGGGTGGTTTGTGGTGGTTGATGGTAGTTGGTGGTGCCCAGTGGGTTATAGGTGGTGACGGTGCACGGTGGTAGTGGATATGGTCAGCGGAGGTGACGATGGTCTAGGGGTGCCGGATTTTGTTTATGTGTGAGAGAGAGAAGAGAGAACATAGAGAGAAAGAGAGAGGATGGATATGGGTTAGGTGGGGATGGGAATGAGTTTTTATCAAATTCAACGGTAAAAATGTCTTATTACATCATTTAACAGAACAAACACTAACGATGTTAATGGTTTGGGTGAAATTGAAATAAACCTTAAAACTAGTGGACCATCAGTGTAATAAATAAACTATTAGACTGAACTAGTGATTTTCGTCAAACCTCAGGATGAAAACAGTAATTTACATTAATATTTAAGATAACACAATGATTGTGTTTTATGTTGTATATCATTTTTGGGTTATTTTGTCACTCTTTTTAATGAATTAGAGTCATTAGTTGTTAATTTATTATTGTGTTTTACATACTAAAATTACATAATATTGTTATTTTATAATTATATTATTTTAGAATTTATAACCATAGAAAAACATAATAAATAACAAATATACACAATGAACTGCACTGAATACATAATTACAAACATAAATCATATTAGCTTAAAAACATCAAAAATTATTATCTTTGTATATAAAGGTTATTTGATTTTAATAATCTCAACTTTCATTTATTGATCGGGATTAATACCAACTCAGAAATGTTTATATACACTCCCAGCTTTGAGTTTTTCCTCCAACGACTCTTTACTAACTGATAATTAAACCCCGTTAGTTTTTCAGATTAAATGTGGCCAATTTTGAGTCATTTTTCAACTTCAGCGCTACCAAACCTCCAATAGATCCATTTTTCATTGTCTAGTATTCATCATCAACTGAAATCTACCTTTAACAAGTAAAGTGGTTCATATGAGGAGGTAATTACTAACGGGTTTTAAGGTGCGGAAGTTTTAGATTGATATATATCTAATAGTAGATTTTAACTTTACACTTATTGTTTTGGCCATATAAGTAGTCCATAACTTCAAAATCTAACAGAGGTAACTTTTAGTTAGTAAGAGCATTCACAACTCATTTCCTATATTTCTGTGAGTATGTTTTCTATATTATATGGTATAGTCCATTTCCTATATTTTTGTGAGTATTTTTCCTATATTATATGGTATGGTTATAAGTGGTTGTGAGTAAAAAATATGGTAAATTTACTATTCAATTTGTATTTTAGGAAATTACTGTTCAAACCATATAATGGTTTTAATATATTTTAAGTGATTGTAAGTGAATAAGAGAGAAACGGTAATGATAAAGTTAAAAATAAAAGAGAAAAAGTAATAATTTTTAGTGTAATTATATGAATAAAAATAGAAAATGAATTGTGAATGCTTTAAGTGATTGTTGGAGGAACATAAGTAAAATTGGAAGTGTTCATAAATATTTTTTGAGTTAAGATTAATCAAAACCACTAATAAAAGTTGGGATTATAAACATTTAAATAATAAGAATACTTAAAAAAAAGTCAACAAAAGTGGGACTATATCTAAATACCTCTCTAACAAACTTCTTCCCAATTATTTAATCTTAATCATTGATTAAAAAGATTGATAATTAAGATTACTTCTTATACTTTTTGATGTTAGAAGCCTTCACATATTTTCGCTTCCCTCCTAATAAATAAGTATATTAATTATTAATGATATTATTTTATTCTTTTTGAGATTAAAAATATTTTTTTAATAAATTAAAAATGGCCTTTTTATAAATATTATTTCCAAAAAAATTGTAGAATTTTTTTTTCTATAGCATCAAATTTTTTAAAATTTTGAAATATTTTAAAATCAATGTTTTAAATAAATAATTTTTCTAAACCAAATAACTAAAATTCAGAGTTATAATTAAGAATTTTTTGAAAATGACATTCTTTTGAAAATGGTTTTTTGGAACAAAATGTTAATATTTTATGAAAAAAATGTATAAAAAGAGGTTTTATAAAAATATATCATTTTTTTATTTACTTATAGTCATTAATTATACATAATTTTAATAATATCTTATATTTAAATATTGTTTTGTAATTTATAACTTTTTGTTACTAAGAATGAATATTGTATTTATTTCAACACGTACAATACATGAGATATTAACCTAATCAATATTATATGATAAAAGAAATTTAGTGTTGTCATTTGTTATATTTCTAGATATTCTAGCATTATTTTTTTATGGTAAAACGGTATGATAGTCATTTGGATGCTCACACCATTTTGTTTATTTTACTAAATATCAATTTAATTAATTACTACCTCTCTTTCATCTAGATTTCTTAAACACAAGCAATAATTTTAGAAGTAGAGTTTTTTTAGGAAAATTATAACACATGTTATTTATTAAAAATATAAATAATTACTGAAAAGAATCTACAAAATATAAATTTCTCTAAATCATTAAACTTTCTTGAAACAAAATATATAAAAACATAATTAAATTGATTAAGTATGCGTGTGAAATTTTTCAAGAACACTCCTTTTAAGTATTACTGAGTGTCTTACAATATTAAAAAATATATTAAGGAAGAGGTTGGTTAAATATGCATTTTCAAATTTACATTCAACCGCATAAAAATATCAAATTAAGAAAATTTATTCTCTTTTAGGTATATAAGAAAATGAGTAAATTGTAGTTTTGGCCCTCGTGGTTTTGTCCAATTAGCTCTTTGGGACTGAAAAAGAATCTTTTGAGTTATTAAACATCGAAGTTGAATTTTTGTAATGATTTTGATCCCAGATATTAATGCTATTAAATATTTTACTAAGTGTAAATGTGTTTCAGCCATTTTTACTTTTAAGGGGAAATATATATGTAAATTACATAACATAATTAATAGTTTATGGGCCATTTATGTAACTTTTTAAAAATAATAATAAATTAAAATATAAAAAACTCTAATCTTCAAACCTTAACAAACCCAAGAGATACTAAATCCATATCATTAAAACCCTAATCTTTCATACTCATCACACAAATCAAGATTATGAATTTGATGGTGAATATGATAACAAAAACAAAAAAAAGGTATTGTTATCGTAGCCGATCTTCACATTAATAGTACATTAAGAGTAAAATGATTGAATCACCCTTACAATTAGCCGATGAACAAATAATGTTAGTATTGATGATCAAAACCATTACAATTTACAATGTTTAGTATCTAATATGTCAAAATATTCTTTTGTGGACCAGAAGACTTTAACTCATCAAATCTTATCGACGAAAATAAAAATTTATGTAAGAAATATCACTAATTTGACAAGTTGAATTAATGATGCCACAAGTGAACATAGAGAGGTGTACGTTTAGGGGTTTTCAACGAATCAATATTGAATTCTCGAATTTTATCGAATCAAATTATTCGAATGTTGATTTGGGACACTAATTTGAATTAGTATTGAAGGATTTGATTCTTGTACGAATTTAAATTCAATAGCACATTTGAATTCGATTTGATTCGAATTTGATTGTCAAATTCTAATGGAAAGCGAATCAAATTTCAATTAATTTTTTTTATTTTCAATACTAATATCCTTAAATGTATAAAATAACTAAAGAAGAAAACAAGTTTAGGTGATTAGTTTAGAATTACAAAAGAATGAAACATATAATCGAATAAATATGTGTATACATAATTCATACATATAAAATATAAAATAATTAACTACATTATATGTATATATATATATATATAACACTATGTATATTTTTAATTTGAATTTTGAATCAAAGATCACAAATTCAAAATTCAATTCGAATTTGATAAAAAACTTTGAATTGTATCGAATTTTGAATTTGTGTTTTTCCAATCGTGTTCGTTTTCCAAAAAATAGTAAAATTGTTTACTCGTTTTCTATTTCCAAAAATTAGTAAATTTTTTTTTGGTTTTTCAGTTGACGAACTTGGAATAAAAGAGTTTTTACCGGCATACCTTGATCCGTCTCTTGATGATAAAGAGTTGTTAACTGGTGTAAGTTTTGCTTCTGGCGGCTCAGGATATGATCCTCAAACTCCAAAGATAGTGGTAAACACCATTAAGTTCTTAAAACATTTGCCTCTCAAGCAATCCATGGTTTTTTGACAAGACTTTATATGTGGTTGTAAACCCTTTGTTTTCTAGTGTCAGCAATGAAACTTTATGAAGTTTGTATTTGAACTTAATACAGTTATTAATTTATATGAGTACTCTCTTGTGTTGGTGTCCTTAAATTTAGTTTATCTACATCTTATGAATCAGGCTGTTTTGTCATTCGCGGATCAGCTACAACAATTCAAAGAATACATTGAGAAACTCAAGATTATAGTTGGAGAAAAAACACAATTCATATTAGAAAATAGCTTATTCTTGGTGGTTGCAGGTAGTGATGATCTTGCTAATACTTACTTTACTATTGGCATTAGGAGATCACAATATGATATCCCATCTTATGCTGATCTTATGGTATCATCTGCATCCAAGTTTATACAGGTAGTGGTGTTTAGTTTCTATTTTAATGGTATTCACACTTATGTTTTCAATTACAAGACTATTTTTTTTGTTTTTACAACATTGAAGGATATATACAAACTTGGAGCACGAAGAATCGGGGTATTTGGTGCACCACCAATAGGTTGTTTGCCATCACAAAGAACTCATGGTGGTGGTGGACTTAGATTGTGTGTAGAAGAGTACAACCAAGCAGCACAAATATATAATAACAAGTTGCAACAAGAACTTGAATACCTTAAAAGCACTCTTGCGCAATCCAGGATCGTGTTAGTAGACATATACAATCCGTTACTTGCAGTTATTGAAAACCCACTCCAATATGGTATATTATATCTATAAATTTAATCATGATAGTCATATTTTTTAATTATCTTTTACTTGGTTTAACAAGTTCACTTTCTCATACTTCAGGACTAGAAGTTGTGGATAGAGGTTGTTGTGGCACAGGCAATGTAGAGGTTGCTATTTTATGTAACCATTTGAAACCTACATGTCTTGATGATTCAAAGTACCTCTTCTGGGATAGCTATCATCCTACAAATAAAGGATACAACATCCTTGTAAATCAAATAAAACAACAATTCATTAGTGATTTATTTTGATTGCATATTGATGTGTTATTTAGCCACACTATAAAAGTTTGTATTCTATTTAAAACTTACTTTTTGATGTTTAAGAAGTGATTGATGTTTGGAAAGTGATTAGAAAGTGTTTGTTGAATGATGTGATGTTACAAACATAATGATGCATGTCATGTAACCTGTTTATGTATGTATTTTTTTCCATCAAAAAAATTCAACTGTAATTATTTTTTAAAAATAATGTTATAATCAACTAGAGGCATAAATGCACAAATATCAAGGAAATAAAGTTAGTATTAAGGACAAAAAACATTACAATTTACAACCTTAGCGTTTGATATGTCAAAATTTCTTTGTGAACCAAAGAGTTAAACTCCTCAAACCTCATAGGCGAGTATAAAAATTTATTCTAAGACAATATTCCTAATCTGACAAGTTGAATAAGTGATTTCCAAAGTGAACATAGAGGGGTACGTTTGGTATATCCGGGAAATTGTTTCATACTTCAAAATAATGATCTTTGTTTCCATAAGTACGACATACCCAACAAAAGGTAAAAGTCCTAATATATATTTTTTGTATTTTCATATAAACTAATGTGAAAAATAAATAATAATCAAGTTGGCTTGAACGAGCCACGAGCTAGCTCGAGCTTTTCACGAGCCGAACTCGAGCCAGTGTTTTGAGCTCGTTAAAATTTTCGAATTGGCTCGGCTTGGATCGATAAGCTTTGAGCTAGAGCTCGAACCTATCCTGGCTTGGCTCAACTCAGCTTGTTTACAACCTTATTAGTTGGTGACAAAAGCAAGTGATGGAAATGCCATGACTACCTAATCTAGGATAATATTTTATCTTAGATGACTTACTTCTAGAAATGTAGCATTTGTCTAGTTGTAAATTCCAACTGTTTTTTAAATAAACCTGGCAATAAATAGTAGTATATATAGTTTCTTATTGTAACTTATTAAGTCTTGCTTGTAAGAGTCTTGTAACACTGAGTTGAGAACTAATATAAAATTATCTTAAAAAACCATTTTTGTGTTCATTTACGTATTATATTATTGTCAACCTGGTTAGAGATTCTGCTTCATCAACCGAGTGAGATCTAGTGAGTTTGAAAGATAAAACTTGTGTTGAGAGACCAATATCGGTCCTGCAATTGGTATCATAGCTTTTCAGGCTCTTGATTGTGAGATCTAACTATCCTAAAGCACCATTGTTTCATCAAACTTATTCACTTCACTCAAATGGCTCTTAACTAGAAATCTTCTCAATCTAAGATGAGAACCATGACCAAGACTCCTATTATCACTCCTGATAATTTTCGAGCATGGTGCAAATGTAATGAAGGCTTTATCAAGTATCAATATAGCCGAATGTGGAGATCAGTAACTCATGGTCCTTACAAGCCAAAGGTGGAAGCCCCAACTGGTAATAGTGCCATCATTGAGAAGGTTGTTGAAGACTATTATAATGAAGAATTTAAAATTTTAGACATCGACTGTAAAACCATGACTATGCTGCTTACAGCTATACCAAACTCCATAATGGTAGGCTTTCAACACTGTGAGACTGTCAAAGATCAACTTGATGCTTTGACGTTGATGTAGTCTGGTTCCATTGATTCCAAAGAATCCAAGGAAGATGTACTAAAGGCAAAAGTTTGAGAACTTCACACATATAGTTGATAAGTCCTTAAGTCAATAATACTTCAGGTACATGTACTTGATCACCTCTCTTCAGTCTTTGAGAGTGGATCTTGAGAAATGAGACATAACAATAAAAATCACAAGTGCACTTCCTTATGAATGGCCCTTTTAATGTGTCACAATCAAAAGAACTAAAAATCTCAACACTTTCACTATGATTAAACTATATGGGATCCTTGATGAATACCATATGGACATGGAAACTAAGAAAACCCATCAGATGAACAGAAACTCAAACCTTCTTGGTTAGCAATGCTCTACATGCTGCTAAAGGTTCAAGAACTCCCTAGCCCCAGTTGTACCTGAACTACCCCCAGTAACCATCATCTTCTTCTAGGTCTCAACAGGCTCAACAAAGTTCTTTCTAGGATAAATTTTCTTTTGTTTCAGGGAATGATCACTTTGGATATTTCAATTTTGCTTTGATGATGTTGAGTGTTTAAGCCCAGATGATGTGGAGTATATGGACATTGTCCAATAGATGGATCTCTTAACCTATAGAGCAAAGAAGTTCTTCAAGAGAACTGGAAGGCAATTCCATCATGAACCAACCAATAGCAAATTTGGGTTTGACAAGTCAAAGGCCAAGTGTTACAACTGCAATCAACTTGGTCACATTGCAAGGGAATGCAAGGCTCCTAGATCCAATATTGGATCCATTAAGCCTCCCAACATCCTGCTACCCCAAAAGTTGCTACCCCAAAAACTGCAACCAAACCAACTAAACAACAGACTGCAACTACTGCTCAAGAAGTTGTTTGAAGCTTTATGGTGTAAGATGTCACTCCTGCTCAAGCTCTCATGGCTGGAACTGAAGACGGTAAGGTATATGAACATCTCTGTACTCTAGCCTATATTGCTAAGGTTAAATTGCATCAAGACTACAACATGAAAATTAAATCTCATATTGAGTCCTTATACATATTAAAATCTGATTTTAAGAGAGCAGAATCTGACTACAAACTCAAAATTAAAGAGTTAGAGATAACTATATCCTCTTTAGAACATGAACATTTAAACTATAGGCTTAAATAAAATATTAGTCTCCAAGTTAACTGGGGTTCAAGCCCAGCTAATAATAGTTAAAGCTAAAGCAAAGAAGTATACCATTAAGGAACATAACTTCAACACCATCATTGTATCATCCTCTCACTCAAAGGTATGCTATCAAAACAAAAGTGGGTTGCGAACCAATGAAATTGCCCCACCATACTCTTATGTGTCTATTAGACAGCCAAGATGTGGTACTGATGAGCAAGAGGTTTGAACTGCTGACCCTCTACCTATGAGCAGAAGAATGATGCAACAATGATGACCACCACAGGGAAGGATAAGGTAGAAAATCTCATCCACACAGCTAATGATCAACTCCTAATTTCCAGAAAAAGACGAATAAATTCAAGGAAGTAAAAAAACTACCAAGAAGGTAGCTGAGTCAAAGTTGAAAATAGACCCAACACAGAAGGATGTATTCATCTCAGCTGAATTCCAAGTGGTTGGAGGTTTTGGTTCAGTAAAGAAGCTTAGTACCAACACTCATATCTAGCTGAAGGATTAGACATTAAAGGGGAAAGGTGTTGAAGGAGAAAAGAAGTGCAAGAAACAACAACTCTCACACCCCATTAAGAATAACATTAAGTGCATAATGTGTGATCTATATAACCACATGGCTAAATATTGTTACTACAATCTTGCAAGCACACATTATGCAACCAATGTTAAGAAAGAAGAAGTCAAGGATGGTTTCACATTTGGACCTTACTATATGGTACAAGTGTTAAGAAAAGGAAAGCTTGTTTCCAAAGCCAATTTTCTTTTGGAAGAAACTCATTCTTTCGAAAGGAAAATAGCTTCAGAAGACAAGCCAAAGAACCAACAAATGAACAAAAGGAATCCTTTGAAACCTTCCAAGAAGAAGACTGCTTCGAAAAACAAGGTGGTGACAACTTCTTTCGAGAAGAAAGAAGCCTCGGAAGCAAGTCATGTTGTTCAAGTCTCTAAGGGCTCATCTACACTGATCAACCATAGGATGGAATGAAAGATCAGAAAGATGCTACAGCCCAAACCTCTTCTTCACAAACCATAGTTGAACCCCCATGCATACACTTTGGTTCAATTATATCATCTACACCGGAAGAGCCCATGACCAACCAGGCTTGGGCTTCTAATTGTAACAAATCATTTTACCTAATGTGCAGGGACATCCATATGATAAAAATAGAAATGTATGGATTGTGGAAAGTGGATGCTTTAGGCACATGATAAGGAACTAATCACTCCAACAATTTGAACATTTTGATTGAGGTCTTGTTCAGTTTGGAGGTGAAGCCGTAGGATACATTTCTCATAAAGGTAGTATATCCAATAGTAAGTTAAAAGTTGACAAAGTAAACTTTATCAAACAGCTTGAACACAATCTTGTAAGTGTTTCTCAATTTTATGAACAAAGGCACTACTGAACATGAGTGCATTATCCTCATACCTAGGATAATAATTCCTTTGGAATTGGTGCTTCTTAGATCTTTCAGGAGAGGGGATATGTACAAGCTGCATATGAACAATGCTTTTCCACTGAGTGAAGTATCATGCTTTCTTTCCTAAGCCAATAGTGATGAGTCAACTCTATGACATAAAAGAATGTGTCATGTTAATTTTAATACCATTAACAAATTGGTTAAAAATAACTTGGTACATGGTGTGCCTAAAAAGGATTTTTTTTGTAAACATAATTGTGTTGCTTGTCTAAAAGACAAGCAACACAAGGTATCTCACAAATCCAAGGAGGTTAGCTCTATCATCACTCAATTACACTTATTGCACATGGATTTATTTGGTCAGAAAAGTATAATGAGTATTGGTAGAAAATCATATTGCCTTGTGATTGTTGATGGTTTTATCAAATTTACATGGGTATTCTTTTTAAGATCTAAAGATAAAATTGGTGAAAATTTAAAATCTTTTTTTCTTAAAATAGAAAATCAAATTGATCACAAAGTAAAAATCATTAGAAGTGATCAAAGGACTAAGTTTAAGAATCAAGTTCTTGCCTCATTCTATAACTCAAAAGGAAATGCTAGACAATACAATGCTCCTAGAATTCCTCAATAAAATGGTGTTGTTAAATGGAGGAAAATGACAATTATTGAAGTTGGAAGAACTATGATAGCTAATTCAAAGTTGCCTCTAACGTTCTGGGTAGAGACAGTTAGCACTGCATGCTATGTGCAAAATAAGGTTCTAATTGTTAAGCCCTATGGAAAAACCTCTTATGAGCTATGGAATAAGAGGCCACTGTTCATTGGCTTTTTTAAGTCCTTTGGTAGTAGGTGTACCATACTTAACACAAAAGACAATTTAGCAAAATTTGCTGAAAAGTAGGATGATGCTATCTTTGTTGGATATCCTCAAACTTTATTGCTTATAGAGTATATAACATCAAAAATCAACAATTTTAGGAATCATCTAATATTGTTGTCAATGAGCACACTTCTTGTGTTAAGGGAAATGGTTCTGATCATATTTTTTCCTTAGAATTGTTTCTAAACTATTCAATCCATCTTATGAGAATGTTTCAGCTGGAACAGGTTCTTAAAGTGACTCTTATGACAATCAACTGTTTGAGTTACCCAAACCTATTTCAATTTCTCCAAGAAGTCATGAAAATCAAGCTCCTACTACTGGAAGTCCTGAAAGCTTAAACATCTCAGGAAACATTGGAGTTTCAACACGTGGTCAACAAATTAAGCCTCAAAACTCATCAGCTGACAACTCTAGAATTCAACACCAAGTTGATGAAGATAGTGATATAAAGGAACAGGCAATTGTTGATGCTACTTCATAGGAAAATATCATTGATGTAATCACACATTCATTCAATTAGTCCTCGTTTAATGAGTGTGAGACATCAGGTGGAAATGGTATCCAAAATTCTGAGCAAAACTTTTCCAACTTGGATCTATCTATACAACTAGATGTGATTCCTAGGCTCCGGATACACAATACTTATCCAGCTGACAACATCATTGGGGATGTCTCAGAAGGGTGAGAATAAAAGGTTAGACCCATAATGGGAATGTATTCTTGTACCCATGCTTTCTCTCTCAAATGGAAGCTAAGAAAATGGAAGAAGCCTTAAGGACAACAATTTGGTTGAATCAATGCAAGAGAAGTTGCTTCAATTCAAGAGGAAAAAGGTATGTAATCTGTGTCCATCACCACCTGGCCAAGTCTGTATTGGCACGAGGTGGGTGTTCAAAAACAAAAGATGCGATAGAGGTTTGATTATCAAGAACAAAGCAAGACTTGTGGTTCAAGAATACACCCAAGACGAAAGCATAGATTACACTGATGTCTTTGCACCTGTTGCAAGACCTGAGGCTATGAGAATCTTCTTTCCTTTTAAAGCATCCAAGAACTTCACAATTTATCAACTTGATGTCAAATGTGCATTTCTGTATGGGGATATTGATAGAGAAGACTATGTGTGTTAGCCACCTGGATTTGAAGACCCACAACACCCCAACTATGTGAGCAAACTAGATAAAGCTCTTTATGGGTTACAGCAAGCACCTAGGTTGTGGTAGAGACACTATCTTAGTTTCTTCTGAAGTATGGCTATACCAGAGGCATTGCAGATGGACATTGTTCATAAAGAATAATATTCCTTGTGCAAGTCTATGTTGATGACATCATATTTGGTTCCTCAATGACCAAACGTGTAAAGACTTTAAAGCATTATGAATAGGAAGTTTGAGATGAGTTCCATAGGAAAGATAGATTTCTTCCTAGGAATTCTAGTGAAGCAGATGGAAGAAGGGTTTTTCATAAATCAATCTAATTATTTCAAGGATATCTTAGAAATATTTGAGATGAATGATTGTAAGCCAACCAAGACACCTATACCCAGAAATCACAATCTTTGTCCTAATTCCGAGAGGGAGGATACCGATAAGTATCAATATAGGGCAATTATTGGATCTTTGTTGTATCTCACTATAAGCAGACCTGATATTATGTTTGCCACTTACATCTATGTAAGATATGAGGCAACTCCTAAGGTGTCTCACTTAATTAATGTCAAGAGAATTCTTAGATACCTCAAAGGAGCTCCCAAACTAGGTCTTTGGTATCCTAGGAATAAGGATTTCAATCTCTATGGTTATACTAACACTAATTAATATGGTGGCTGCAACATGAAAAATAAATCCACATCATGAGGATGTCAATTTCTTGATGGAAGGATCATCTTCTAGTAATGTAAGAAGCAATCATGTGTCTCTACATCAGCTGCTATGGATTCAAAATCAAATGTTAGGTTATGGTTTTAACTTCATGGAGACTCCTATCAACATAGAAAACAAGAGTGTGATATCTATCATAGAAAATCCAGTCAAGCACTCCAAAAAAAATCATATGGAAATCAAGTACCATTTCATTCGAGATATTTATGAGAAAAACTTGATCTAACTAGTCAAAGTCAATTCAAATGAATAATATACTAACTTGTTCACCAAATCCTTTGATGACCAAATATCTAAATATTTAATCACAACAATTTGGATGATTAACATTGACTAGTCTATCTCTTCTAAAAACCTTTTAAAATGTGTCTTCTCTGTGTTGTCTTCATACAATCTCTTCTACGTATGAATTCTTCTGAGGGGAACACTAGACCAAGCTCTTCAACTTCTTGCAACTAACTCAAACACACTCAAAGAAGAAGACAAGAAGTGGAGAAGGATATTGGTGACTCTACTAGACACTAGGAAAGGGGACAAACAGCCAATCAAGCCCTTTAATCCTAGGAAGCAAATTGTCCGGTGGAGGTTTGATGAACCTTACATAGCTTTATTTTGGAAAGGGAGAATGATGAAGTCAATAGATTTGATACACCATTTCTGCTACGCTCTAACAAATTTGATTTAGCTAAGTTAGCATAGAAACCATTCTCCAACCACTCCAACTCTCAAATTGCTGCTCATATTAAAAATATCTAAGCAACCTTCATCTAGTTGAACTAACAAGAAAGCAAAGACTGAAGAAGAACTTAAGATCAGAGCAAAGGAAGAAGAAGAGAGTGCAACTACAAAAGGAAGATGCAGGACCGTTTAAGGGCTTTAACATAATTACAACACAACGACACAAAGAGGAGATTAACTAAACTTTAATCAAACAGTAAACTGGGTTAACCAAAGTGATACAAAGAACACAAGTAAAGTAAGAGACAGAACAAGAGAGTATGGGTTTCAAGGAGGCAGTATATTGCTTTCTCAAGTTCTTTTACAAGTGTTACAAAGTATATAGAAAGATACAAGAACTTGAAATACTTATACTACAACCTACAACCGGCTATACTTTGAAAGCCAGCTGGATAGAATTGACTAGACACTAACAAAATCAATTGTAGGATCAAAAGGCATATCTACCTTTTGACCTTGTGACTATGACATGCCATAGCTCACATCCTTATACATTACAAAAAGCATAAAGTACATAAAGTGGAAAGTTTCAGACTCAAGACCTCAATGTACAGTTACCAAAAGCATGGACCTTTTCACCAACTCATGTAAGTTGGTGACTTTATAGAGACGCAGCGAAAAGGTGCTTTATGAAACAATACATCAGATAAAGCATGTGTACTAAAAGTCTTCGGAAGAAATCTGTCTTCATAGGATGAAGCTTCGGAAGACTTTGTCTCTGAAGCTTCGGAAGACTTCATGTTTGGCTTCGGAAGATATTGGTCTAGGCTTCGGAAGATTTTACACTTAGAGTATTTTCTAATGCATTGTGTAAACTTCCGAAGCATTCTTCACTTCAGTACTTAGTGCATGTTGCTAAGACACTTTGGATGTTTTGGGTTGCATCAGACTTAAGGAATCCTTACAAACTCCCCCTAGGCTGATGCTACCAAAACACTTAGAAGATCTTCAGATGTTGGTAGTCTTCAGTACAATCAAGACCATTCCTTTCTTCATTAGATGGTCAGGATCATCAAGACTCTCATAGTATCTTCTCATCTCAAAGAGATCATGCAGAGGTAAGTTGATTATGTCTTGCCAGGAGTAGACATTCTCAACACCTTGATCTCTGATAACATGCCATCTTTCTGGATTGGTAGAATAAGTCCAGGACAAGATGGGTGTCTCAGTTGTTAGAGGAGCCACTTGCATAGGAGTTGATTGGGCTGCCTCATCATGCACTTCCTCAGGTTGATCTGATTCAGTCTGAGGTGTAGAGGTAGATGACTTTGGCTTCTTCTTCTTAGTTTTTGGTTTAGAAGCCATTCTCTTCTTCCACTTAGATGTCTTTAACTGAGAAGACTGGTCTGCAGCACCATGTTGATCATCAGTGTCTTTCTCAGTTGGGTGTTCCTCCCTCACAGGTTCAGAAGGAGAGGGAGTTTGACCCTGTCTTGGATCAGAAGATGAAGTTTGCTGAGGCTCAGCTGGAGGTTCTGGTTGAGGTGTCTCAGGTTGTTCAAACTTGACCTCCACTTCAGGTGGGACTTGACTTGGAAGAGAGTGCAAGTCAATCAGTTCTCCACTTTTAATCTTCTGCTTGATCACCCTTATATGCTCATCCATTGTAGATAGAGACATGGGGCCAAGTCTCCTTCTGGAGAATCCATATAGCTTCAAGAAGCTCATCATTCTTTGTCTGTCAGCAGACTTCTTTGCATTCTTTTGAATGATGGCTCTTGACTTTGCAGCTTCTTCCCTTAGCTTCCTTTTGGTTGTTTTTCTTTCTTTGACTAGCTCAAGCTCAAGTTTCTTTAGGTACTCGAACTCAATGAAGTCATAGGACAGGGGAAGAAGTGCATTTGCCTGATAGAAGCATGTGGCACTCAGGTAGTTGATCATCTTGATCCTATCTTCTTCTTTATCTACCTGAGGTTCTTGTGGAGCCACATCTTCCCGTGCAGGACTTTCTTGAACTGGAGAGAGAGTGGGAGCATGCTTGTAAAGTCTTTTCTGTCTCTTCTCCTCTTTGAATTGGAGAAGTAACCTTGCATCCTCTTTCTCCTTCATCTCTCTTGACACTTCCATGTCAGCCAGTTCATTTAACTCTTCTAAAGGGAGGGAGATGATTTCATCAATATCATAGTTCCTGGTCTGTAATAGGTAATCCTGACTGCCCTTAACTCATCATCTTGAGTATTTCTGGGGCAGCTCTGATTGCAGCTTGCATGAAGCTAGATGACCCAGAAGAACTTTCTCCCCTTAGCCTCCTTTTCCTCTCTCTCTCTCTTCCTCCTCAATTTCCTCAGGATTCATTTTCCTTTTCCCTTTGTCACTAACAGACCTTTGTGACTCATGGTGGATTGAGGCCTGGCCTTCATTGCTTGGTGTACCTTCCATGCTCTGGCCGGAGAGAGGCTGAGAAACACCTTCACCAGCAGGTGTCTCAGATGGAGTTTGGACCTATGCAGCAGTTGTTGATGGTGAGACAGGGGTCTCAGGTTCTGCCACTGGGCCTTCAGTCAAGGTTTCCCCTATGAAACTAATCTTAAGGTCCACCTCAACATCCAGTTGACCGATGACATTGCCTGATTGCCTATGTCTCCTTCTTAGAGAGAACTCTGCAAGGATCCTGTCTTGGATTCTTTGAGCCAGCCTGTCAGCTTGTCTTGAATTGCTTGGATTGACAAGTGGCATGTTGACTAAATCCAGTCTTTCATAGAAGCTCAGGCTTGGAACTGAAAAACTTCTTATTGGCCTTGAACTTTGTGAAGTATAAGGGCTCTTCTGTCCTCATCATACCTCCACCTTATGATGTAGTTGCCAGTTCCTTGTGGTGGAGATGAAACAGCCCTTGGTATACCTTCCTCAAAGAGACTCCTGATGATTGAGTCTATAGAGTCCACATTAATGTGAACTTGAGGAAGTTGCTGAGAATGCACAACAGCAAGTGAGGATGGTGAGTCCTCTATGTCCATTCTCTTTGAAGAACTCCCAGGTTCTGTGGTTGTGATAACTTTCTCCCCCTTTTTGGTAGCATCACCCACTTGCATAGGTGAGCTAGAGGAGAAGTCAATCACTTCCATAGGTTCTTGTGTTCCTGGTTGAGTTCTCCTTAAAGGTCTCTCAGCTAGTTTTTCCTTCAGATATGAAATCTGAAGTTGCTGATCATTGACCTGTTTTGTAAGGTAGTCACCTGAGATTCCAAGGGACTAACCTTAGAGACTAAATAGGTGCATGTTTTTGACAGTTTCTGCACCTTTAGTCTCAAATTCCCCTCATCTTCATCAGAAGAATCAATGGGGGATGAGATGATTGGACCAAAGTCCTCTCGCTCACCACCAGCTTGAGTTTCTTAGCTGCTGTTTTTCCTCTGCTCACTGGCAGCCTCAGTTGAGATGCCAGGGGGCTGAGTTGCCATGGTTGAGGTCTTAATGATGTAATCACTTTCAAAAGTGAGAGCCTCTTCCATATGGACATTCTGAACAGGTTTAGAAGTGTCCACCTCAGTAATAGGTGACTGATGTGGGATAGACTGAGGAGAGTCAGAGGTACTCATCTCTCTTTGAGTAGGGAATAGGAAGAGAGACTCATGGTACTCACTGAATCCTAAGTCTTCATCAGTATAGAAGGATAGGTTGGGAATTGGTTGGTTGAGATCCAAAGGCTGGGGATGGTAGCTGTCCCCTGAAGGTTGTTCACTTGAGTGTTGAGACTCAGAGTGAAGGCTTAAGGCTGTTGGGCTAATGAGCTCATCAGGGTGAGCATGAGGAACCTCAACCCTGATAGGTGAAATAATGGGAGTGGTTGCTCCTCAGGAGAAGTGGGAGCTCTAGTATGCACTTCTTCTTGTAAGGTTGAGTATATGGGGGCCTGCACAAACTTAATAGCCTGAGCAAGGGTTCATTTGGATTTTCTTTGGTAGGTGAGGGTGATTTCTGGTCTTTTTAGGGGTAAGGATAAAAGAGGTGTGGGTTCAACACTAGCTTGTGTTGCTAGGTTGTCACCTTGAGCAATGAGCTCTAACATTTTTGGGACTAGGGTTGTTTCTACCCCTGAGAAGCCTACAGTTGGCTTCTTCATTATTTTAAAGATGCCGGGCTTCATCTGTCCCAATTTAAGAATATTACTTGTTTCCCTCAACTGTGAGCCCAGTTCACAGTTGAGAATGTGTTGAACATATCTAGGAAACATGTAATACTCTAAGGAGTCTAAGTTTGCAAAACAAATTGTGAATACCTGAACTTGACCCCCTGAACCATTCCATGAACTATAAAGGAGAGATCCTCAGGTATCTGGTCCCATCCACCATGCTTGTTTGATAAGCTGTGGATAACCACATGGAGCAGGTATTTCCACTGGGATGAGACCTTCCCTTTCCTGAAGGTCTTTACAGAGAAATCTCCCTCATAGCCCATCTGCTCAAAGGAATGATCAACCGCTTCTTTTGGGAAGGACACCTCACCTTCTTCATCATCCAGCTGCAAATGTTGGTTAATGATGGCCGAAGTGATCAAGATTGTCCTCCCTTGCACTGTGGCAGATAGTGCCTTCTCCCCATCCATAATGGCCTCTTGGCAGGTCTTCCAGAATTCAAGCAAGTGATCCTCATATAGAGTAGGATCAATGGTCAGGGAGGTGAAATAGTTTGACAGAGTCAAGAATTGGCAAATCTCTGAGAAACTCGCATCTTTCTCGGAGCTTAACAGAGCAACTTGATTATGTTGCCTGTGAAGTTGCATGGAGAAATCTGGGTTGTTTCTGCGGTTAAGGTTAGCCATTTCAGAAGCTTAAGGGTGAAGAAAGCTAGAAAGCAAAGGCGGTTTAGAGAATTAGTTTAGAGGAATAGTGGAATTTGAGGAAGAGAGTGGGAGAGAGGGGGAACCGTTGGGTATTTATGTGAAAAGGGATTTGAACCAAAGTTAATGAAAGAGGATAAACTTTGAAATCTGGAAGTCGGTCCCACCTCTGAAAAGGTAGTTTTCTTTTGCTCAAAAAGTAGTTTTCTTGGAATTCGAAAAGCTTCCGAAGGTAATTTGTCTTCGGAAGTTTTGACTAAAAAAAGCTTCCGAAGCTAAAATGGCTTCGGAAGAATTTTCTGAGAGTCTTGAAGATTTATGCTTCGGAAGAGAAATAAACCCTTGGATGCTTTGTATAAGAATGAACAAAGCTTCCGAAGGTTAATTTTGCTTCGAAGAAAAAAGTCCTTAAAAATGAATAAGTGTCTGAGTTAAGAATTTTAAGCTTCGGAAGATGAATTTGAATTCTTCCGAAGGTAAACTCTCTTAGACAGTTATTTATTTTGAAGACATGTTTTTCTTCCAAAGATAAAACTTTATCTTCCGAAGTATCAGAAAATTTTCAAGAATCTAAGGAAAGTTTTCAAAAAGAGTTTTACATCCAAAGAAAACATGAGCTTATGAAAGTGATGAACTAGACAACTTAGGACACACTTATTTTAAGAAGAAATAATTAGAATCAGTTTTAAGAAAAAGTCTACTCAAAGTTAATCATCCCAATAGCTGATATCAGATACTTAAATCTCTGTTCATCAAAAGCTTTTATGAACAGATCAGCATATTGTTCATCTGTATGAACTTTGACTAGTTTAATTAATCCCTTTTCATAGTTATCTCTTATTAAATGATACCTGATGTTGATGTGTTTGGTCCTTGAGTGCTGCACAGGGTTCTCAGTGATAGAGATAGCACTATTGTTGTCTATGTGGATAGGAGTCTCTTTGAAGTTAAATCCATAGTCTAGCATCTGATTTTGAATCCAAAGCACTTAAGCATAGCAGCTTGCAGCAGCAATGTATTCAGCCTCAGCAGTTGATGCAGACACATAGGATTGTTTCTTGCATTGCCATGAGACAACCCTTCCACCAACGAATTGACATCCCCCAGATGTAGACTTTGCAGTCATGTTGCAACCACCATAATCACTATTTGTATAGGCATACAGATTGAAATTAGGATTCTTTGGATACCATAGACCAAGTGTTGAAGCACCTTTGAGGTATCTTAAAATCCTTTTCACAGTGATTAAGTGAGACATCTTAGGGTGGCTTGATATCTTGCACAAATACATGTAGCAAACATGATATCAGGCCTGCTAGCTGTAAGATACATAAGAGACCCAATCATAGCCCTGTATAAGTGTTCATCTACACACTGCCCCTCAAGATCTGGACCAAGGGAGTGGTTTCTGGCTATGGGTGTCTTAGCAATCTTACAATCAGTCATGTTGAACCTCTTGAGTATGTCTTGAACATACTTTGACTGACTTATGAAGATGCCATCCTCAACCTGCTTCACTTGAATTCCCAGAAAGAAGTTGAGTTCTCCCACTGAACTCATTTCAAATCTGTCTTTCATCAGCTTCTCAAAGTCTTTGCAGAGCTTTGGATTGGTTGAACCAAAGATGATGTCATCTACATATACTTGAACCAGCAATAAGTCATTTCCCTGTCCTTTGATGAAGAGAGTTCCATCTATAGCACCTCTCCTGTATCCATGTTTACAAAGATACTCAGATAGTGTCTCATACCACTTCCTGGGTGCCTGATGAAGCCCATAAAGAGCTTTGTCAAGCTTGCAGACATAATCAGGATGATCAGGGTCTACAAAACCAGGTGGTTGTTTGACATAAACCTCCTCATCAATCACTCCATATAAGAAAGCACACTTTACATCAAGTTGATAGACTTTGAAGTTCTTGGATGCAGCAAATGCCAGGAATATCCTAACAGCCTCTAGTCTCGCTACAGGAGCAAAGACATCAGTGTAGTCAATCCCTTCTTCTTGTGTGTATCCTTGAACAACTAGTCTTGCCTTGTTCTTGATGATGATTCCTCTATCATCCTTCTTATTCCTAAAAACCCATTTGGTTTCAGTGGTACTCTTCCCATGAGGAAGTGGACAAAGGTTCCAAACTTTCTGCCTTTTGAATTGAAGCAGCTCTTGTTGCATAGCTTCAACCCAACTTCCATCCTTTAGAGCTTCATCAACTTTCTTTGGCTCTATCTGAGATAAGAAACAAGAGTGAAGACAAATATTTGTTTCATGGGTTTGTCCTCTTGTTCTTACCCCTGTGACAACATCTCCAATGATGTTTGTGGTGGGGTGAGACTTGTGGATCCTTAGCTGAGGGATCACAGCAAGTTGCTGAGAGAGATCCAAATTTGAGAAATTTAGATCTGGTCTGAAGATACCCTCCATATTATCATACTTATCAAGATTAACTTGATCCAATGAGTGTGTGACATCATTGATGTTGTCATCTATGGTATGGTTATTAGCATCAAGAAATTCCTGATCACTATCACCATCACCACTGTTGTCTTCTACAAATGAGGTGCCTTTATCTGGTTGAGAAGCCTCTGAGCTGGAAGTTGAAGGCATACCAGATGTATCAGCTGAATTTGTCATTGTTGTGCTGATAGAAACTTCATATGTTGAAGTAGTTTCAACTGGAGCTGAAGATGTATGAGTTGAAGGTCTTCCTAGCTCAAATCTTGGATCAAGATCACCTGTATTTAAATTTTCTGCAGATCCTGAAACATGCTCACAAGATTTGTTAAAACAGTTGGTAACTAAATCAAGATCAAACAGCCAATCCGGACCAGAACAAGCCACACAGGGTGTGTGCTCATTGAAAGTCACATTGGCTGACTCCTCAACAATTCTAGTTCTGAGATTTTATACTCTATAAGCTTTAGCTTGGAAAAAGTATCCAATGAAGTGTCCATTGTCTGATTTCTCAGCAAACTTGGCAATTTGATCTTTGGTATTCAAGATGGTGCAGGGACATCCAAATGACCTGAGAAAACCAATGAATGGTTTCCTCTTGTGCCAAAGTTCATAAGGGGTCTTACCATGTGTCTTAACTACTAAAACTCTGTTTTGCACATAGCAAGCAGTATTAACTGCCTCTGCCCAGAAGGTGATAGGCAGTTTAGAGTCAGACAACATAGTTCTTGCAGCTTCAATAAGTGTCCTGTTTCTCCTCTCAGCAACTCCGTTTTGCTGAGGAGTCCTGGGAGCACTATATTGTCTCGTAATACCTTTTTCATCACAAAATGTATCAAGGATTTGGTTCTTGAATTCAGTTCCTTGATCACATCTTATGGTTTTGACCTTGTGATCACATTGATTCTCAACTTTTAAGATGAAATTCTTCAGAATCTCAGGGGTTTCATCCTTAATTCTAAGGAAGAAGACCCAAGTGAATCTTGTAAAGTCATCTGTGATCACCAAACAGTAAGAGGTCCTTCCTAAACTCATTACACTAGTGGGGCCAAAGAGATCCATATATAACAAGTGTAGGGGAGTAGTGAAGGAGTTCTTTTCCTTAGGCTTGTGAGATACCTTGTGTTGCTTCCCTTTCAGGCATGCAACACAATGATCATCACTTGTAAACTCTTTCTTTGGCATTCCAGTTACCAGATCATGTTTAATTAATTTATTCATGTTCTTAAAGTTTACATGGCACATTCTTTTATGCCATAGGAAAGACTCATCACTATTTGCTTTAGATAGAAAGCATGAAACTTCTCCAGAAGGAGATGTTTCTTGCAAATCCATCTTGTACATGTTCCCTTTCCTGGGGGCTCTGAGCAGGATATGCTCATGAGGAATGACCACTCCAGGCTTGAGAACAATGCACTCATGCTTAGTAAAGAGCATGTTATGACTCTGATCACAAAATTGGGATACACTCAGAAGATTGTACCCAAGCTCCTTAACAAGTTTACCTTCTCAATGCTGAGCTTACCATTTGTGACCTTGCCCCTTCCAGAAATGTAACCACCTTCATCTCCTCCAAAAGCAACTGGTCCTCCATCAATTCTCTCAACTTATGGAGTAGAGACCTATTCCTGTCATGTGCCTGGAACAGCCACTGTCAATTATCCAGACATTCCTGTTTGTCTTGAGCTGTTCCCGCAAAAGAAAATGATTAGTTACATTTGGAAACCCAAGCCTTACTTGTCTTGGGCTCACTAAGTGTAATAGAAGGTAATGCAACAGTAATAGATCCTATGGTTGTACTATGGGGATCTTCAGCTGTTGTTGATGCAGAAATTTCAGTCATTTGGTCCTTCTTGGACTTCCACACCACCTTTGAGTCTTGGACTTGACCTTCAAACCTTAGAAGCTTTTGGAACTTCACAATTTTGATGACTGAACCTTCGGAAGATTCTACAGTCACTGTTGCAGACTTCAGTGCTTCGGAAGAACTCCTTTCTTCCGAGACCATTTTACTTCCGAAGGTAATTTTCCATTTACCTTCTTCTTTGATTTGGAGCTTCCGAAGGAAACGGACTTTCCTTCCGAAGCTTGAGACTTCTTGAGATTCTTTGAAGTCTTTGTATTGGTCATGTGGATGGTACTTTTAGGATTGTATGGGCAATCCTTAGCAATGTGAGAAGTACTTTCACACATGACACATAACATTTTCTTCTTCAAAGGAGTCTCCTTTTGAGAGCAAGATGGCTTTGGTCACATCCCTTCTCCACCTTCATCTTGGTAGATGCTGAGACAGTTCTTTTGGGCTGTGAACTGTTCTTGGAGTTGATGGTCCAGGCTGTGCAGCAGTGGTACACAGCAGCTCAGTCTTCTTCTATGCACTGAGATGATTTGAACATGAACCAGGACTCTTAGCTGAGGAGTCTTGGTTGATGTCTTCAGTCCTTACTACTTTGAAACCTGCAGAGATAAAAACTTGTTTCTGCTTAGCATCAAAAGTAGCCTTGATTTCTTGAGCCTTCTTTGCTTTCCTTTTGCTCTTCCTGATCAAGTTCTTTCTCTTGGACTTGGTCATCACAGTTGATTTCTTCTCCTCAGAAGGATAGTGGCCCTTGGAAGAATCCTCTTCTTCACTCTTCTAAGATGAATTCTTCACTATCACTTCTTCATCATCCTCACTTATAGGATCTATGAGAGGAAGCTCATCTTCACAAGTTCCACACCTGGGAGATCTTACAGACAAGATTGTGTGTGGAGGAGCTATCTCATTTGATCCCAGTCCCTGTCTATTTTGATATCACACTTTGTTGTGCAGGGATGAGGATATCATGTTTTTGAAGGTCTCTTCTTCAAGAGCACTCTTCTCTGCCTTGGCTTTGCTGATCATAAGCTCAGCTTGGCACTTAGTCAACTTAGTTATAAGATCTTGGATCTGAGTTCTAAAATCTGTATGTTCATGTTTTAGTACTGAAATAGTTTTCTCCAAATCCTCTATCTTTAACTTGTAATCATTTTCAGACTTTCTAAAATCAGATTTTAATATGTTTAATGACTCAAGATCAGATCTCATCTCTAAGTTGTAGGACCTCTATCTATTTACTTTAGCAATGCATTCAGGAGTATAGAGATGTTCCAATACCTTGGCTTCATCATGGTCAGCCATCAGTGCTTGGTTTGGAGAAGCATCTTCCACCTGAAAACTCCAGTCAAAGCCTCCCTCTTCAACAGCAACAGCAGCATGTTGCTTAGGCTTCTCAGACTGAGGGGCTTTGTCAGTGTAGTTTGGTCTGGGTTGTGTTTGGCCCCCATTTGCTTTAGGTGCCTTACACTCCCTAGCAAAATGACCCATAAGGTTACAGTTGTAACACTTAACTTTGCTTTTATCCAGCCCAAACTTTCCACTGATAGCATTGCTTAGAAATCTTCTTCTTGTTCTCTTGTAGAACTTCTTGGCTCTGTGAGTGAGGAGAGCCATCTGCTGAACTATCTCCATGTATTCCAGGTCATCTGGATGAATACAGTCCAGGTCTTCAAGAGTGAAGAGATAATTCCCACAGCTTTCATCAGTAGACACAAAGGCTTGAGAAGAACTTGTCTCTTGGAATGAACTTCCTTGAGTAAAGTTCTCCCTTGGTGTCTCCGGGAAGGTGATGAAAGGACCCTTTTGTGAGTTGTCAGGGTAGCATATGAGATGATGTTGTGGTTCTATGCTGTCCCTTTCAACCACATGAAGGGCTGAACCCATTTGATTGTTGGAGTTGCCAGATGAACCTTGAATGTTCATCTCCATCTGGTATCCACTGAGAATCCTATACAACTCTGTCAGAGTAAGAGTTTTAAGGTTCTCAGTCCTCTTGATCACCACACAATAGTGTGTCCATTGCCTAGGAAGTGAGGACATGAACTTCCTTACAATGTCCCTGTTTTCAAGAGGAACTCCTCCATCCACTAGGGTATCCACAATCTCAACATACCTGAAGTATTGTTGGGTCATGGTTTCACCTGCTTTGAAGGTGAAATTTTCAAACTGCTACTTCAGAAGATCTTTCTTGTTCTCCTTGGCTTCAGAGGAGCCTTCATACATCAGCTTCAGTGCATCCCACAACTGTTTAGCTGTTTTGCACTTCTTAAAACCTCTGTATACAGAGTTTGGGAGAGCAGTCTGAAGAGCAGTCATGGCCTTCCTATCAATCTCTACTCTTTTTCTATCTTCATCTGAGTAGTTGGCCATATCTTTAGGGATCATACCAGCACCAGTAGCAGAGGGGGTGCTGGGTATGAAAGGTCCATTCTCAACAGATTCCCACATTCTTAAGTCAAGAGACCTGATGAAGCCTTCCATCCTCATGCACCAGGTGCCAAAATCATCAAGAGTGATCAGTGGGGATTTGTTCATGGTTCCAGTCTCCATATTAGTCTTTGAGATGGAAGCCATTTGAAGAGTTTAGTTTTTGTGTGTGTGAGGGATCTTAAGATGGTTAGATCTTATATCAAGAGCCTGGAATGCTCTGATACCAATTGCAGGACCGTTTAAGGGCTTTAACACAATTACAACATAACGAAACAAAGAGGAGATTAACTAAACTTTAATCAAACAGTGAACTGGGTTAACCAAAGTGATACAAAGAACACAAGTAAAGTAAGAGACAGAACAAGAGAGTATGGGTTTCAAGGAGGCAGTATATTGCTTTCTCAAGTTCTTTTACAAGTGTTACAAAGTATATAGAAAGATACAAGAACTTGAAATACTTATACTACAACCTACAGTCAGCTATACTTTGAAAGCCAGCTGGATAGAATTGACTAGACACTAACAAAATCAATTGTAGGATCAAAAGGCATATCTGCCTTTTGACCTTGTGAATATGACATGCCATAGCTCACATCCTTATACATTACCAAAAGGATAAAGTACATAAAGTGGAAAGTTTCAGACTCAAGACCTCAATGTACAGTTACCAAAAGCATGGACCTTTTCACCAACTCATGTAAGTTGGTGACTTTACAGAGACGCAGCGGAAAAGGTGCTTTATGGAACAGTACATCAGATAAAGCATGTGTATGAAAAGTCTTCGGAAGAAATCTGTCTTCATAGGATGAAGCTTCGGAAGACTTTGTCTCTGAAGCTTCGAAGACTTCATGTTTGGCTTCGGAAGATATTGGTCTTGGCTTCGGAAGATTTTACACTTAGAGTATTTTCTAATGCATTGTGTAAAACTTCCGAAGCATTCTTCACTTCAGTACTTAGTGCATGTTGCTAAGACACTTTGGATGTTTTGGGTTGCATCAGACTTAAAGAATCCTTACAGAAGAACATTTCTACAAATGGTTGAAGGCCCTTCTGATTCTATAGTTAGATAGGAGTATGACTACAATTCCCATCAACTAACTCTCTTCAAAGGGCCATAACAGAGGGTACATGTCATTTAGAGCAACAGACTAGATTTTCTATCTACGAATGACTTGTACAAACTCCTCAGCACCACATCAGGGAAGAACAAAAAGGCATATAAATATTTTCTTTCCTTGGTGTTAAAAGCTTTAAAGAGAAGAAGGGAGCGAAGTATGGTAGCATCAACCTAGTGGGAGTTTGTTGGATCATATGAGGCTACGGTAACCAAATAAACACTTAGAAGATTTTGGAGTACAATTGAAAAGGTCTTTCAAAGACAAAGTTGCTCTTCCGAAGACAAGTTAAAGATCTTCCGAAGCTCAAGTATGAAAAACTTCCGAAGATAGAACTCAGTCTTTCGAGACTAAGTAGTTCTCCTTCCGAAGTATAAACACTTAGAAGATCCAAGGCAAAGTCTTCCAATAATAAAGTCATGAAGACTTGTAGAAGCCTTAGAAGAAATTGATTCTTCTAAAGTATAAATGACTTCAAAAGAACTTATTCTTCCAAATCAATTTAAGCTTTGAAGAACCAACTATAAACTAGTGGACATAAGTATGATCTGACTAACATTCGCTGCCATCTCTGATATACTATATAGTGCTTTCCTACGCCCATGTAGTTGACCATACTTTCATTCACTATTCATCTTTTGTAAGTAGAACAGTTATCATCTTTAGTTGATGAAAAAGGGTAAGTCATGGACATGTCATGACTACATAATCTACAATAATATTTTATCTTAGATGACTTACTTCTAGCAATGTAATATTCATCTCGTTGTAAATTCCAACTGGTTTTCTTAGTATAGCCAGCTGTAGATAGTAGTATATATAGTTTCTCATTGTAACTCATTAAGCATGCTTATAAGAGTCTTGTAACACTGAGTTGAGAATTAATATATACAAGTATCTTGAAAACCATTCTGTGTTCATTTACTTATTATATTATTGACAACTTAGTTAGAGATTCTACTTCATCAACCGAGTGAGATCAAGTGAGTTTAAGAGAGAAACTTGTGTTGAGAAACCAACACTGCTACTGTAGTTTTTAATCATAAAAAGTCCTATTTTTTATCATTAATTATTACATTGCCTTGAACTTTTTTCTATTTCCAAGAAAATTAGTAAAATTTTCTTTGGTTTTTTAGTAGACAAACTTGGCATAAAAGAGCTTTTACCATCACACCTTGATCTATCCCTTCAACCTACACAGGTAGCTCGTCATCCATGCCAAGCTAACATGTTTATTCATTCCTTACACATGTCAATTAATATGCATAAAATAGTTATAGTTGTTGAGTGAGTTCTAGTTTTAACTCTAGCAAAATACTTTAACACATTAATATTTATAATTGTAGGTTTTATAATTTGAGGGTCGAAAATCATATTTTGATTTATGTAAAACCTTCTAGATTTGCAAGAACTTCAAGATCATGCGAGAACTTCAAGATCATACGAGAGCTATTGTGTTTGCAAGAACTTTTGATGAGAAAACTATATGTGCAAAAAATTATGTAACTAGTATAAATAGTTGATTTTTTGTGTAATTTATAATAAATGTCATTCACTTTGTTTATAATTGATTCAATCACACTTAAGTAAATAATAATAATAAAAAGTTTATTTACTCTGGTTGTTATGTGTCACACCCTATTGACCAGGTCTAGCCATGACCGACTAATATCATCACAATGCAGTGGAAAATAAATAAGCCCAAACTTATCATTACATAATTCAAAATGTTCATATGGTAAATTGTCTAAACGATCCGAGTAATACATATTTATTTAATTATTCATAAATAGAAAGCTAGATAGGGTGGTGGCTAAATCTCCAAGGGTCCATCTAAGGTGGCACATATCCATTTGACACCTGTCAATTACACATCACCTGAAATACACACCCAAAATACGTCAACATAATGCACGTGAGTCAATGAGTTTAAGACACGTACCTTCAAGACATATTTAATATTCAATGAATTTAATAATGATAACAACCATAAAATACTTACCATGATGCACTATAGAATGTATCACAATCAATCCTAACCCAAACTTTCCCACCCGAGTACTAAAATATCCCCTAACCCATTACCACTAGATTGTTGGGTTTAAATATGCCTACTAAGCATGGTTAAAAGGCACTAATTTATGACAACCAATTATTGAATCTCAATGGGGGTTTCCCTGCAAAAAGGGCCCATTATGTGCAGGGGATTTCCCAAATAATACTATTCACAAATCACGCGGCTCTTATTAGTTAATGATTGTGCTCCGTTTGGGGCCAAGAGTAGGTAGCTTTGCACCACAACAATATAATGACCAACGAGTATGTATTTCACCTTAAAAGCTTTAAAGTAAAAAGCAGTTCATGAGAATCACTTGATGGTTGATCACGCGGTTGTTTGCAAGGTTTAGATGCTACCGACAGTGAGGGCTCATATGTTTATTTAAAATGAGTTAGTTCTATAATTCAAGGATTAATTAATCTAACTTGTATGATTGTATACTTAGTTTGATGAATGCTATATTACACACGAGTAATGTTGTTTTCGGTCTTTAGGTTTTTGGTTAGTACTTTTAGTTTGTTTATGTTCGCCATTATCTTATATTTTCTTATATTTTGTTCTTATAGGTTTGGTATAGCTTCAAAACAGCAAGGTTTCAATGGTTGGCAAGATTGGTCCCTTACTTTGCTAAGTTTACGTTTTTGACCTAGGTTTGGGATTTGTGTAATATAATTACCTATAATGGTTTTTATGATTTTTAGTGTGTTAGGCTACTGTAATAAGTGAATTTTTAGGTTATTTTATCTTTCTAACGGTTTTAGAGCTTGTTCTCGGTTTATGCATTTTATGATGTTTTATTTAGTTACTTTCTTATTTGAGGTTGTCGGATGGCCCATTTAAAAGTTTTGTCTTAATATATCTTATTTTGATGATAATGGAATATTGAAGGGTAATGGTATCGCTTTAGGTTTATTAAGTTTCTTATCGTATTTTTATATATTTCTACTTATGATCAAATTGTAACATTTATCTTACTGAAAAATTTATTGGATTCAAAAGATTAAGGGTCAATTCTTTTCATTTATGGCTTCTCGATTTATTAATTAGGTAATTATTTTGTGTAATGGTTGAATCTTGTAAGACTTAAAATTCTAAAATTTTCTATATATTTATTTCTTACATATTTTAGTCTTTAGTTCACTATTAGCTACTAGAAAATTTGAGTCTGTAACTTGTCGTGTCGGTTTTGGGAATTAAACGCTATCATTTTGGGTTTTTAACGAGTTTTCAAGTTTTGGTTGACTTTGGTCAAATATTTGTCATATAGGGCTTTAATATACTTATGATCATTTTTATGTTTTGTATTTTTCACTAATATCGATCTTAAGCTCGTTTTTAACGATTTTCTTTATTATATGTATCTTCTGCATTTTTGTAAGTGTAAAAAGTCTACTGAAATTTTTATGCAATTAATATGTTACATATTACCATTTTCGTTAACTAGCTCGTTAGATGTCCGTTAAGTCTCGTTAATTCTTGGTCTTGAATTTACTAAGCTTAAACTGATTTCTCCCATCTCATACATTATAATATATAAATATCTCCTAAATAACCTCTTAATTTAAGTACTTAAGCCCCTTTCTAATTCTTTTTTATTATAAAATACTCATTTGGAAATCTTTATATTATTCATAAAATGTAAAATACTTAAGTTTAATTTATGAAACTTTACTTGTGATCTTACATGACTATTTAAACTTCTATAAATATTAGGATTAGGACCTTTGGACTCAATTAATATTACTTTCATGTTTTTTTTGTGAAAACTGAGTTTTCGGGTACGCTAAATGTAATAAGTTCATGCTTGTGACCCAATAGAGTTTCGAAAAGGTTTGGGTATCTTTTAGTTACTAAAAAATGAGATGTTTTAAGAGGTTCGAAAAGGTTTGGGTGTCGTGGGGTTAGTTGTGTCACTAAATGATGAAACCAATGTTTTACGCGTTTTTGGTCTATAATGAGTTACCTTAGTGCTTGGCGACCAAGAGAGGGTTCAAACGGCTGGAATGGCACCTCAGATATCAAGGAAACGTTATGCAAAAGAGGTGGTTAGGCCAAGTTTGAAATACGATGAAAAGGATGAAAGAACTTAATGGTGTTCAAGTGTGGGTGTGGTTGGATGATTACCTTACTTTATGAAGGTGATGGTGTCCACACGTGTGTCGCATTGAGCGTCCAATAGCTAAAACATTTTGTGTTCTTGTGTTTTCAAAGAGATTTTGATGGTTAATGTAAGTGGTGAGGAGTAAAGAGAGTTTTGATGCAATAAGGCCAAATTTGAAGTTTGTGTGTGGGTGTGGTGTGGATTGCAGCCGAGAGAAAAGAAGAAGAGGGGGTGGGGGTGTAGATTGTGACATCTGGTAATTTTCCATTACCAAACTCCGTTAGTTCCGTTAAGTCTTGCATACATGTGTCGTGAGCACACACTAGTTGTCGTTGAACGTTGGTGACTTAATAATAATAATCTATGATAAACAATAATAATCTAATTAATAATGTTGATTATTAGTTGTGATATTGTGGTTCATGATTTTATAGAATTTTAAATGTTTGTTTTATAAATTTTACGCGATAATATGACAACATCTGATATATATTTCGTGTGATGTGTGACTTATTGTAAATGCCTAAGATTATTATTATTAGTTAATAATACTTGTGATTTGTAGTTAAAAATTATTAAAAAAATGCTACAAAGGTTAAATTTTATAAAAACCTAGTTAAGGGAGGGTTTAAAGGTAAATGTTAAATAAGGTAACTTTGACAAAACCCAACCCTAGCCTCCTTGTCCCTCATTCGGCCAAAACCACCTCCAAACACATTCAAACAATTGGATTTTGATTATAACATCAAGAACAAGTCTATTTTGATTGGAATTCAAGTTGTACAAGTACTTTTCAAGTGCTAATCATCATCTAAACACGTTTTGGTTCTTGATCAACTCTAGTTCGAAATTGTTGATGATAATATGAAATTGAAGATTGTTAGATGTTAATATGATGTTAGTTACGTTGTATGAATGTTGAATGATGTTGATTATGCAAGAAATCTAGGGTTTGATCATCTAGTTCATACATTGCCATAAGAGGAAACTTTTTGTTCTTGGAATTCATGATTTGATGATGCTAAGATGTTAGATGTAATGCTTAGATGTTAGTTTAATTGAATTGTACAAGAAAATCCATTAAAATTATGATATTGATCATGAATTACTAAAAGTAGAAACTTTTGCGTATGATGTTGAGAATTTTGATGTTTTGGAAGTCATTAGCATGTTAAAATGAATGCTATGAACTTGATTAGGTATATAATTGTTGAAATTATGATTGAATTGGATGCTAGATCACTTTTGGTATCACTTTCCCAAAAGGGAAACTTTAGTTTTGTAGAACTTTGGATGTGATGATTTGGGAATGCTTATGATGTTAGGATCATGATAGAATGATCGTGGATGATGTTTGTTGTGTTAGAATGTGTAATTGAGTTGTATGGATGCTTGGTTGATCATGTATGAAGTATAAATTTTGATGATCATACATGATGATAAATTATGGTTAGTGATTAGGAGATCATGATTGGGTTTGAAATTTGGTTGTCACTATATATGCTAGTAATGTGGTTATGATTGTCATACACGCATGCGAATCCGATGCCCTTACTTAGTATGATTAGCAGGGTTTAGGATGTGAGGTCTTGGATGACTTCACATGGCATGTAGTGCATGATTAGACTTCACGTATGAATTGTTTGATGTGATGTATTTATAATATTTGAGCATGATGACTATTTGAGATTTGCATGAGTGTATGATGATCTAATGTGGCATGATGACTTAGGAAGAACCTAGGTTGATCATGTGATACGTATGGGTAAATTACATGATACTCTTGTATGTTAAGTTATCTTATATGATTAAACAATATATCATCTAATATGTCACCAACGGGTCAAACGGGTCAACTAGGTTAACCTAGGGTTGTTAAGTTTTCTGTGTTCACGTACTTATGTACTTGTGTGTTCTAGGTAACCTTTGAAGGGTTTTCTTTGCACCTATCACAAGTCTCTTTATTCATTATCATTATACACTAGGTGAGTTCATGCCCCTCAATTTCTATAAACTCTCTTCTGGGGGAGGTAGCATACTTGTACTCAAACGTTATTTTATTATTATAAGTTGTGTATGTTTTAACATAGTCCTTAATACCTGGAAAGTCCTCACACTTTTGGATCATTAATAATGGTAACTAACGGGAAATCTTGGGTAGTACTACTGGGTGTGACGAGCCCCACCTTTGCGACTCGAGGTCAAACGGGTGCAATATTGTCCTAAACACAAACATCGTCATGACCTGGTAAGTCGTGCGGGAGGCAACAAACGCAACACAATCAGCTTCGATCGCGAAATCATTATGTTTATTACTTATGAATATGGACTAGCTATCTTATTCAATACACTTCTTATGCTATACAACTGTTAATATTTATGATAAACGCAAACTCTTGAACTCACCAACCATTGTTGACATTTTTAGTATGTTATTCTCAGGTTGTTAACTCAGCTTTCCATTAGGAGCACAACACGGGTCCAGCATGCATCCTAATGCTTTATTTCATAGACATATTTGTTTGCCTTTTATTTATGGGATTTGAACATTAGGATGGTGCGTGTTTTGCCATATTATGCATTTATTACTTTGGGTTTGTCTTATTTACAAAACGCTTCCGCATGGTTTTAAACGTTCAAACTTTGGTTGGTTTGTTTTGAATGTGGCATATAGTGTCATTTTGAGTAACTAATGACTGTGATCCTAGTTTGTTCACACGCCTCGTAGTAAAACTTCGCATTTTTGAGGGTGTGACAAATTGGTATCAGAGCCATTGGTTATAAGGAACTAGGTTGCATACACACTAGTCTATAGCCGCACATAATTAGTTTGTTACTCTTGACTTATCCTTTTCTTATATACTCATTGGCATATACATCACATGCACTGCAACATGCCATCATCTTCCTGGGTTTGGGAAAAGGTGTGCTTGTTCTGAATCCCCTCAACCTGTACCTCACCGAGTGTATGACTGGCCGCGACAACCTTACCCTCATGGTGAGATAGACTGGGATCAACCATTTGTGCCACCTGAGCGTCTCTCCACGAGATTGGATTTATTACCCGGCTTGTATAGATCGCATGATTCATAGAGAGTCTGTTCTGAAGCCGGCCACTGTTAGACCTAGGACTAGGTCAGTAACTACTTCTGCAGCATCCACTCTCCCATCTCTAGATGCACCCCTTGAGCAGGTCATGGCGGCATTGACCACGACACTTGAGACTGAGCGTCTATGAGTTGGAGTGCTCACTGATGAGAACTCCACACTAAAGGATGATATACGTCGATTATGGCTAAAGATGGCCATAATTGAGGAGCGGTTGTCGATGTCTATCAAAGGAAATTTCAAGATGGCTGGCAGAGTGATGGATCTTATTGAGTGTACGGGCGAGTAGGATCTCCACAATTTGGGTGTCGATAGCAGACTAACCAAATTGGAAGCGCAGCTCGCAGCACTACAAATCGAGGACAACCCTGCACCTGCCGAAGACCCCGATGAAGACCCTGAGGAAGAACCAGAAGAAGCCCCAGACGATGGAGACAGTGATGGATCAGCTTTGTTTGATTGATTCTCTTTATTCTTATGACTTTGACTGCATAGTGTTTTTTTAAACCTATGTGGGAAGGGTTGTTTCCCGCACAACTGAAAACTTAAATTTTGACATTGATTGGATATTTTGTGAGTTACTTACAAATTATTTATGATACGTTATCATTTTGGTTATAATTGTTATGTTTGTGATTGTACATTATTTCTTATTATTTACTATACTTCAATGGGATTAATATGTTAGATGTTACTCATTATGGTATTTGTGAATGTAAAGTGCAAAATGGATGGGAGAGGCAAAGGATGTGGATGTGGCCGAGGGCGTGACGGTGGACGTGGTGCCAACAACGTGAACATGACCCCAGCTGAACTAGCCGCGTTAATAAACCAACACGTGCAAGTGGCATTGAACACACAACCTGCACAGTTTGGAGGTAAACGGTGACACTAGTCATCCTTTACACGAATATTCCGTTAGGTGATAAATTCTTTCGGTTTGATTCCTATATCCTGACACGTGAATACAAGACCACCTAGATGCACGTACAAAGCGTTCATGGACTGTAAGCCGCATACCTATAGTGGAGCCGAGGGAGCAGTAGGTCTTGTAAGATGGTTTGAGAAGACTGAGTCAATTTTTGCCAAATGCAACTGCCCAATGCCGGATCAAGTCAAGTACACTACAGGAACACTGGAAGGTGCAGCACTCACATGGTGGAATGCGCAAGTGCAGATGCTTGGCCAGGCAATGGCAAATGCGCTGCCGTGGGAGGAATTCAAGACGATGATGACCGAGAAATACTGCCAACGTG
Organism: Flaveria trinervia; assembly: GCA_025506515.1. Lineage (NCBI taxonomy): Eukaryota > Viridiplantae > Streptophyta > Magnoliopsida > Asterales > Asteraceae > Flaveria > Flaveria trinervia. Next base: position 2,571,144 of record CM046458.1, on the reverse strand, counting down.
ATGAAGTTCAAAAGCTTGAAGTTGAGTTCTGGCAATTGAAGATGGATGGATCTAACATCGAGGTCTACACTACTAGGTCATATGAGCTAGCTACACTTTGTCCTAGCATGATTAACCCGCCGAGCCGACAGATCGAGCTATACTTGCACGGTTTAGTTCTAGAGATTCAAAGTATGCTGACTGCTGCAAATCCCTACTATTCAACAGGTGATACGACTGGCTCACAGGCTCACTAACCAAGCTATGGAGCAAGGTAGTTACCCAAGCATGGCATTGTGGTAAGCGTGCCCAAAAACAAACGCAAGTGGGAAAACAATGCTAGCAAGGGATTGTAATCTGGCAATCAACCCCAGCAACGTCAACTTCAGCAGCATCAACAACATAGACGGTTTGATAACAATCACAATTTCAACCAATCATCTTCATCATCTCAAGGACCAAGTGGATACGTGGGAAAAAATCCAAGGTGCAATCGGTGCAACTACCACCACACTGGCAGGTGTGATAGTTTTTTATGCCAGCGTTGTGCGAAGGTTGGACACGCGGCAATGGCTTGTCGTGGAGAATGATGAAGAAACCTCAACAGCCTAAACAACCTCAACAGCCTGAGCAGCCCCATGAAACACCAAAGGGTTGCTTTGAGTGTGGAAAGGAAGGGCATTTCAAGAAAAACTGTCCTCAACTGAAAAGAAATGGGAATGGCAACGAAATGGTGGCAATAACAACAATGGTGGTAATGGTGACAACAATGGAGGCAACAATGGTGGAGCCAAAGGGAGAGTCTTTGTCATGGGTTCAGGTGAAGCTCTAAACGATCCTACTACTGCTTCTGGTAAATTTCCTGTTAATGGTCGTTTTGCTTTGTACTGTTTGACACTAGAGCCGATTGGAGTTTTATCTCTACTAAGTTTTGTAGCCTCTTAAGTGATATGCCCTCTGTCTGGAGTCTAAGTACGTTGTAAACTTGGCTGATGGTAAGCAAATCTCTGTTACACATATCCTTAAAAATTGAAAGATAAAACTTGCGGGTCATACCTTTGACATTGATCTCATGCCTGTTACTCTTGGAAGTTTCGATGTTGTCGTAGGCATGGACTGGCTGTCCAGAGAAGCAAGCAGAGGTGATTTGTCATGAGAAGGTCATTCGTATTCCATGGTAGATGGGGAAACGTTTCAGTTAAGGGCGATAAGAGTGGTGCTATGATAGGCATCATATCGTTCATGAAGGCTCAAAAGTGGTTACGCAAGGGCCACTTGACCATATAGCTCTCGTCTCTAACCAACAACAAGAGGAAAAGAAGATTGAAGACATTCCAGGGTTCGTGACTTTCATAGGTGTTTCCAGAGGACCTGCCTGGACTACCACCTCATCGCCAAGTTGAGTTTCCGATCGATTTGACTCCCGGAGCTGCTCCGATAGAGCACCTTACCGGTTAGCACCGATACGAACTGCAAGAACTATCTACACAACTTCAGGAGCTGTTAGATAAAGGGTTTATTTGTCCGAGCTCATCAACAACGGGGAGCACCTGTTCTATTTATTAAGAAGAAAGATGGTACATTCCGGATGTGCATCGACTACAGAGAGTTGAACAAGGTCACAGTCAAGAACCGATACCCTTTACCTCGTATCAACGATCTATTTGATCAGCTTCAGGGATCAAGTTATTATTCGAAGATTGATTTGAGATCTGGTTATCATCAACTGAGAGTTCGTGAGGAAGACATCTCTAAAACTGCATTATGTACTCATTATAGTCATTACAAGTTCTTGGTCATGCCTTTTGGGTTGACAAACGCACCAGCAGTGTTCATGGATCTCATGAACCGTGTGTGCAAACCCTACCATGATCAGTTTGTTATTGTGTTTATTGATGACATATTGATTTCTTCTAGGACCAAGGAGGAACATGAGGAACACCTACGCTTAATCTTGGAGCTACTTAGAAAGGAACAGTTGTATGCCATATTTTCTAAGTACGATTCTGGATTCGTGAGGTGCAATTTTTGGGTCACGTTGTTAACGAAAAAGGAATACATGTGGATCCTGCAAAGATTGAGGCGATAAGGAACTGGTCGGTACCCAAGATGCCTAGTGAAATAAGGAAATTTCTTGGTCTGGCAGGATACTATCGGCGTTTCAGTGAGGGATTCTCAAAGATCGCTCAACCTCTCACAGCTTTGACCCATAAAGGAACAACCTATAAATGGGGTGAGAGTCAAGAAGCTGCTTTTTAGTTGTTGAAGCAGAAACTTTGTAGTGCACCATATTAGTGTTACCTAAAGGAAGTGAGGATTTTGTGGTTTACTGTAATGCTTCTATCCAAGGACTTGGTTGTGTCCTGATGCAATGTGACAAGTAATAGCTTAGGTTGTGACAACTAAAGGTGCATGAAAAGAACTACACTACTCATGACTTGGAGTTAGGAGCAGTGGTCTTTGCCTTGAAGATCTGGAGAGACACTACTTGTACGGTACCAAGTGCACAATTTACATGATCACAAGAGTCTTCAACATATCTTTGAGCAGAAAGAGCTTAACATGAGGCAACGACGCTGGGTGGAATCATTAAACGATTATGATTGTGCCATTAAATACCACCCGGGAAAGGCGAATGTTGTCGCCAATGCCTTGAGTAGAAAGGGAAACCTCTAAACCCCGATGAGTGCGTGCCTACAATTGACGATTAGCACTCACTGCCGAGCAAATTAAGGGAGCCATACGGAAGCCTTGAAAGGTGAGAACGTTAAATCCAAATCTTTACGTGTGATGGATAAACAATTAGAAGTCAAATCCGATGGAATACGATATTTCATGGATAAACTTTGGGTACCTTTATATGGGAATCCAAGAGACTTGGTTATAAGTGAAGCACACAAGTCTAAGTATTCCATACATCCTAGCTCTAACAAGATGTATCATGACTTGAAGGCGCACTACTGGTGGCCTAACATGAAGGCAGATGTAGCTACATACGTGAGCAAATGCCTGACATGTTCTAAGGTTAAAGTGGAATACAAGAAACCATCTGGGTTACTACAACAACCTAAAATCCCCTTGTGGAAGTGGGAACAAATCTCCATGGACTTCATTACTAAGTTGCCCAGAACTCCTAATGGTTGTGACACGATATGGGTGATCGTGGACCGACTCACTAAGTCAGCTCACTTCTTGGCGATCAAGAAGATTGATAAAATGGACAGGTTAACGTGAATCTTTGGGTACGCGTCTGGACATGAGCACTGCCTACCATCCACAGACTGATGGTCAGAGTGAACGCACCATTCAAACTTTGGAAGACATATTACGTGCTTGTGTGATCGACTTCGGGAATAATTAGGAAGATCATTTACCGTTGGTTGAGTTTTCTTACAACAATAGTTATCATACTTGCATCAAGGCAGCACCATTTGAGGCATTATATGGGTGAAAGTGTATATCACCAGTTGTTGGGCGGAAGTTGGTGATAGTCAATTGACGGGTCCTGAATTGGTACATGAGACCACAGAGAAGATAGTGCAGATACGAAACCGCATGGCTGCGGCGCGAGACAGACAGAAGAGTTACGCAGAAAAACGACGGAAACCTTTGGAGTTTCAAATCGATGACAAAGTCTTGCTAAAAGTTTCACTGTGGAGGGGTGTAATTCGGTTTGGCAAGAGAGGCAAGCTTAATCCTAGATATGTTGGACCATTTGAGATTCTAGAAGAATAGGTCCGGTGGCATATCGATGGACTTGCCTGAGTCACTGAGTGGTGTTCACAATGTATTTCACGTTTCAAATCTGAAGAAGTGCCTATCTGACGAGAAACTAATTGTACCACTCGAGGAAGTACAAGTAGATACCTATAGTCAAAGTTCGTTAAAGTAATGGATCGTGAGGTCAAGATTCTTAAGCAAAGCAAGATACCTATAGTCAAAGTTCGTTGGAACTCAAAATGTGGACGGAATTCACGTGGGAACACGAGGATCAAATGAAGCTCAAGTATCCTCGTCTGTTCGAAAGATGGCACCAACCGGAGAAGGTACCGAGTAAATTTCGGGATGAAATTTATTTCAACATGAGGATGATGTGACAACTCACTCGATTTTGTATGCCAATGCAGTAAACCATGGATGTAACACAACCGTGTAACGCAATTTTCGGGACGAAAATTCTTTCAACATGGGGATAATGTGACAGCCGGTAATTTTCCATTACCAAACTCCGTTAGTTCCGTTAAGTCTTCCATACAAGTGTCGTGAGCACACACTAGTTTTCGTTGAATGTTGGTGACTTAATAATAATAATATATGACAAACAATAATAATCTATTTAATAATGTTGATTATTAGTTGTAATTATGTGGTTCTGATTTTATAGAATTTTAAATGTTTGTTTTATAAATTTTACGCGATAACGTGACAACGTGTAATGTATATTTCGTGGTTGTTTGACTATTGTAAATGTCTAAGATTATTATTATTGGTAATAATATTGTGATTTGTAGTACAAAATATTAAAAAAATGATACAAAGGTTAAATTTTATAAAAACCTAGTTAAGGGAGGGTTGTAAAGGTAAATGTTAATAAGGTAACTTTGACAAAACCCAACCTAGCCCGCTTGTCCCTCATTCAGCCGAAACCACCTCCAAAACACATTCAAACAATTCGATTTCTTAATAATATCAAGAACAGTCGATTTTGATGGAATTCAAGTTGTACAAGTAGTTTTCAAGTGCTAATCATCATCTAAATTGTTTAAAGGTATGTTTTATCAAGTTGTCATAGTTTTTGGTTCTTGATCAACTCTAGTTCGAAATTTTGATGATAATATGAAGTTGATGATTGTTAGATGTTAATATGTGTTGTTCGTTGTATGAAGTGAATGATTTGATTATGCAAGAAATCTAGGGTTTGATCATCTAGTTTCATACATTGCCATAAAGGAAACTTTTTGTTCTTGGAATTCATGATTTGATGATGCTAAGATGTTAGATGTAATGCTTAGATTTAGTTTAATTGAATTGTACAAGAAAATCCATTAAAATTATGATATTGATCATGAATACTAAAAGTAGAAACTTTTGCGTATGTGTTGAGAATTTTGATGTTTTGGAAGTCATAGCATGTTAAAATGAATGCTATGAACTTGATTAGGTATTAATTGTTGAAATTATGATTGAATTGGATGCTAGATCACTTTTGGTATCACTTCCCAAAAGGGAAACTTTAGTTTTGTAGAACTTTGGATGTGATGATTGGGAATGCTTATGATGTTAGGATCATGATAGAATGATCGTGGATGATGTTTGTTGTGTTGAAGGTGTATTGAGCTGTATGATGATGCTGGTTGATCATGTAGAAGTATAGATTTTGATGATCATACATGATGATGAATTATGGTTAGTGATTAGGAGTCATGATTAGGTTTGAAATTTAGTTGTCACTATGTATGCTAGTAATATGGTATGATTAACATACACGCTGTGAATCCAAGGCCCCTACTTAGTAGGATTAGTAGGGTTTTAGGAGTGAGGCGTGGGTGACTTCATATGCCATGTAGTGCATGATTAGACTTCACGTATGAATTGTTTGTGTGATGTATTTATAATATTTGAGCATGATTATTTTTGAGATTTGAATGAGTGTATGATGATCTAATGTGGCATGATGACTTAGGACGAACCTAGGTTAATATATGATACGCATGGTAAGTTACATGATACTCTTATGTAAGTTATCTTATATGATTAAACAATATTTCATCTAATATGTCACCAACGGGTCAAACGGGGTCAACTAGGTTAACCTAGGGTTGTTAAGTTTTCTGTGTTCATGTACTTATGTACTTGTGTTCTAGGTAACCTTTGAAGGGTTGTCTTTGGATTTATCCCGGTCTCTTTATTCATTATCATTATACACCAGGTGAGTTCATCCCCTCTATTTTTATAATGCTCTTCTGGGAGGTAGCATACTTGTACTCAACGCTATTTTATTATTATAAGTTTTGTATGTTTTAATATAGTGCTTGATACCTGGTAAGTCCCCACACTTTCGGATTGTTAATAATGGTAACTAGCGGGAAATCTTGGGTAGTACTATTGGGTGTGACGAGCCCCACCTGTGCGACTCGAGGTCAAACGCGGGTGCAATATGTCCTAAACACAAACATCGTCACGACCTGGTAAGTCGTGACGGGAGGCAACAAACGCAACACAGTCAGCTTTGATCGCGAAATCACTATGTTTATTACTTGTGAATATAGACTAGCTATCTTATTCAATACACTTCTTATGCTATAAAATTGTTAATATTTATGATGAAACCAAACTCTTGAACTCACAACCATTATTGACATTTTTAGTATGCTATTCTCAAGTCATTAACTTACCTTCCATTAGGAGCACAACACGGGTCCAGCATGCATCCTAATGCTTATTTCATTGACATATTTGTTTGCCTTTTATTTATAGGATTTGAACATTAGGATGGTGTGTGTTTTGCCATATTATGCATTTATCTACTTAGGTTTGTCTTATTTACAAAATTCTTCCACATGGTTTTAAACATTTAAACTTTGGTTGGTTTGTTTTGGATGTGGCATATAGTGTCGTTCTGAGTAACTAATGACTGTGATCATGGTTTGTTCACACGCCTCGCGGTAAAACTTCGCATGTGTAGATTCTAGTGTTAGCCCTTGGTTAGAACTAGATTTTATTGAGATTGAGGGGTTGAGGGTTCTTAAGGACTCAACCTCCATGCATTGGCTAAGGTGGTTGGTGATTTGACTAATCTAGTTTATCCATTTTAATTAAGTTTTATAGAACATATATATATATATATATATATGTGTGTGTGTGTGTGTGTGTGTGTCGTATATGTATGTATGTTCAGGTGTGTGTATATGTGCGGGTGTACGTATGTATGAATATATATATATGGGTGTGTGTGTGTGTATATATCGGGTGCATGCACCCGCATGCACGTATGCGTATGTGTGTCTGTGTGTTGATCGCATGCAGGCATATGTGTGGGTATGTACGTATGTGTGTGTGTGTGTGTATATATATATATATATATATATATATATTATGTGGTGGTGTGATCATCTATAAATATATGTGTATGGATATGGATTTATGAGTAATATATATATTTATGTACACAAGGTTGGTCACTTTTATTATTTTGGTTTAGGTTAATTAAGTTAATTGTTATAAGTGGGTATTATGTTTTAATAAAAGTTCTAGCCTTTAATATTTATTTGTAACATATTCATAAGACTTTAACTCTTGGAGTTTATATATTATTCCATTTATTCTGTATTTGTAAATTTATAAGTTAGGTTGGTTAAGTTTTGTTAAATGGTATTAGTAATATCGATTGTTATGATTTCTCTCAATGTTTAGTGTTGGTGAACCGGGATTGATGGTTTTAGGATTTTTAACATTTGATAGACTTACACACGCTAAACTTTAGACCAAGTTTCGTTTATTAAGCATTTTTGTTTTCTACGGTATTGGGCCCGAGGCCCAAGAGGTCGATTCAACATGCCCTACAATCAATTAATGGCCCATTGGCCCATATTAGTTATGTGGGTCGGTGCCCATTATGTTATATGGCCCAATGGCCTAATTACGGTTCGCTGACCCGAGCCCATTTAAGTGGGTGTTTTGGTATGGGCTTAAGCCTAGAACTGTTGGGCACAATTCATGGCCTCCTAGACTATGTTTTGTGTCAATGTGTGGCCCCATAATGTTTTTTAAAAAAAATTTCCACGCCCAAAAACCTGAGTTGTCACTTTATGCTGCATTTTTTTAGTTTGATTTCTGAATTCATTTTTAATTGACGTGTTGCATTCATTCCTTTTTATAATTCATACCTTAATTGACATCGAATGATTCAGATGAAATTTGGTCCTTCACAATTGGTATGGTGCTCAATCAATGGATTTGAAAGATGAAGAAACATGAATGGAAGGTCATTGAGGTGTTAATTAGTTTATGGTTGATTAGGTCAACTTTGGATTGCAAAGGTTTATAGCGAGTTCTAGTGTGACTTGGTTTGGTGTTTGATGCGAATTGTTGTAAGGCCCCGTACCCAGGCACCTCACACTTGGTCATTCATTGCACATAAAAACATTATAAAACATACGTTTATTTTGTAGCGGAATTTAAATCTTTCATTTATAACTAAAACATGTCATTTCATTCATTTACAGCATTTGTTTTCATCTCAAAATACAAAGACATGTCAAAATACGGATGCCAGCCTCAAAATGCTCCCAGTAGCTTATGCATCCATGCCTGCAACTCCTCAGCATCAACGAATACCTGCCAACTATCAGCATACAAAAGTCAGCGACGCTGAGTGAGTTTTAGTTTTATAATGTAACATACTTTTCTCTGTTATTCTTTACTTATTTCAAATCATACTATACTTTACATCGTTCGTGATCATGCATCATACGTACATACAGATAATATCATTATTATCTTCGTCATTACGTTCATTAACTTCGTCCGCTCAATGTATTACATTATCGTTCACTTCACTTTCTAGATCCGGTCAGACTTTACCCTCTTTGTGGCACTCAGCCACGATTACTGAGGTTGAATGACAAGGATCTTGTTCAGTACTTTATTATGATAATTCATTATAGTTCATTTCATACTTCGTTATTTCATACATTATCTTTCGTTCATTACTCTTTATTACTCGAATCTTGTCTCGTGCAATATCCCTGACTTATGCTCGAAAGCTGATGTTATGCCGGGGCCTGCTCACAAACCCCCGACTCATGTTTGAAGACTGACACAACACCGGGATACGCGACAAAGATCCCATATGAGTCAATCACAAGGATGAACTCTATCCGAGTCTGTTGCAACACAAAGTCGCTCACCTCATTATCTCGTCTCATGCAATATCCCCGACTCATGTCCGAAGACTAATACTGTGTCGGGGCCTGATAAACAAACCCCCGACTCATGTCCGAAAACTGACATAGTATCGGGATACGCGACACGGATCTCATCATCTGTCACTTTCGTCTTATGCAATACTCCCGACTTGTGTCCGAAGACTGATACTGTGTCGGGGCCTTCTCACAAACCCCCGACTCATGTCTGAAGACTGACACAGTACCGGAGTACGCGGTCTGTATCCTGTCTCATGCAATACCCCCGACTCATGTCCAAAGACTGATACTGTGCCGGGGCCTGCTCACAAACCCCCGACTCATGTCCGAAGACTGACACAGTACCGGGATACGCCACAAGGACCTCTTTCGAGTCTGTTGTGACGCAGACTTGCTCACCTCATACATGTGCTTGCAAGCCTTTCTATACTTTCTCTTTTATTCATTTATTCATGTATGCATTCATTCATTACGTTCCTTTTTTCATTATCTTCCATTTTACGTTACATAATACTTTCATTACATTCATTAACATTCAACACAAAGCTAAGGGAAGACATACATACATAATAAGGAACATACATAAACATACACCATCACCATACAGGCAACATCATACATTCATAACACACATCAAACATAAGCCATCACATCATAACCAGGCCTATCTCCCCATATTACCCCTTAAAAACCACTTGGAAAACCTTAAATCCAAATTAGGCGCATGGGACCTTCCAGGCACATGAGCATAAAAATTCTAAGTGTAAAACAGTTTGGGCGCATGGGCACTATTTGGGCGCTTCTGCCCTATTCAGGCGCATCACCAACACTTAGCCGTTTCAGTCACTTTGGACGCATGGCACTATTTAGGCGCATGGAACTATTTAGGCGCATGGTACTATTTAGGTGCATGTCCAACACTTAGGCGCTTGCGCCACTGTTTAGGCGCATGGCCAACCCTTGGGCGCATGGCCAACACTTAGACGCAGGGGCCAACATGCTAGGCGCATGGGCCACTGTTTAGGCGCATGACCCACCCTTGGGCGCATGGCCAACACTTAGGCGTCTGGGCTCTCATGCTGGGCGCATGGGCCACTGTTTAGGCGCATGGGCCACCTCTGGGCGCATGGACCACTGTTCATGTTCATCAGAACATTCTGAAATATTTTCTATGCTATCAATTTCACCCGATTGCTATTCTAATCATACCCAAACACAGATCTAACATACTAAGGCCATCTAAGTATGCTAATCATCACTAACCCATAATCATCACTATAACATGCATACATACATACATCACTTCGAACATCAAGCCATAAACTCACGGTTTCTTTCAAAATGTTTGTTTAGTATGCATAATAGCCCCAAATCAGTTGAAAATCAGTAAAAGAGGGGTTCTAGAAACTCACCTTGAAGCAGGTCTTCGTGCTAGTCACTTCTACTAGCAGATTAAACTCCAAGTTCTTGAGAACAACTCTAAATCATCAAGAACCTCGGTCAAGATGTTGTGAATTTGGTTTAAACCGAACAAACATCAAGAGGACTTACCATTTACAGCTTCTTCTTCCTTTTTCTCTCTCTAGAACCGAGCTCTCTCTCTCTTCTTATTTTTCAGCCGCTTGAAGAAGGTGAAGAAGAAAGAATGGGCAACCATGCCCCTTTAAAACCTTAAAGTAAAAAGGTTTTATACTTTGTACACTTTATCCCCCTCCACTTGTGCACAATTTCTATTCTTTCTATTTACTTTTCTATTCCTTCCATTTAAATAGAAATTCGGGGTGTTACAATTGTATTGATTTAGCTCTTGGTTTATGACGTAGGATAAACAATGGATGCTTAGATCGTTTTTTGGTTACTAATATTATAATACATGATAAAAGAAAGAAGAGTAAATTACAAATTATATCCTTTATTAGTATATAAAATTACATGTTATGTTCTTTAGTTTTAATAATTGCATGGAATCTTCTTTTTAAAAATAATTTGCATATCTATCGTCCTTTAAACTAACCTTAATTCAAATTCATGGTTAAGTCATGCATTTGCTACTCACATGAGAGTATTTATATATATTACATGCCTACAATGAGTCAAAAATAGTTTTACGTCGCTTCATTCCTGTCGCCTTTATGTTAGAGTGTCCAAACTTGAATATCTAAAATTTTCAGATAGTTGAAATCACTATCCGTACCCGTATCTAAAATTTTGAATACCTAAAATTAGATATCCGAAATCTTGGACACAGATACCGAGCTATTCGGACTTCTAAATTTCTTTATTGTAATTATAAAAATAATATAAAAATAACACATGTTAATAAAAGTTCAAATATATAGTAACAAGTACCAACCAAAAATAAAAAAACCTTTAACACTTTAAAAACTATAACACAAGATTTTTTTAAAATTATCCAAATAAATTAAAATTCTTTTTGTTATATTTAGAATGTTAAACGTTTTTTTTTGTTGGGACTTGTTAGTGTATATTAGGACCTTTTTGTACGTATTGTTTTCCATTATTTTCATAATAACATATATCTAATTATTGCAAAAAGAAAAAAAAGTTCAGATATTCAAATCGCTATTTGTATTTATATCTGAAATTTTGAATATCTAAACATTAGATATCCGAATACTTATAGTGATTTCTACTATCCAAAAATTTCAAGTATCAAACTTGGAATATATAACATGAAGGCGACGGAAATGAAGCGATATAAAAACATTTTTGACTTATTGTAGGCATGTAAAATACTTAAATGCCCCTCATGTGAGGGGCACATGCATGACTTAACTGTAATTTTTAATGAATATTGTTTAAAGAACAATGTGTGAGCAAACTTTATATAAAAAGGACATACGGTGTAATTATTAAAACTAAAGAACACACGGTGTAATTTCATGTGTTAGTAAATGAAAATTTGTAATTTACTCAAGAAAGAATAAATAAGTAAATCAATAAATAATAATCAAAATAAACTAAGGTTATGTATATATATACATATACATATATATATATATATATATATATATAATATATATATATATATATATATATATAATATATATATATATATATATATATATATATATATATATATTGTAACGCCCGGTTGTTTCCCTTCAAGCCAAGAAAGAGAAAAAAGAGAAAGAAAAGAAATAAAGCGCAAAATCGAGGGACCAAACTTGCCAAAACATGAGAAGGTTTGGAAGAGTGGGGGATTAAGAGGGGAGGGCAGCCCACGCCCTCCCCCACACTCACAAAATTCGGCCAATAGAGAAGAGAGGGAGAAAAAGAGGGTTTCAAGCTTTGGTTTCGTGGATTCAAGCGCAAAAGTTGAGGCAAGCGGGTTTGTGAGAAACTATACTCGAAGAGGCTTTTAAGGTGAGTTCTAGGACCCCTCTTTTACACTTTTTCAACTGATTTGGGGCTGGAACACATAGTAAGACCCGTTTTTGAAATGTGTGTGTGTTGAACCCGTATGTATGTGTTTGTGTATGATTCGTGTGGGGTTTGTTTTCGGGCTTGTGTGTGCTTGAATGGTGTTGTGGTATGTATTCTTAAGGTTTAGGATGATTGATTTGAGCTTAGAGCATGTTTGAGAGAGTTTGGAGGCCGAAAAGTGCATATTAGGTTCGGGATGAACTGCATTCTACATCAGCTAGGGCAATGCGACCGAATGGCATGCGACACGAGGCCATACGGCCGAAAGGCATGCAACTGAAGTCCATGAGCATGGATGACATGCGACTGAGGTCCATACGCATCTGAGTCGTGCGACTGAGGTCTGTTCGCATGTGAGTTGTGCGATTGAAGGTCCATACGCCTAGGTACTCATCCGCATTAAGTTCATTCGCCCATGTGCCCATCCGCATTAGTGCCCACCCGCATTAGTGCCCATCCGCATTAAGTCCATTCGCATAATGTTCAGTCGCCTGATGTTCATTTGCCTAAGTGTTCAGTCGCCTGGGAGGTCATGCGACTAAAGGGTGTCCATACACTCAAGTAGGGCTTGTGCGCTCGAAAGAACATAGTTTAACTTTCTGACTTTCGGGTGTAACGCCCCGTTCCCGGACGCTTACAGCTGGATTCTCATCACACATAAAACGTATAATTATATTTGTATTTCATAAAATCGTAGCAGAAAACTAAAACAATCTTTCATTTCCATGTAAATGCTATTGCAAATTAATACAACATTCATTACAAAATAGCTTGTTCGCATTACAATGGAAAAACATTAACCAAAAGAATGCCATCCCAAAAGAGCTGAGTAGTCACCCGTGCCATCCTCAGCAATCATTACCTGCCAACTGGAAACACATCAAAGTCAGCATTGTTGAGTGAGTTCTAGTTTTATAAATAAAATATACTTTACTTTACATTCGTTCGCGATCATACATCATACATACATACAGATAATATCAGTATTATCTTCATCATTCCGTTCATTAACTTTGCTCATTCAACGTGTTACATTATCGTTCACTTCTCTATCTAGATCCAGTCAGACTTTACCCTCTTCGTGGCACTCAGCCACGATTACTGAGGTCGAATGACCAAGATCCTGTTCTGTACATTATTCCGATAATTCATTTACGTTCATTCATACTTCGTTCTTTCATACAAAATCTTTCGTTCATTTATACTTTCGTTCCTTCGAGTCTGTTGCGACAACAGGGTCGCTCACCTCATTAACAATCCCAACGACTTCGCGCTATCCGAGTCTGTTGCAACCATAGAGTTGCTCACCCCAATTGCCAATTCAATGATATCATGCTATCCGAGTCTCCTGCAACCATAGGGTTGCTCACCTCATGGCAAATTCACAATAACGCCCTGTCCGAGTCTGTTGCAACCATAGGGGTGCTCACCTCATAGCAATCTCAAGGATTGCATACCATCCGAGTCTGTTGCAACAACAGGGTTGCTCACCTCATTTATGTGCTTGCAAGCCTTTCCTTCGTTCGTTCATCATTCAATAATGCATGCATTCTTACTTTATTTTCCTCTTTCATTATCTTTCACTTTACGTTACATAATACTTCATTCATTCATTAACATGACACGTAAAGCCACCAGAAAGATAACATACATCATAATAAGGAACATATCACACGCAATCATCATCATCATACAGAGCAACATCATACATATGTAACAAGCCTAAACATGAAACACCATCATCGTCATGCCCAACATGCTCTCTAAGGCCTCAATCGTCATCTTACATGCTCTTACGAAAACCTTTACGTCAAAACTTACATCTGCCCTTTCTCCCGAAAGTCAGAAGTCAAACTACGCTTCCCACGGGTGCAACAGCCCTATTCGGGCGTATGGACACCCTTCAGTTGCGTGGCCTCCATGTGACTGAACACTATGAAAATGAACTAATGCGGATGAATACCCATGCGAATGAACGTTTGGTCGTGCGAATGGACAATGCGGATGAACCTCAAGCGAATGGGATTAATGCGGATGAGCACTTATGCGACTGGACCTTCAGTCGCAGGACCTCCATGCGACAGGCCTTTCAATCGTGCGAATGGACATTCAATCGTGCAAATGGACCCCAGTCGTGCGAATGGACCCCATCGCACCCTAATCGCCCTTATGGCCTCCATTCGGCCTCCAGTCGGTCGCCTAGCCCTAGCTGATGCAGAATGCAGTTCATCCCGACTGCAGCCGAGGATTTTCGGCCTCCAAACTCATCTAAACCCATTTTAAGCCCAAATCGACCATCCTAAACCTTAGGAATTCATACCACGACACCATTCAAGCACACACAAGTTCACAATCAAGCCACAAACGCATCATACATACACATACACATACACAAACGGGTCAACATACATACACTCAAAAACCCGATTTCAGATGTTTTCCAGCCCCAAAATCATTAGTAAACAAGTAAAAGTGGGGTTATAGAACTCACACAAACGACCACGACGAGTAGAGCTTCGGTTTGACTCGTTTCTCAACAACTTTGGCTACTCGAACCAACCCGAACCAACACTTTTCCTCTTTTTCTCTTCTTTCTCTCTTCTCCTCTTTTTTTGGCTGATTTGTGAGTGTGGGGGAGAGGGTGAGGGTTGCCCTTTCCCTTATATACTCCCACTCACCCGAATTTCTTTCGTTGGCGAGTTTGATCCCTCGACTTTGGACTTTATTTCTTTTCTTCTTTAGTTGGCTTCAAAATAAATGAATAAATAATCGGGTGTTACATCGGGGAGATGCGTAGAGGTAGGCTTTGACTTGGAGGGTTCCCAAGGGTTCATGTAAGTTGACTTTTGAGGTCGTAGACGTTATGATGGGCACATACGATGATGTATGATGTTGTATGTTTATGCTTGATAATGATGTTGTATGTTTATGCTTGATGATGATGTATGCTATGTATGTATGATAGTACCGTGTATGGTGATGTTTTATGTTTATGTTGATGTTCCTTTTATTGTATGATATTTTCCCATGGCTTTACACTGAATGTAAATGAATAAAATGAAAGTATTATGTAACATAAAGTGGAAGATAATGAAAGAGGAATATAATGAATGGACACATGTATTAATGAATAAACAAAAAGAATGTAAGTCTTGCAAGCCTTATATGTTGGGACACGCCCCAATGTAGGATGTTAGCCCAACGGTGTGGTTAGCTACCCCAGAAGGATGCATATCGGGGTCCGTCTTTATGACCGACCATTTGTATGGAACCTTGTCGCTTACCCTAGATATTGTGGCTAGGTTGTTGTGCGCCATGACAGAAGGTCTATGATAGACTTTGGCCCAGTATCAGCTTTATGCATGACGGTGGGTATAGCACATAACAATGGTACACCTGAATTTACCCCTAGATACTGTGGCCAGGCTGTTGTCCGCCATGACGGAAGGTCTATTATAGACTTCGGCCCAGTATTAGCTTTATGCATGATGGAGGGGTAAAGTTTATGGTTTTGATGGAAAGAAACAAAGTAATGATGAACGTATGAATGAAAGTAAAAAAGTAAGAATGAATGAGAATGAAAGTAATGAAAGTGAATGGTAATGACGCACGATGAATGAAAGAAAGTATGAACGAACGATGAAGATAATAATGATATTATCTATGTGTACGTATGATGTGTGATCACATGCAAAAGTAAAGAATAGTTTTAACGAAGGATAAAGTATGTTTTATTATAAAACTAGAACTCACTCAGCAACGCTGACTTTTATGTGTTTCCAGTCGGCAGGTAATGTTGCTGATGATGGCACGGGGTGTCTACTCGGCTATTTTGGATGGCATCCATTTTTATAATGCTTTTGTGATGCAATGCAACATGTATTGTAACCTGATAACGATGTATTGTTGTGTAAAAGCTTTTATAATGAAATAAGATATCTATTTTGATGATTCCGCTGCAATGCTTTTCTTTAATTTAATGAAAGTACATGTTTTATATGTAATGATTGACCATCTGTAAACGTTCCAAGAAAGGGGCCTTACATATATATATATATATATATATATATATTATATATATATATATATATATAATATATATATATACGTAATATATATATATATATTATATATATATATTATATATATATATATAGTATATATATATATACATATATATATATATATATGTATGTATGTATATATATATATATATATATATATATATATATATCTATATATACATGTATATATATACGTATATATATATATATACGTATATATATATATATACGTATATATATATACGTATATATATACATGTATATAGATATATATATATATATACGTATATATATACGTATATATATATATATATATACGTATATATATACATGTATATAGATATATATATATATATATACGTATTATATATACGTATATATATATACGTATATATACGTATATATATATACGTATATATATATATATATATATCTATATACATGTATATATATACGTATATATATATATATATATCTATATACATGTATATATCTATATACATGTATATACGTATATATATATACATATATATATATATATATATACATATACAGGAGAGGGTTCTAATGAAAACCATATTTTATTTGAAAACTAAAAAAACCACTAATCTACCATTGATTTGTGTAATCTATGGTTGAGATCACACAATGGCAAGATTGTAAATAAATGATAGATAAGGGATTTATTGATAAGGTTGTAGGGGTATAATAGGCAAAACGTATTTATAAAGATATGGAAACTTTTACTTTTAGTTAATATAATTCCTAAAATCTCTCTCTCTCTCTCATTCATTTCTTTTAATTTTTAAAACTAGATGCATGTATGTGTAAAAAAATTACGTATGAATCTTAACATTCAATAGACCTGAATGTTTTATCAACATGGTAGTTGTAGTATCTAAGATACATACACGTATGAATACCTTTATGTAATATAACTTAACTTATGTACTATACATATGTGACAGGGGTGTTACGTATATGTAACAGGAGTGTTACGTATATGTAACAGGAGTGTTACGTATATGTAACAGTTGTCTTACGTATACGTAACAACGATACAAAATGTTCGTCTTGTTCATTTGTTCTTCATGAGCCTTATACCATTTTTGTATCTTGTTCATCTTCATCTTCATAGCTATGATACTTACATATAAGTACGTCATGAGTGGGTACATATATGTATTATATCCGGATACCCATTTTCCATTATCTTCATCACCATCTTTATTAGGGTTACATATAACTAAATGTGTTCATTATCATCTCTTATTTTTCATTTTGATATTACTAGTTCTATCTACATTACTTTTATACAGATTAAATCAGGTTGCAATCATCATCAGATATCTTTTTTACTGATGAAATCATGTTGCAAGAATAGTGATGGATAACTTCAGATCATTTCAAGAGGAAACTACGACAGCGATCTTGAACCCCACATGCAATTAAAGATCAATATAAACAACAGACGGAATTATTACGGAAGGAAGGGCTGAGGTGCATTCAATGTAATTGAATATCATCACAACAACAAATCTAATCTTCAAAATCATCGTCATCTTCGAACTTACTACCTGAACGAATCGAATAAAATATGATGTAAGATTAAATAACCTCGTTGAGCGATTATCATTAGCGAATTTTCATTGTCATCATCAAAGAAGAAAACTTGTGAATAATCATACTCTATATTTTGCCTAAAGAAGGTACATATGAGTGCATCATAAATGTTAGAAAGGATAAATGCTTTTGGTTAACAAGTTAACAAAATTAGGAGATAAATCAGCAAATTTGAAAAACATTAAAATTAAATGGGTTTTAAAATTACCTAAACACCCTTTAGAATATATAAATTAAAAACAAATTCTAAAATATATGATTGGTTAGAATGGTTTTCATGGTTTTTAATTAAAATGGTGGTTTTTATTTGATCCAAGTCAATACTAGACAGGAACGAGCGATCTCTCTTTCTTGGATCGTTGTTTGCGACAGACCGATTGAGACAGATCTAGAGATAGAAAGAAAAAAGTCACTCGAAGCTCTGCCCTTTTCATTTCTTTTTTCTTTGAGTTGCGGTAGCTTATCCTCTACATATATATATTATATATATATATATTAAAGAAAAATTGCAAAAAGAGTCTTTATGGTTTGATCATAATACAAGTTTAGTCTCTAGATTTTAAAAATTATAATTTAGTCCAGACATTTGAAAGTTTGTTGCAAAATTAGTTCCCATCGTTAGTGTCTGTTAGATTTTAACGATTTGGGGACTAAATATAAAATATAATTAAACCATAGGGTACAATTTGCTCAAAAAATTTAAAAAGAATTTGAAAATCAAATAAAATTTAAAAGAAATTAAAATCAAACATAAGAAATTCAAATAAACATCAATAACAAATTTCAATAATTTTTGAAAAATAAAATAAATGTTATAAAATCAAATCAAATTCAAACTAAATAAAAGTAAAAATAAAACGTATGCATGTGATTTAAATAAAATAAATTAAATAAAAATTTAAAGTAAAATTGAATAAACATTTATAAAATTCGAAGTAAATATTGAAAAAATCATATTAAAGTTAAGAAATAAAAAATGGTTCGATTTCATTTTTCATTTTCTTGGATTTATGCTTTCACAAGGTTTTCGTATTCTTCGATTTAAACATTACATATGAACTTCATCAAAAATAATTATAATAAAAAGAAATTTAAGCATACATCTTATTTTCTCATTTTACTTTCATATGCATTATATTGTTACTTTTATTTAATTTTTAAATTTGGTTTAGTTTTTTAACCTTTATTATATTTTTTAACGATTATTGAATTTCTTTATTAAATATTATTTGAATCTTTTAAATTTTCATTTTTATATAATTTTTTTAGTTTTTTAAAATTTTTGAGAAAATTATGCAATTGGTCCCTATGGTTTGACCATATTGCATATTTAGTTCCCAGATCGTTAAAAGCTAACGAACACCAACGGTGTGGACTAAATTTACAAAAAACTTTAAAATGTTTGGACTAAATTTGTATTTTTAAATTTAGGGATCAAATTTGCAATGTGATCAAACCACATAGACAATTTTTGTAATATTCTTTAAATTAAATGAGAATCATAGTTTTATTTGGAATCAAAGAAGAGAAAACGTGATATAAGACTACTTCAATAAATGTTGACCTAATTCCTTGATTGACGGCTTTTTTTCACATTCTTATCTTCACAAACTTAACTTTAGAGAGGATAGGGATAATAGTTCTCACTTCAACCACCATTTGTTCCAACAATTTACACCCTTCGCCTCTCAATCACACTTCAGTTCTTTCATCACTCTCCACAACCCACCAACCGTGTGATCAATGTGATCCACCGTAGCACCACGCCACCACCACAAAGTCAGCCTTTCTTTCCCGTTGAGTTGTCAATGCACCACCGTGTACGCATTGGCAAAGCTTAGTGGGTGGGGGTGGGGGACTCTTGTCATTAGTGTTATTTAGATCTAGTAGTGTAAATTTTTTAATATATATAAAGTATGTCTCCTTTAAAACGGTTTAGTTTCTCCCCACCCGACTATAGTGTGGTTCAAACTCCGCCATTGCGTCTACACATCACTTACCTATTTAGCATCCAATGCGACTCAAAATTCTCGATTCTGAATCAAAACATTAGGTACCTAATTTTGAATTTAGGTACAGTTTCTTTTTTTTAACAAAAAGTTCTGAACATCATTAATGATAATATCCTCGCTGCAACATCAAGTTATGTGGCATTTCAATTTTTAAATAGAATTTTAAACTTTGTCAACGCCGTCTATGTTTCATTTTAATTATATCAAGGTACGTGTGTTGTTAGCACACCCTTCAACGTCCAGGTTTGCGCCAACGTTTTGACATTAGTTTATTTTATGATTTTACTGTCCAGTCACGTTGTGTTTTGTTTTTTATATGAAGTTTCGAATGTTATTAACAACGTCTAAGTTTCGCTTTTATTATATAAATTCATACAAGTTATTAACATTCGCTTCGGCACACGGGGTCATACCAACGTTTCTACATATGTTTTCCTTGATTTTATGCTTCCGTAGCAACGCATGATTTTTAATACTAGTTTTTCATATATACTGAAGTTTTTTATTTGTCTTACAGCCAAATAAGACTAGACATTAGTATAGGTATTAAGAGTTTCTTACAAAAATGGTCATTGTGGCATGGCCCGTTACACGATTAGTCTACAAGTACCATTTTTATAAGTTTTATCATCAAGTACGTCAAGTTATACCAAAAATGTTTGTGACTTGAATGGAGGTTAACGTTGTCTATTCAACATGTGTAAAATAACTCTTATACCTCTTGTAAAATTAATATATATATATATATATATATATATATATATATATATATATATATCAATGAAAAGTTAATAAACTAAATAGGGTCTCTTGACCAACCAACTTTACTTCTCTACTGCTAAATAACTGTTATGTCATTGTTTTCGGCCAAACCCACCCTGATCATCTTTTTGTAAAACATTATCATCACGTCACTTATCAACACAGCCATCAACTCCTCCACCTGTGCCTTCCCTTCTTTGTCTTTCATCTATGATCATCACATTGTGCATATTAGTGTTGACGGTGGTAAAGTGGTTACGACAAGAAGCACCCCCAAATTTGTTTTTGATATGAAAGATGGTGGCGAGAAATAGTGAAGTTGGTGAGAAGATGATCGTGGTTATGGATTTGGTTCTTAGTGAGAGGGTGGCGAGTGGTAATAGCGATCGACAAAGATGAAAAATGGCTTTTATGATACGAACTTGACTGGTTAAAAGTTGAATCAAAAACTCGTAACCAATCTCTATTCAAATAAAAATCCATTAACTCAAAATTTAGTCAAATAAATCAAACAATTGATCTAAAAGGCAATTGTAATCATGGTGATAGTAATAATCCAATCAATCGTGCCCTTCAATGCCTAAATCATTCATAACTCTGCATGAAACACCCGAATCTAACTCATAACTCATTTCATATGAAACAAACTCAAATGAGACTATATAAACAACGACAAACACTACATTTGATTCCTTTAACTTATTCGAGCATCCAATTTCTCTTAAAACGCTCTCTCACACGATTCTTGATCATCATCTTCTTTCAAACCTGCAACTAAGTCGAGATCAATCCTCTGCACATATTAAACAAAAATTAATTGAGGAATTATACTCAATATCACCTCTTGAAGCTTCGCAAGTCTTGAAGCTTCGCAAGTCACCAATCAAATCAAATCTACTCAATTAACCTTAGTCACAGTTATTATTAACTCTATATCTAAAAGGCAATTGTAATCATGGTGATAGTAATAATCCAATCAATCGTGCCCTTCAATGCCTAAATCATTCATAACTCTGCATAAAACACCCGAATCTAACTCATAACTCATTTCATATGAAACAAACTCAAATGAGACTATATAAACAACGACAAACACTACATTTGATTCCTTTAACTTATTCGAGCATCCAATTTCTCTTAAAACGCTCTCTCACACGATTCTTGATCATCATCTTCTTTCAAACCTGCAACTAAGCCGAGATCAATCCTCTGCACATATTAACAAAAATTAATTGAGAAATTATACTCAATATCACCTCTTGAAGCTTCGCAAGTCTTGAAGCTTCGCAAGTCACCAATCAAATCAAATCTACTCAATTAACCTTAGTCACAGTTATTATTAACTCTATATCTAAAAGGCAATTGTAATCATGGTGATAGTAATAATCCAATCAATCGTGCCCTTCAAGCATGAAACACCCGAATCTAACTCATAACTCATTTCATATGAAACAAACTCAAATGAGACTATATAAACAACGACAAACACTACATTTGATTCCTTTAACTTATTCGAGAATCCAATTTCTCTTAAAACGCTCTCTCACACGATTCTTGATCATCATCTTCTTTCAAACCTGCAACTAAGTCGAGATCAATCCTATGCACATATTAAACAAAAATTAATTGAGGAATTATACTCAATATCACCTCTTGAAGCTTCGCAAGTCTTGAAGCTTCGCAAGTCACCAATCAAATCAAATCTACTCAATTAACCTTAGTCACAGTTATTATTAACTCTATTTTTATCAAATCTATACCAAATCATGTAATTGTTTTCACCTACACACTCATATAAGTATGCTTAACAAAATCCTTAGGGTTAATTTGATTAACAATATCAATTTCATGTGCAATTGAATTAATCTGGGATTAGGGTTTAAGTGAATTGAGGACTAAATTTAACTTCTATGTAACTTTATCTAAATTTGAACAAAATTCGATTCTTAGCTTACCACCTAACTAGTTAACACACGCGCGTATCATAGGGGAGTCCCGGGTTCAACACTTGACACCCACACTTCTTTTTAAATCATATATTTAAATAATTTTAATTCAGAAAATAATTTTATATTATTGTATTAGTAAAAAATTATTTGTTAAATAATATGACCTAGAAGTTATTATTAAATTGTTGAAATTCTAAAAGTTTTAATTTCATATTTTTCTAGTTTTTAAAGATTGTAAATGTTATAAAATATAATAAAATTTATTTATAAGTTTTAAAAACTATAAATTCTTCTACATAAAATATATATCATATAACTTTAAATCAAATTTATTGAAAATACAATTTAATTAAATAATTAATTTTTAAACTAATTACTTTTCACACTTTAATATTCAAACTCTATTTTATCAATAACTATAAATTAAATATATAAATTATATTTAATAATTTTAATTCATTCATTTTCATTACTATTTTTAAATCTTATCAAATATTTTTATTTATTTTATCAAGTTATATACTAAATCAAGGACATTATTTTTAAGTTATGTTTTAATCTGAATCCTAGTTATATCTAGTTTTAAACCTTAATCAATATCTAGTGTTCAAATCATATTATTATTCTAATTTAGACACTTTTTCTTAAGTTAATTCAAGAGAAAACTTTTGAAGTCTATTCTTGCATTCTAGTAGTCAAATAACTTACATATATCAAGTGAGTAGCTTTAGCTTATTTTTATGTGTTAATTATTTGGAGAAATCATCTGCAACTTTACAATCAATTGTTATTCATTGTTTTTATATTTAAAATTCAATGGTAATCATGTTATGTTATTAGTTGCAATTATATGTTTAAAGTTTGATAAACTAGAAGTCAACATGATTATATATTTATACAAACTATGATAACAATGATAGACCTATTGTTTTAACAAACCCATAACATTTGATTATTTGAGAGTAACTAGTATTAATTCTATATTAAATCTTGTTTGAAAGCGAGAGACGGGAGTGCTTAGATTTTCCTATTATTTCTTTAGTTTAATGATAGTTTGGTCATTTTAAAAGAAATAAAGGTAAAGTTAATGTTCTTTCAAACTAGAGGCAATTTTGTTATGTCTTGACATACTTAGTGTGAAGATGAAATCTAAGATTTAAATTTAAAAATGAACCATAGATCTAAGTATCGTTTGTGTGATTAACTCTTGTGAAGCGAATGTGGGACTAGCTCGTTTGGTAGAGGTTTTGTCTTTAAAGGAAAGGTTTTGGGTTCAAACCCAAACAATAATATAATTTGATGTAATGTAAAAGTATGATTCTTTTAGCGTTAAAAAACCAACTACTCTCGTGAATAATACTTTGATAAAAGTCCAGAATTACATGTGGGTTAGAGCTGGTAGTGGTGAACATAAAGTTATGCCTTATTGACTTTTTTTAGATGCAATATCTTATTTTCAAAAAAATTTCCGGCAACATGTTTTCACCACTAGCTTTTGAATTGAAGTGTATGTTCGTTTTTCATGTTATCGATTTGGGTTTTATTTTTAATTTTGTTATTAAGACTATAATTATTTTCAATCATATCTGTTGACTTCTCTTATAACTATGTAAAATACTATTTTAATCCCTTTGTTAAAAATAATTATTTTTATTTAAAAGTTTAAAAATAATCATTTGAGTAAATTATTAATTTGGTCCCTCTGAATTAGTTATTTTAATCATTTGAGTTTAAAATAAGTTTTCTAACAAATCAAGCCATATGGTTTGATTTGTTAGAAAATTATTTTGTGAACTCAAATGATTAATATGATCAAACCATATGAACCAAAATAGTAATTTAATTTAACCAATTTAATCCAATAGTTTCAAAAAAAATAAATAAATTCCATCCACTCTGTTAACATCCTTATGAACTTCTTTAAAAGTCTCCCATGTTTCCATCACATGAGAGGTGTTTTAGTCAATTTAACTTCAAAAAACTCTTCTTATGTAAGATGTTTTGTTTTTGTCATTTTAATCCATAAAATCAAATGCAGTCAAATAAAAATACGGCAAACAAATGCAGTGAAGAAGCCTTCATGATGAAAAAATGCATTTTGCCCCGGTTAAAATCAAACAACTATAACATATAACAACTATGACAATGCACAAGAATTTGAAAGAAAAATAATGCAAACCTGGTATGGATCGAAGCCATAACCTTGTATTGAAACGTACCACAACAAGACAACTATGATGGCAGATTCTTTGAAAGACCAATAGAGAAGTCACATGTCTGTGAAGCCGAATCAGTAAGGAGTCATGGCTTGTGAAGCCGATTATCCTTTTTATTTGATTATCTTTACTTTCTAATTGATTATCTTTATATAATATATTCAATTTAATTTTTTATAAATGTCCATGTGTCTCTTTTTTATTAGTGGTTTAATATAGAGGAGTCGTAGGTTGTGAAGTTAATCAATAAGTAATCGCAGCTTGGCAAGCCAATCGAAAAATGATTGCAGTTTGTGATATCAATCGATTGTAGGTGTCGAGTATGGAAAGTGAGAACCAAAAAAATTATTTTTTTTAGTTCAATTAATTAAAATACTCATCATGTGAGAGACACATAGAGGACTTTTAATTGAATTTATGGTTGATGTTAACGGAATGAATGATATTCATTACTTAATTGTAAAAATGGTAATTTTTAACTTTTGAATCAAAATAGTTATTTTAAACAAATCATAAAAATAAAAATAAAAACAGTAATTTACTCTATGACCAAAAATTTGATGTTATATCACATTGGTGAATATTACTTTGGCAAAAGTTAGATGTAGGTTAGGGAAGGTAGGGGTGAGCACAAGGTTTTGTGTCACATTTTAAGTTGATGAAAAAAATATCCCACTCATCAACTTCCATGTGTACGATGTTTTATTTTCATTGTTATTTCCGACAACACGTTTCCATGAGTACGTAGCTTTTGATTTAAAGTGAATGTTGGTTTTTATGGTTTCGACTTGGATTACTTTTCAATTTTAGCTACTTAAGATTATTATTATATTCGATCGTAATTTGTTTTGTTTTGTTTTTTTATTATTGTTTTCAGATTTGATGTTATACCATCAGCGGTGAATAGTACTTCGGCTAGAGTTACATGTAAGTATAAGGTTTTGTCTCACGTTTTTATTCTTCATTTCTTATTATTTAAGATAATAATTATTTTCGACTATAGTTTATTTTTCTTTTATAACAATTTTAATAAATTTTAAACATACTAGTGTGATATGTTTATTAACATTTACGTCTATGTGTAAATTCGATTCGAAACGCAGTTATGAATCACCTTTTACAAGTTACCAAAACACAAACTTACAAGTTATCAAATTAAGGTTTCAACCTATTTATAGTTTTTTTATGTTTCGGTCAAATATCTTATAAAATCGGAACATAATTTATTGTTTGTGGCGTGAATTTTATAACTTTTTTTTTCATATAGCTTCGAATAACTTTAATGTGCCGCAACAAAATGTAATTCTGAGTGTCAATGTGACATAAATTTTACACTAAGGGGTTGTGTTCCGTTGCAACTCACAAGACGTTACTAGCTTAAGTTCATATAAATATTATGATGGGCTTTGATGGTTATAAACAGCGTTGAGACATGAGATCTTTTATAAGCAATTCATATCGATTGCTAAAACAAAACCAATGTTGATGGAGACCTATACCAGCTTAACCACTTTAATAAATGAGCTCAACTTTCCACCTAAAGGCTACACGAGACTCGTCCAAAATAAGAATCTAGTTTCTTACATTAATTTTTAATAAGGTTCATTTTATATAATATTAATTACTAACTTTTATTTGTTTATGATATGTATATTTTGTTATACTAAGTTGTCATGACTATTTGTTTTTTAAATTTTTAACTTTTATATCTTTAATAATTTTAATCTCAATTTTTGTTCACTTTCAAATTTGATCACCTTGCTTTTCATCTTTTACAAAAATTTTTGTTAATGTTATGGTCTAAATTTTACGAGTTACACCCTGCAATTTACGTGCATGATTCAACACTTGTACACAAAAATTTTTTTTGTTTAACTGCTCTAATGTGCGGTTCAGGATCGACTTATTTATTACTCCAGTTAACCCTCTATGGCTTTCAGGTATGATTTTCAAGTATGGTTTCGTCTTGGTCTCTGATTATATATCCGTTGACACGGTGGTTAACCCTTTAGGGTTTCTAATTGGGGATTGCTTTTGTTGTTTTCTTTTGTTGAAATTCAATTAAGCTTTTTGGTGTTGTTGCATGCTGAGAGTATACTTAGTATGGTTTTACGCCTCCCTCGCAACACAGGAAAGAGGGCTTAATACTAGTTGATAATCTAACTTTCATACTTCAAGTAGTATAATTTAATTTTTACATTATAGGTAGCAAAATTACAAAACTGACATTTGCACCCTAAATCTAGAACTGTTATAACGGTCGCAAAAAGATAAAAAATATATATTGGTCGCACACCGGTCGTACATTCATCAATCATAAATACTTTTAAAATAAAAACATTACGTGGTTGCAAAACGAACGTAAAATTCCAGTCGCTAATTAAATGATCGAAGAAAGCAGTCACGTACCAACAACGTATAGATATAGAAACTACACCGGGACATCAAAGTTGTTCAAACGTATAGGCAATTTAGAAAAAGACTATCAATAAACCAACCAACCTCATACATAAAAAGAAATATATATATATATATATATGTATGTATGCGCGCGCGCGATATATAGCCATTTAATTCTGGAATAGCTAGGGAGTTAAATCGTTCGGAACATATATATAGCTCATAGTTTGTAAAACATAACATTTGTTTTATAGAACGATCGAGCTAGCTATTTCTTGTTACATGTTCTTAATGTTCTTCGTAATCTTCCTCAATTCTTCGTTTAGTTATGAAAGTCATTTTGATTTGCATATTGGCTTCGATCTACTTACATGGCAACAAAGGAACAACCAATCTACCAGATAATGCTTTTGTGCCAGCGATCCTAGCGTTTGGGGACTCCTTATTAGACACCGGGAACAATAACTATCTCAAGACTCTTACTAAAGCTAATTTCCGCCCTTATGGTAAGGATTTTATGGATGGAAAACCAACCGGAAGATTTACCAACGGGAAAACATTAGGCGATCTTTTGGGTACCTATTCTTTTACTTAGTTTCTTTAGTTTTCGCTTAATTGTGTGATTACTTATATGTTCATATAATCTAAAAACATTGTCCACTTAATTAACCACCTTTTTAATGTAAAACGAGGTAGACGCTCACCATGGATGTGTTGAAGTAGTCCTTAACATGTTTATAACAATAACTATGTTGTTCACAATCGTCGCATTGCGACGAGAAGCTGGCTTGTGTACGTGTTTCTTACATGATTGTTGAATTATTGTGTTGTTTAAGTTGTAGTATATTTGAACAATCAATATAATGTAGATCCGTTCAAACATATAAAAACTTAAATAATGAACCTAAACAGAAAAACATATTTTACACAACACATGTACATAATACAAAAGACTCCTACATATTGACCCATCATATATGAAAAGATATCAGCTTTAATTTCCTCCATTTTAAATCTACTATCTTCACCTTCGTCTGCACGGAACAATAATGTCACATGAACTCCAATGCACAAAATTAGATAGGCAACATACAACCTTGCCTTATAAAAAGAACGTCTCATAGCCTTTTAAAATCTTTAACCAACCGTACTTTATTTACAAAAATAGTAGTAGAGGAAGCAATAAATAAACACCAGAAAACACATACTAGGTGTTATCGAACAGTAGTAGCACACATAATAAGCATTCAAGAGAACATCAAGACCAATGAATACCCGGACCGGATGGTAGAGGTCTAAGCGGAGGACAAAGAAGTAGAAAACACATAAACCTTGACTTGACAACAACGAATACCCAGACCGGATGATAGAGGTAAGCAACAGTACTAAAGAATAAAAAAAACACACTTAGTTAGAAGAAGTAAAATAATTACAATGCCAAAACTTTTAGTACTTCTATATCCCTGACCATGACTAATAATGTTTAATACAATAAATAACCAGTTATTCCCCTAAACATAATAAAAAATCAAAAGTTGCTGTAAAAAACAAAAAATTCTTTACAACCAAAACCTCATAATTATAAAATAAATTAGCCACTAACAAAAACCCTATAATAAAAAAAATCAAACACCAAGAACATTATACAACTCTTCCAAAAAAACAAAAAAAAAAAAGAATTCAAGCAGCATCATCATCACGTAAGACCATTTAGTAACAAATGATTAATCTATAAACTACAAATACTTTTATACTTTAACAAAAATATACAACTGTCATTTAATAAAAAGTTTATGAGTTATATAATGAGTTATATATCAATATGAATAATATTCTATCTATAAGCAATTAACATGTTTATGTGCAAGAGCCTAGCTAAACAAACATGGACTCAGGCTTGTTTATAAATTTTGCTCTAATATATTGTGTTTAAGGCCCGTAAGACCTATCTAAGTAGAGCCCGCATTGACCTATAAAACTACTATATTTCAACAATTTCACAAGTTTCTAATGACCCGGCTGCATCTTTAGTAAAAGCATACACCACATATAGCATTGCTTGATAAGGTTTAGGATGGATCACTTCGTGAGCAAAGGAAAAATCCTTCAATTAAGCAGACATTAAAACTCAACAAAAACACACACATGGACCAAACAATGTGATACAAAGCAATCCCCAAATTCCCTAAGATCGATTCCAGTAACTAAATAATAATAATCAAAAGCAAAGGATAGAGAATAATCTATTATAATTACGGTTCCTTCAATTCGTTTTTAAACATATAGGTAAATATATGCTGCTTAGAGTCGTTTTAAAAAAAACAGCCAAATCCGATGGTTGTGAGTGGGCCGGACGGCCGGTGTCCTACGAGTGGACCAGATATTGATGGATCTAACATAGAAGAGCAATAGATTATCGTTGGAGTAATCATCAGATTTGCCCCGTTACTGTTCGAAAGAAATATAAGGAAGAAAATAAAGAACTAGTATAGAGAAATAGAGTAAGATAAAAACCAGAATCTTCAATGCTTAACATGTGTTCAACGGAAAAACACGGGCCTATTCTTTGGTGGGATCTTCTTTTAGAGAGAGTTGTATAGGATTCGTAATAAGATGATCGATAACTTGGAAAATCTTAGAGTCGTAATTTCGCTTTAAGATTGAAACTATTTGGGTTCACACCAAATGTTCAATCAAATAAAATTCAAGTTCAAAAATCAAAGTGTTCAAAAATCTTTGACTTCTTGTGTTTGTCAAGATCATGAGCCGAGAAGAATCAACTCTACCCTAGCTTGGGGCTCTATCCGTTGGATCCCGCCAGGGGCTACCACGTATTGGACCCCGCTACCAGGGGCACAACCCCCAGAACCCTGCCAAGGGGACGTTGCCCCCTTTAACCTCCATTATTTAGGATGTATTATGTATCGAAGATCATAATAAACCCAAACAATCGTGCACTTCGCACCTCCTGACTTTTTTGATGGATATTATGAACATATTGGTCATTAGTCAATACAATTATACTAAGATATCTAACAAGAGGCACAATAGATATTTGATAGTAAATATGAAAAAGAAAGAACCGCCTTAATAATCGATCAAACAATTTGTATTTTCCCCCTTAAAGTTGTATACTATCCGGTTGTAGTGTAACTACAATTGTATTATACAATTCATATTTTTTATTTCTTTGTATGCCAATAATTTAATATTAAATTATCTTAAATCCCGTTTCAAGTACGCTTGAATTGGTCCGGCCAATGAACTAGCAAGTAGTTCAGTTTGATTTCCAATCCGGTTTTAAAAACATTGATGTAAATTATAAACCGAATCTGGAAGGGTGAACCAATATGTGAAGAAACTATGATCAAGTTATTAAAGTGTTTGTGCAATTTCATAGTCTTCAGCAAGTTGTTATTGACTTAGTTGAGTCTTTAAGTAAATGGTCGGAATAGTTACTTCCCCGTTCGAATTACATTTTCTTAGTGTTTATGGTAGTAGATTTCCATTTATGTATGAATCTCACTAGATTAATATAACCAACTAAGCATTCATTTTTAGTATGTAATTTCCACGTTATGCTACTAGTTAGTTTTCATTGATCATAGTAACACAGGATCCAAAAGCCAAAAAGTAGTATCAAAGTAACCACTTTGCTACATAGAGGCTAATCATGTCAAGCTCACATCCCAATTGGTTCAAAAATAGAAGGAAAAGTACATAGTTTCAGTGAGAAGCGTAGTGTCACCTAGCATTACATAATGCCTAAAAAGTCTAATTACTCAATATGAGCTTAGATTATGGGGATAAACTTGCAAGCACAAAGAGCATGGATTGCAACATGACATTAGGACATTAAAGAGAGACTAGATTGTTTTACACTAGATGCTAACTATCAAGCAGTCTTGGAAGAAGTGCTACCTATGCTATCAAAGAAGAATTCAATAGAAGAAGCATGGGATACACCCTAATTGATGTTAACCTAAACTAGATGAAGCTAGGTATGATCGGGTCACTAAATCTTAGGCACTTTCCTAGAGTTCAACAAGTTGTATTGACATAGTTCCATTCCTAAATGCATCATAGTAGGTTAGTAGCCAAATAATCTCTTATTTTATGATATCTTATATTGAAAGTTATTACACTTGAATTTCATTAATAGATTCCACTTTCTCCCAACTAGTTTTGTCCTCCATCCTTCTACTTTCACATACCAAAGATACCTTTTAGGAAATGTTAAGACAAATGATCTACCAACCAACAAGTGGTGATAAACAATCCAATAGCCAATAATTTACACAACCAATACTATTCCATCATATTTACATTTCCATAGAGAACTTGTCAATTCATCTGTATGTCTATTTAGAAAGTATTTATAAATAAAGGATTCATGGTACATCATAAAAATTTTATCCAAAATAATAATAAGAAACTATCTAAAGAAAAACACATCTTCCCATACCTTAAACATTATCTCCTTTACATAGAACTACGTATATAGCATGTTTCACGTAGTAGATAACATCGTCTTCATTTTCTTCCTTATTTTAACTACTCAGCTCTCATATGGTGAGTACGGTGATGTAAGTTGTGTTGTTATGCCACTATCATTATAACATTGCAAGAAATGATTAGAAGTAGTTCTCCTCTCCTAACAGTCATTAGTAGTTTTAACTTAGTTCTTGTTTCTATCTCGACCATTTCTTTGAACTCCTTGAAAAGTACAAATGCTTAATCTTGGGAATTGATAAAATATACAAAGATGTAACATGCATAGTCATTTCCAAGTACGAATACGCATTTCTTCCCTACATGCATGTGTACATGGGGATATAGGGCCACGGAGATCTCTATTGACCAAGTCTAGAGGGTTCAAGGACCTGAACTTAGCATGACTGGAAACCGGAGTTCTATTATGTCTTTTTAGTAAGTATGTATCGCAGACTTGACTAGCATAACTTATTTTCAGAATCCACTGAACCAAATTCTTTTGGGTCATATACCTAATTGCTTCAAAATGTAAATGATCTAACCTTGCATTTCATAACCATGTTTGATCCTTAGTATCTAATACAAGGAAAATTGGTGTTCCAGTCCTCAACATGATATTGCACAACCTATTCTTTGCTCTTCTGACCCTCATAAGCAAACTATGATTTTAATCATGTATAGATCTTACTTTATGATCACTCTACACCATATATTCATTAGTTGTACAAGGCTTAAGATGTTACTTTTAAATTTAGAATGCAATACACGTAAGAAATAATTCTATGTTCATGATTATTTCATTCCAATAGTATTGAACCTTTTCATTTGATCTTACATGATGTAGGCTCTATTGATTCAATGAGAATACAAGGAACAACTCTTCTAATTATTGTTGATTCACACAGAATGCCGCTAATCAGGATTTCATAATAACACAACACACTATGAGAGAGAGAAAAAGTATTTTTATAAAATTCAAAAGCTAACTTATCCCATTGCTTACATGCATATAAAAAAACATACCAAAAGTCGAAATGGGCTACAAAACATAGACGGTCCAAAATCTGGGCCAAAACTAAAGTCTAAAAAAATCTAAAAATAAGACAAAAATAAAATAACTCATATGCAAGAGTTATTGTCATGATCTTTGAACAACAATCTATATTGACCTTTCTCTTGGCTTGCTATCTTATTCCTTTCCTCAAACGCCTTTAGTCTTTGCTTGCTTCTTCTAAAGTCATTATATCTATATCAAGTATTGTTCTAAGGAAGAGACAATGCGAATAAATCTATTTGGTATAGTATTCAAGAGTTTTCGTTTTGGAGTTGATTGATTCAGATCTATTCCCATCTTGCTTTCCCTTATGACCATACTATCTACCTTTGTAAAGAACAAGTTTATCATATCATTATCATTCATTTGAAATAACTCAAACTCTATCATGAGTGTTTATAAATATGACTTCTACGATCAATCCACAACAACGTGCCTTGTTTTTAATGTGTTCCACATTTCCTAGTGGTTTTAAAAACTTGTTACTGTGGTATCACGGCTTCTAGTATTGTGTGAAATAGGTATGCAACTACCACCTTGTCTTCTACATGTTTGGTTGCATTCCTTTAATAGGTTCATTCGTCTTTGAAAGTGTGTTTGCTTATATTATGGTTTAAACATGTATAGCCCATATCATATAGTTTGTAACTTGTAGGATTAGATGTTGGTAATGTGATGGAAACCGTACTTCATTTTGTATTAATATGTTTTTACCCAAATTTCTGGATAGTGTTTCATACATGGGTATAATCATGTAATTTTCATATTGGTGACTTGTAATCTTTACGACCATACAGTTTCTTTTTCTAGACTATGTGATCAATATTAGAAGTCCAATGTTCTAGTTTTAAAGGAAAAACCTAGAACTAATAAACTTGTTTTGAATCTTGATTCCTTTTCTTTAATTTCAATTCTTTATTTTGAGCTTCAAACCTTATTTGTGATTTAAACAACTAAACAAATCAAGAAAACCTTTATCTTTGCTTTTTATCCCGATTCAAACACACCCTTGAACCAACCTTGATCCTATCCTTTGAATTTAATCAAACCTCACACAATCAAAATACTAATTACACGAATCACCCCTTTAATATTTTATACTTGTGATTGTTGTACCTAAATATTCATTATTAGGAGCTTAAGGTTCTATAATAAGGGGCTGTTTGATTGTGCTGACTCAGTATGAGTTGACTGAGTCAGAAGCTGACCCAGTCAGAAGATCTGACTGAGTCATACATCTGACTGAAACTTGAGTGTTTGATTATGTATCTGACTGACTCTGCTGACTGAAACTTGGGTGTTTGATTATGTATCTGACTGACTCTGCTGACTGAAACTTGCCTTTGTATTTTAACTTGTGATATGTAATCAATAGAAATTAATGAACTTTCAAAAGAACATAATAGCTTTAAAATTCAAAATGTCATACAAAATACAAGTTAAACATAAATCAACTTAACATAGATTACACATAATCCGAATAAAACACACCGAATTTCAAACATATTGCAAGAGTTAAACATAAATCAACTTAACATAAATTACACATAATCCAAATAAAACACACCGAATAAAACACATAATAGCTGGCAAGAGGCGAAGGCGGCAGCGGGCGTGGGTTGCAGCGGAAGCAGCAGGCGAGCGGGGGGGGGGGTACGATGGAGGCGGTCGACGGCGTGGGTTGTAGCGGAAGCTAGCTCGGAGGAGGAGGGCGGCGGCCGGCCGGGGGGGGGGGAGGAAGGTGGAGGTCGACCAAAGAGGAGAAAGGGGAGGAGTTTTTAGGGGTTTTTGGGTCAGACAACAATTTTGGGGGAGAAGATTTTTGGGTCAGACATGAACAAATCAAGGACTCGGTCAGCCTTACTTACCGGGTCAGACCACCCAGTCAGACGCATCAAACACACTGACTGGCTGACCGGGTCAGCCAGTCAGTGGTCAGAACTTGGGTAAGATCAATCAAACACCCCCTAATTCATTCATAGATTCATGAACTTGATTATCATAAACAATGATAAATGAGAAATCAAATTAACAAAACTTTACTAGAATTATGAATTGTGTTACAGACTCTTAGACCTGTTTGTTTTGATAGCAAACGTCTTAATGGTTCAGACATTTGTCTTTGAATGGTTAAGCATTATTTTAATGCTGAATGGTTAAGAGATGTAATACTGAATGGTTAAGACCTCTTATCTGAATTGGTCAGAAATTTGATTTTAAATAGTTAAGCTTAATGGTTTAAACTTCTTAATGGTTCAACACTCTTATTGGTTCAACACTTAATCATTCAAAGTTTACCAAACAACCCTTAGACGATTTGCAGTAAATGGTTTATTTAGTCAAATAGAATTCCTATGTAATTGCTTCAACTTTAGACTAGGGCATCAACTTCTCTTGCACAACTCCACTGAAACAGCCCGGATATGATTCACTTTCAAAACCTCTTCGTCTATTCCTAACCTTAATAGCTTATTCAAAAAATCATTTTATAGATTGAGACCGTTACTAAGAAGGAAAAAAGCCCCACGTCTCATTCGAAAACAAGCCCAAGCCCTTCTCCTCAAATAGCACTAGTTGCATTTTAAATTATCAAATATACAAACGTGTTCTCCAAGCCACTTCTTATATGCTTTGATTTGATTCAAAAGAATTTATGTTTATTGGAGTAAAAATAATGAGTTGAGGTCAACGTGTTTGTTTGATTAAACATAGATTTGTGTGCATTTGCATTTTCCATTTATTTGTTCTTAGATTTGAATGAAATGCAGAGAATTAAAGTGGAAAGTTCTTCTCATTGTGAGTGTGTAGTGTGTGTATTTGTGTGTTACAGGGCCTTAACTAATAAAATCTTTCGTAAATTTAGTCTTTTAATGCTTCATCTTTCATGATTTAACCAAACTAACCTTTCACACATGATCCAAATTTAACATCATCTCCATCAAATTAAGGATGATATGCTTTTAAAATAAAATGGAAACTCGTACGTTGTATAAAGGGTTAACATAAAAATCCAGAGGGATCTAAGTCATATAATACATGAATTTCGTACTTTGTAGTATTCAACTCATAGAATGCAACATTTGATTTCAAAATCTAAGCCAAGGCATTAGGAGTGAAGGAATATCTTCCAGCATATCTAGACCCGCATATAAACGACAACGATCTTCTAACGGGTGTAAGTTTTGCTTCTGGTGGCACCGGATATGATCCCCTAACATCCAAACTAGCGGTATGCATACTAATCTTCTTTTAATCATACTCATTAATTCCCACCAACAAATTTCATGATTGATAATACACTTTGTGCTTCAAGTAGATATGCATATATTTTCTTCTTATTTGTTTATTTCTTTGGGGACACTGTCAGTCTGTTATACCAGTATTAGTTCAGTTGGATATGTTCAGAAAGTATATTTCAAAGATCAAGATGAACATTGGGGAAGAAGCTACCAAAAATATTATCACCAATAGTGTATTTTTTGTTTCATCAAGCAGCAATGATTTTCTTACGAATTACTTTATCTACCCCTTCAGAAGATTACAATATGATGTCCCGGGGTATGGTAATAAGCTGGTAAAGTTGGCTTCAGAATATATACAGGTAACAAAACTATATTATTTTTATTGAATGATTTACATGTCCTTGAGAACAATTCTAACATACATGTAGATACTTTGATAAATATAAATAAGTTGTGTTAGGTTAAGCTTAAGTTATAGACATAAATACACATTTAAAATGCATACAGAAACTTAAAAACTGATATTTAATGAGATTAAGTACTTAGACATATTTTTTTAAATTTTTTAAGGAATTACACAAACTTGGAGCAAGAAGGATAGTCGTCTTTAGCGCGCCCCCGTATGGTTGTATACCGATTGAGAGAACGATAGCCGGAGGAGTACATAGACGATGTGTAGACAAGTACAATAAAGCAGCACAAATGTTCAATAACAAGCTTAAGCAAGAGATCCAGTTTCTTGAAAGTAGTCTTCCTGAGACAAGGGTTGTCTTGGCTGATTTCTACAATCCTCTTATAAGCATCATTGAAAACCCTCACCAATATGGTATTAACTACATTCAATATATCACTTAATTCTACTAGACAAGGGGTGATTTGCGATAAAGACTTGAGACTAATTTATGGCTTTTAGTGACAAAAACTGATTTAGTTACAAAATATGTAATTTTTTAACTTCCATCGCAAAATATCCACAATCACAAAGTTGCATATGAACATGATTACCCATGAGTATTACCACCGGTATTTGTGTTGCAAATCATCCACAAAAGGCTATATGCTACCGATTTGCGATCGGAAATTTATAAGTTTTGAAAACTGGCGAATAAATTTCTTTTATAATATTTAAAATTTGTCAATTCGATAAGTTTTCCTTTTTTGTTGTTTACTTAGGCTTGGAAGTTACAGACAGAGGCTGTTGTGGAACCGGATTAATAGAAATGAGTTTTTCGTGTAATAAACTCAGCAAGATATGTCGAAACGACTCAAAATTTCTTTTCTGGACAGTCTCCATCCAACAGAGAAAGGAAGTGACATATTTATTAATCTTATTCTACCGGATCTAGTGAAAGATTTGTTTGAAAACTAGAGTATTATGTTACATTTACAATTTTTAAGAAAAAATTCATATTAGATAGATGTATAATTAATTTCATATACACCGTATGATTCAAATTTAACAAATTATAAAAAGTAGAGCTCAAGCACAATGAAGAACAATTGTAAGAAAGTATTTATGGGATAGACGAATGGATAGACGACACTTGTATTTTCTTTTGTTTTCTTCACCCGCATTACTTCTTGGACTTGTGGGAGATTCCAACAAGAACAACCTTCAATCACCTCTTGAATTGGCATGTCGGATCTTTTCAGGGTCCAACACGAACAACATATTTTGGTGTTGCATGTATTAGAAGGGTTAGTGCATGATCATACAATATTATTTGCTAAATGAGCACCTTAAGAATACGTGTCTATACCATACATTTTAATTCATATACAAAATAATTCAAACACATAACTTTTAGCTAGTGTAATATAAAAGGGGGAAAATGCTACTAAGGATAGGAAGTAACCAACATACGTTACCTATCTAGAGGGAATGGCAGTGATGGACTTTGAATCTAGGGGGAATGGCAGTGATGGACTTTGAAAGGATCATACTTGCTAACACTCATGGTGATATGCTTGTTGTTAGTTTGGAATAATCACCCAACTATAGTCATATACGAATAAGCTTTGGAGATGCGGGTGAAAATAACGCTATGTAATTCTGACCAACTCTTATCACATGTGAATATGATATTTCACATGCTGATGCACTAATTTAACTAAGTTACGGATGAAGAAATCTTAGATACGTATGATCAATGTAATGTGGATGAAGTAAAGCGAGATGTTAGAAAAGAAAGATGAGCTACAGATCAGTAAAAGGAGATGCAAATGAAGAAACAACCATCCTTGTCTTATGTAATTCAACTAAGACCATTCAAATGAAGATACACCAAAGTCAGATGCGGTTGAAAATTCTAATGCGGATGAACAACTTTGTTTTTACGTTTGAGTTGTAAATATTCTCTCATGGAATAATATAAAGTCACGTATTTTAGTTAATAGTAATGTGCATATGTTTGAGCTATATATAGGAAGTTATTTGCTCAAAACTTCACGGTGTTGATAGAAAAGAAAGGATTTTATAAACTAATTCAATTGAACGAAACATTTTGATTCAAAACCTTAGATTTGTATAGTTCTCGTATAGTGTAGTACTCGATATAGTACTCGCATGACAAGGTAGTATGTATAGTTCTCGCATAGTATAATACTCGACAAACTACTCACATGGTAGGGTAATCGGTATAGTTCTCACTTGTTATAATACCTAATATATTTCTTGCAAGCTATAGTAATTGGTAAAGTTCTCACATGATATAATATGAAACTTAAGTTCTTGGCATTCATATAATACTCAGGTATATGAAAGTATTTGGCTAATGATATGATACTCGGCTAGGCAGGGGTACTCGACTAGGCAGGAGTAATCAGCCTTGCTAGTACTCGATCTAGTTGATGTATTCGATTTTGTTGTAATAGCCCAATTATTATGATCAGTGTTAGAGAAGATTAGAGAATGTGACTATTTGTTTATAATGATGAATGTAAAATAAAGTACCATAAAAGTATGTATTTTATGAAATGTAAAAGATGTATGATAGAGCATGTATAGTAAAGAAAAAAAGAGTTGAATGATAACTACTCTTATATAAAGTGAAAGGAAAATATAAAGAAAGATACTAGTACTTAAAGAATGTAAATGGACCCAAATGTTAAAGTTCACATGTGATACCATCGTCAAATATTGATAGATGTTAGCGTATGTTGCATTCTCTCTCTGCAAGTAGTATGGCATCATACACTACTCAACCTTATAGTAGATGTGCCTTGTACCATCTCACCTAGATATGAGCTTTGACTCGTACATTGCTCAAACGATAGGAGTTGTTTCTTGTACACGAACACTTGATAGGAGCCTTGCCCTATTGAATTGCTCACCCTAATAGGAGTTATACCTTATGTATACTCACCTGATAGAAGCTTCGTAATTTATTGCTAGCTTGCCCATATAGGATTTTTGTATAAAAAAGAAAGTAAAAATCGATGAATGAATGAAGCTTAAACTTAATAAGTATTGCTTAAGTATGATATTGAGAATTCATCTGTCATTATGTTAACTACAACGAAGGAGTTCGCTCCTTTCCTCTAGCCTCACCTCCCCTATCACTGATTTCTTTGTGACTCTACTTTTGTAATAGAAAGTAGACTCATCCATTCATGTATGTGAAATTTTCAAATCTAGTTATATGGACTGATGTTTTTCAATTAAAAGATGGTCTATTTTGATAGATAGAGATAGACAGGAATGAAGCAAGAAGAATAGAATATCATACTAGTCAAGCCCTATTGTATTAGCATGTCTCTGTGATTTTTTCAGCCCACAAACCAAGTCCTTATTTGATTAGACAAAGCTTCGTTGGCTAGAATAAACCGGAGCTACTACAATTGCTTCAACATGAGCTACTATCAATATTGGAAGGTATGAGTTTCTCATAGTTCAATGGGTCATTTTAAGTGAATTACTTATCACAGTCAACCAATCCATAGAAAGATTTGGAACTGTTCACTAAATTATGTGGTTAATAAATTTGTAAAACGGCAGTACCTATTTGAAAAAGAATCAATAGAATAGCTAATAGCATAAAAATATATCCAAGTAAAGTATAAAGTAAAAGCTTCACTTAAAAAGCTTTTCTCCTATCCGGCTTTATGGTTTTCTGATGTATAAGGATCTAGTCTATTCTTATACTAGTACAATTACTTTCTTTCAACCATTGGAAATCATTTGAAACGAAATTGCTATTTTATTTTTGGTTATTGATAGGTGGTATTGGGTGAATAGTTGATCAAAAGAGAACTTAGATTCACCCAATCAGTAGGCAGGAGGCTAGGATCTCAATCAGCGTGCATGAAAAGAAAATAGAATTATCAAATCATGGGTGACTCCCTTTATCGTTTTTTTGTGTAAGTAGAATGAACATAAGTAGTTTAAGTAGTAGTGTGTTACTTTATTTATTTATTTTCAAGTACAAGGAGTTTTTACTAGTCAAGTGGTAAGTGGATACATTTATGTTTAGTCTGGTCACTAATATTCTTCAATAAACCTTGCATAAAAGACAAAGCATGATTTCATTTGTATTTGAGCATAAAAGCAGCTGCTATAGAGGTTTGAAATCTAATGGTTCAACAAGAGCATCATCTTGCATCTATCCTAGGCAAAATGAAAACATTAAAATGAAAATTCTCACTAGATGGCTTAACACTTTACAAGGAAGTGAAAATGGTACAACAAGGCCTGTATAGCGAGAGAGATAAAAGAAATGAATGGTACCTGAGCAGACTATTTAGGAATCTCTTGGCTTTGCTGCTATAATCAAGGGTAGTGAAAGTGGAGCTAGAGAGGAATATTAATGTGTAGCTAGGAAAGCAACCTCAAATACTATGAGCTAGCTAACTAGTTTACTAATTTCTTTCAACCCTAAGACAACCTTGAAAACTATTAACAAAAGCCTAACTCAAATTTATAGTAGCTGATAGAGTAAATAGTGAGATTATATAGTCTAGGTTGGTGACTGAATGAAGTAATAAATAAAGAAACTAGCCTCCATTTAGACTATATCCTATGCCGGTAGCAACCGAGATAAGAGTGAAACTATTGCAAATAATGACCTTCGCCAAGGATATGAGCAAATAAGCAAGGCTAAAGTGAGTCTCGTGCACTAAGAAGAAGTAGGTCTTTACTCGGTGTGCCCGTTGTCTAAACCTTGGGAAACCTTATTGGACAACTTGAAAGCCTCGATTTTGCCAGGATGACAACAAGCACAAACTGGCAACAAGGAGTCATTTCTTAAAATATCTCATATACATCGATGGAAACAATAGGTTGATTCTCTTCTTCTGGAGATTTCTCAGGAATGCTCTTCTTATGGATGACATGCTTAGGAGTAGAAAAAACTGATTGATCAAGAGAATTTTCACCAGATGTGAGAAAGAAGTGGTCTCAAACTCTTAGGCAACCTTCCTAGTAGCCCCAGGTGTTCAACCAATCATCTTATTCCTGAGAAGATTCATATTCCGAATTATCTTGTTATCTCATAATGAAAACAAACACAAATACTTAAATTAATATGGAAACTCAAAATGAAGCTTGCAACGAGATGGGCAGAACTACTAAAGGCATTCTATCTAGTGTAAGCATCTGGATAATTTGGAGTGCGACGCAACATACACAAAATACCTAAAAATGTATGGGAAAAAAGCTCGGGTTAACCCCGAATAAAGTGATCCAAAATTGAATTATAAACACTAATAGTTTAATTATCTCTAAAATATTAAACAACTAAATAGATAAATAGCAAATAACTCAAACTAACTTTATCTTCAAACCTTTAACTTACTCAATACACTTTTATCCTAACGCTTTGTTATCCTTGTTCCATAGCTTTAGTACGTAGACAATTAGTTACTCTAAGTAGTATTTTAGTTTAGTTAGGATGAGCGACAATCCTATCTCAAAGGAGAATAAGTAAAAGCAGAGAATGTTTTTTTGTTCTAGCTAAGGATACTAAAAGGAAGGATCTAGAAAAGACTTACCCAAATCTCGCTCCTCAACTCGATGGTTGTAGCAGTTTTCCAAGTAAAAGATCAAGCAACAACAAACTAAGTTAAATCTTCCATATGATGACTAATTTCATTCTGGGGCAATGTCGTATCTAGCAATCAATCTCTTTTTCAACCTGTTGACTTAACAATTTTACCGTTCTAGTCGTGCTTCTTGAAAGAAAGATATAACTTGACTGTTATTAGGAGAGGGAGCACTGAGCGACACTCATTATTATCAACCATTCCTGACCATCAATATGTGACTTGTTTCACTAGTGAAACTCAAGATTAACACCTTCAAATAATAATGCAATTATGGTCTTTTCAAATGATTTTCAAAAGTTCAATTTTTTTTCCTTTTCCTTTACAAGGTGAACGGAAATGAAGTTATTGAAACTCGTGTAGGGTAATACTCGATCAGTTTTACCTAAAAGCAGTTGTTATAAGTTTTTAAACTTTTGATGTGTTAGTTTAATGTTACCCAATAAAAACTCTCTAAGCTTTTGAAAAAGTTTGTGCATCATGTTGGGTAATAGAGCCATTCATATTACCAAATCGGTTCTATAAGCTTTTGAAACTTTTTTCGTCACAACAAGAGCTCTACTATATTTATTTGTGTGTATGTATATATCTATTATAATTGTATATGCAACCTAGTTTTTAAGTACCAAAATAATATAATCACATATGTATAAGGCTTGGTTTCGATCTTACTCTTGCTAAATTTTGTTCTACTTGTTTTCTGGAGATCAAAATATTAAACACTTAGAATAAACTTTCTTATAAAACCAAACTATAATTAGTGGGGTGTAGAGATATCAATATACCAAATGAAATCCCAAAGTATAACTCTACGTAAAAGTTTGCCTCCAAAAAAAATATAAAAATGGCTACCTTCAATGCTCCCAATCTGCACCGTAAATGTCATTTGAACTGATAGCTCCGTAATAAAAGTCAAAAACTTTATAAAGACCACATAATATCAGACCTGAATAAAAATAGTTTAAGGGGCTAAATAAAATGTTATTTTTGAAAAAAAAAATAGAGTCCTAGTAATCTCTCAATCAACTAAACTTATTATTAGCATGCTATCATAAACATATAATTAAATCCGAATTGAAATTTGAATCACTGTGTGACCGGTTGCCATAATAAGATAATAGTAGTTGGGTTAAAAGACCACGACATAAGTGAGTGTTTTACTGATCACAAACTTAGTGTATTCCAACAGTAAAAATTAACCACGGCATAAGTTAAGGAGATCAGTTTTTAAAACCAACTATCATATACATTTCATGAGATGAGTGTTTTACTAATTGCAAACACTTGTTAATTTCTGAAAACAAGCCAATTTTTAAATGTTATTACAATAACATAAACATTCAGAAGCATTCTACTTACTCGCACTAATCAGAACCATCATGGATTTCAATTTCATTCCTTCAAGAATTCCTGCAAATATTGTTCTATTATGTGCCTGTGTTGGTCTATTAGTTGGTTCTGGTGTAGCAACGTTCAAGTTGCCTGAAGATGTGACGATTCCAGCTGTGATCGCATTTGGAGACTCGATTTTGGATCAAGGAAATAACAACTACATTCCAACGTTCATAAGAGCAAACTTCCCTCCATATGGGGTGAACTTTTTGGGTGAAAGAGCAACAGGAAGGTTCTCCAATGCGAAGACGCCTGTAGACTTGATCGGTAATATTTCTCCCTGTACCTTTGGCTAAGAAAGTTAACTATATAAAGCATAAGTCAACCTTTAAAAGGCGCTTTTATGGTTAACACGTGATTTCCATTTAACAGAGGTCTCTAGTTTAA
Organism: Flaveria trinervia; assembly: GCA_025506515.1. Taxonomy (NCBI): domain Eukaryota; kingdom Viridiplantae; phylum Streptophyta; class Magnoliopsida; order Asterales; family Asteraceae; genus Flaveria; species Flaveria trinervia. The sequence continues at coordinate 2,527,160 of CM046458.1, read as the reverse complement.
ATCTTACTTTCTTTTATTTCTCGCCAAAACCTCTTGAAGACGTAATATATGCGATTGATCTGATCTCATTAGCAGGGTATTGAGGGGCTCATGAGTTTAGCTAAAACACAATTTTTTTGGGAGACATTTATACTCATAATATCCTTTACTCTTTTGATGGTCCTTTATATAGAATGTTGTTATCCTTTATATTGACGGTTTGTGAGTTTACCTAGAACACACATGTTAAAGGAAGACATCTAATACTCACGATAACTTTTACTTGTGTGTTTTACCACGTGTCAGCTTTTTAATTGGGTCAATGTTATTTGTTTGTCATCTCACCTGGTTTATGTTATTCTACTATTTCATTTCAGCTGAGAAAATAAATGTTAAGGAGTATGTGCCACCATACTTAGACCCATTCATAGAAGACGAAGATCTGATAACGGGTGTAAGCTTTGCCTCAGGAGCCACAGGACTTGATCCTCTCACATCGACGATAAATGTATGCATGATATACAGTTTAATACGCCTTTAAACAATATTTTCCAGTGTTTTGCATACTGATATGTATGTTCTGCTGACCATATAAACCAGATGGTCATACCTATGGGGGATCAGCTACAAATGTTCTCAAATTACATTAGGAAACTTAATGTATTGGTGGGTAAAGCACAAGCGAACCATATTATAAACAACAGCTTGTTTCTGGTAGCAACAGGAAGTGATGATTTCGTCGATGATTACTTCACCTACCCCATGAGGAGAATTCAATATGATGTATCCTCTTACATTAATTTTCTCGTATCAGAAGCTTCCACTTTTATACAGGTAAAGTTTTACTCTTTTACTTCTTCTGATAAATTTTCTACGAACAAAGTGAAAATCAACTTCTATGTTTGGTACATAAATTACTTATCCTAAGTACAAAGCAAGGATACTACATGGATGATCTTAAAACAAAACGAATGTTTCGTCCAGTCATTAGAAATACGTGATGTTAGAATTATTGTGTTTGAAGGACAGAGACTATGATGCTATAATAGAGCTAGAATATAAAGGGCACAAGTTCCATTGATTTACCTATGATGAGTTTATTTCAACTTATATGCACTTTTAATGTTAAGTTCCGTTACACAAATGGATCATAATTATAACAATATTGGTATTTGAACATGTATGTATATATATATAATATATATATATATATATATATATATATATATATATATTTGGCTTATTGTTTTTAATTATAGGGATTACACTCACTTGGAGCACGAAGGGTGGTTGTACTTAGTTTACCTCCAGTTGGGTGTATGCCAACTTCAATAACTTTTAATGGAGGTAAAAATAGATCATGTTCAACAATGCACAACAAATCAGCTAAACTCTTCAACAAGAAGCTATCTTCTGAGCTTCAATCTCTTAGAACTAGAAAACCGCCAGTAAAAGTCGTTTTTGCCGACATTTATACCCCTTTACTTGACATAGTCAAGAATCCAAAATCCTACGGTAATTCGTCACTTTTAATGACTTTTCGTTGTTGAAGCTGGTTTCTTTTTATTTCCACTACTAGAAAACTGGGTATTTGACAAAATAGATGTACATGTCGCTGACCAAATATTGGACCACTTTGCGACGAGCGAATGTTCTACAACCATTTTTAGTGATTTTGCAACTGATTTTTAGCTACCGCTTTGTCACCAATTGAGTGGGTAATTTTGTGAACCATCAGCGAAGAAATAAAATTTTTTTATTTAATTTTTTTTTCAGAAATTTCTGATACGTTCATAATTGACATTAAGTTTAAATTTAATTTTTTTATTTTTTATTTTTTTGTGATTGTTTTGCAACTGAATTGATACGGTGTCATAAACTTTGAGACTATTTGAGGACCGAATTTCAAAGGTATCAAATATTATGACCAATTTGCAACAGAAAAGGACTTTGTCGCTAACTTGCGACAACTGTGGTTTTAGTTGCAAGTCAGTCGCTAACTGTGATTATTTTTTGTGGTCGCAAGTACCCAGTTGTGTAGTAGCGTCAATCAGCATGCGGTATTAAAGAAGTATGCCTATTTATGTTTGTGTAAATGTGACTTGTTTTAGGGTTTGAGATTGTGGACCGAGGTTGTTGTGGCACGGGAAAGGTAGAAGTGAGCTGGTTGTGTAACGCGTTTGGCCCGACATGTGCAAATATCTCCAAGTATCTTTTCTGGGATAGTTTTCATCCCACGGAAAAAGGTTACAGGATCATTGTTGATAACCTTCTCGAAAGATATGCTAGTGATGTGCTCAGCCTTTGATGATCTAGCTACTTCATCACTCGAGTCGTACTTTTTCTTTAATGTAATGGTTTTTAAACTGATAAGACTTGAACTTATTTTTATAGCTTAAGAGTTACAAATGTTGGACTTTTATATAAACTCTGCGATATTTCTTTTGGTATAAACGTGTGGACATTCATTATCATGGTTTATATATATGGATTGTTTGTGTTTAAACGATTTTTACTTTTCCAGCGATCGTTACAATTTTATCGTATCATCAACTCCATCTTAGCAATTTCAACTTCCTTCTTTTTAGATTGCTTCAATCCTTTGATTGATACTTCATACAAATCTATAACATCTAATAAACCAAGAACTTTTTTGTCACTTGTCATTCTATTACCCTATGATTTTGTCGCTTGTCATTTTTTTAGATATCTACACATTAATTTTCCCTACAAAAGAGTATTGTAGTAATTAATTTAAACACTCATACAAATTTTCTCTTTAATTAAAAATAAATTTTATTAATCGCTATATTTCTCTTTGTTATCTAAATTTTTTTGAAATCAAACTATCTTTTTTAAAAATAGATTTACTAAGGAAATTAAAAAATCACATCTTTTGATTAATAGAAAAACCACAAAAAAAATTCTATAATATGAAAATTTCTAAAACAGTAAACCTTTTTTAAACAAAATATTTTAAATCGCTTTGTTTTAAAAATATTATAAAAAGGTAACTAAAAAACAGTCTTATTAAAAAAACCAGAATAATTACAAACCAGAGTTTTTAAAAGCTAGATTTATATAAAAAATTTTTTTATAAAAATCTGAAAATGAATGTTTTAAAATAAACTATTTAGATAAAAAAGTTTAAAATGGTATAATTATTTAATTTTTTCAACTATTATGTATGTATAATTTTAATTATATTTTATATTAAAATATTATATTGTAACTATTCGTGTTTATTACTAACTAGGTTAGTCATTATGTAATACAAGGATTGAACAAATAAAAGATTAAATAATTATTAATAAAAATTTATGCATTATATATTCATGTTTGAAGATAAAATATGATTTAAGTACATATAATATTTACTTTAAGTAAATAAACAAAAACATATTTTTCTCAAACTTCTATTTTATTAAAACAATTGTGAAATTTTGTTTTTAAAGAGTGTGTTTTTAACTTAAAAAAGGTTTTTAATTTATTAAATTATATATTTTTAATTGAAAATGATATGAGTAATATGATTAGTATTCAATATTATTATGAATAATATAGAGAATTGAGAAAGTAAGTATAATAAGATCTATAATAGTTTCATACTTATTTTAGTTTTCTTTAAAGATATATAGATAGGTTAAACGGTCATTAACTAAACAGATTAAATTTTAATGTAAAATATATATGTAAAATAAACATGAATAGTTACAGTATAATATTTAAATGTAAAATATAATTAAAATTATATAGGTAATAGTTCAAGAAATAAATAGTTATACTATTTTTAACTCTCTTATGTTAATAATTTAATTTTTAAACATTCGGTTAAGATTTTTTATAAAATATAATGTTATAAAAATATTGTTTTCAAAAAAATATGATTTGTAATTATTCTTTTTGTTTTAATAAGGCTATTTTTAAATATTTCACCTGTTTATACTTTTTATAAAAACAAAATTATTTTTAAAAATGTTTAATGTTTTAGAAATTTACATATACATATAAATTTAGCTTTTTGTATTTAAATTTTAATTAAAACTTGTTATTTTTAATTTCCTTCACAAAATCTATTTTTAAAAAAGCTAGTTCGTTTTTAAAAAAAGAATAGATAAGAGAGAGAAACACAACAATTAATAAAATTTATTTTTAATAAGTGAGAGAAATTTGTTTGAATATTTAAATTATTATAACTCTCTTTTGGAGGGAAAATTAATGTGTGGATGTGTACAAAAATGACAAGTGACAAACACATAGGTTAAGAGAATGACAAATGAAAAAAAACATTGTTTTATTAGAGGAATATAGATTATAATTCATTTAATGAATGAGATTTTAGCTTATCAATTGGTCTATCTATCTATATAAAAACTATAATAAACGTGACACAATTGTAAAACTTGTCATACTAATTCTCTCTTTTCTTTATATTATTAATAATAATATTGAATACTAATAATGTTACCATACTATTTTCAAATAAAAAAATATAACTTAAAAGTTTTATAAAATACAGAATGCAACAAACTATTTTGTTAATTCATTTTCTTAAAATATTTAAAAATCATAGTTTTTTTATAAAACAAAAGTTTAAGAAAAATGCATCATTGTTTGTTTTACTTACTTAAGTAGTTATTTATATGTAATTATAATTATTATTTTATCTTCAAGCATTATTTTGGAATGCATACATTTTTATTACTAATTATTTAGTATTTTATTTATTCAATACGTGTAACACACGGGGACTAACCTAATTTATTATATAGACGCACGATGAGTCTAAAGAGTCATGTGATTTTTAATTAGAAACTATTACATAATTAAATTAAATAAGGGTTATAAAAAGCCAATAACTACCACTGCTATGAAAATCAGTATTCGTACCATTGTTCAAATGCTAGAACATAAAAACTCCACGCTAGAGGCTCATAATCCCATAATCTTTAATCCACAAACACCTTACACAACCGTAATCAAACTTTTATTATGATAATTAAGCTTTCTTTTATCTTTTTTTATTTTTATAAATATCTATCATCTTATTTTTCTTTGAAAAGACTATTATTGTAATTTAAACATTAAAATTATTTTTCTCTCATATTAAAGATCAATTTTATTAATTGCAATATTTCTCTTTCTCATCTTGATTTTTTAAATCAATGTATCTTTTTAAAATTAGATTTTATTAAGAAAGTAAAAAATCATATTTTTAATTAAAATAGAACTAATAATAAAATATTTTTACATAATATGAAATTTTCAAAAACACTAAATCTTTTTTAAATAAAATTTTTAATCTGTCTTTTTTATAAAAAATTATAAAAACGTGAACTTTTCTAATAACAATATTATTAAAACAACCAGAATAATTATAAATCAGAGCTTTTCATAAACAAAATTTTCATAAAAATAAATAGGTTTCTAGCCTATCTATCTATATATTTATCTGTTTGTTTGTCTATCAATCCATCTATAATAAATAAAAAATAAGATAATACGTGACGCAATCGTAAGCATCATCATACTAACTTTCTCATTTCTCTCTATTATTAAAACTAATATTGAATTTGAATACTAATAATATTACTCATACCATTTTTAAATTAAAAAATATATAATTATATAAATTAAAAATCTATTTATTTTAAATTAAAAATACACTATTTAAAAGCAAAAAGAGCAACAAACTTTAAAAAACCATTATACTTAAAACAATATGTTTAAAAACCATAATTTTTTATTAAAAAAAAGTTTAAGAAAAACATATTGTTGTCTATGTACTTAAAGTAACTATTTATAAGTAAGTATAATCATATTTTATCTTCAAACATAGTTTATAATTCCTAATTTTTTACTAATTATTTAATGATTTATTTATTCAACCCGTATAATATATGGGGTACTAACCTAGTTAAACAATATAGCAACCCTAGTTCAACCAAATTGCAACTTAGAAACTTCATTACACGAAATAATATATGCATCTCACGCCAACAAGCCTATAAATTTATCAAGAATGCTTATGATAGGTTTGCACCATAGATAATGATATTTCAAGACCTATTATCTATGGATGCACACAGGGGCGACTCAATGTTTTTGTGGCCCCAATCGACCTAGAAAATTAGGGGCCTTTTCAGAAAAAAACAAAAAAAAGAAGCCACCTCCTTTTTGAAGGTTTGTTCACTTGATTTGTAGGTTCATCAATATTTATATGTCATCTAAGTTTGTAGGATCATCTAGATTTATTGGTTTATTTAAATTTATTTGGTTATCAAGGTATGTTGGTTTATCTAAAATTATATGTTCATTAACGTTTCATTAAGATTTGTAGAATTTGTTTTCGTGGTTGTTACAAACTTTAGTAGTGATTCTTTTGATTTTTCGTTAAAAGCTTCTTGTTTTGGTTTTTTTAGGCTTCCTTGATTCATCGAAGAATTCAGTTTGATATTAAAATTCATAACAACCACCAAATCAATTCAAAAGTAGCCTAATCGAATTTGTTTGGCCTAAATGTGTTACAAGTTCTGATCTACTTAAATACCTTATGCCTAACATCAAAATATCAAATAAAAAGGCCTGAATCGAAATGCCTAAACATCCAAAATAACAATTGATGGTTTGATTCTTATCATTTGAACATTTAAACACAAGCAATAATAAAAAGGTCAAAAACCTAAATCTTTACTACTATTTCTTAAACAAAAGTAGTTAAATAAAGAAAAACCTTGTATACTAACCTTGATAGTTGAGATGGCGGATCAATAGACGATTCAATGATTTCAATTGAGATGGCAGTGGCAACTGAAATACACAATGACGAATTGACGGTCGTGATACGAATCGTGAAATCGGTGCCTATGGTTGTGGCTCTCGGCCGTTCCAAACAAAGGAGAACATAATTTCATTCATCAGTGATGAAGGTGTGATAACTGATGATCTATTTGCTTGTGTCTCTTCAACTGCCATGGGATTTTGGATTATATCTCCTGGACCTGGTCATCATTTAAAGTTATTCACACTTATTCACACGGGATTCTTGATTATTTTGATGGCCCAAAAGGGACCAAAAGCCCAATATAATAATTTTAAAATGGGACCCTTATATTTTTGGGGCCCCATGCCCAATGAGTCTCAACATTAGAAGAGGGTCGGCCATAGATGCACACTTATCTGCCACCTATAATGTCGATTTATCAATCACCATTTCTCATTAAACAAATCAGAAATCAACAATATAAAATTATAACTACTATTAATCATGGGTATATCATGCCAATATCAATGAATCACACAACCAATGATATAATCAATCAACACAAGCATAAATATTCATGACAATTGCATAGAACTAGAATTTTAATCAATAAATCTCGTATGGTTAAATAATAATAGAAAGTCATGTCATATCAAAATTCATTTAAACCTAGATGGTAAACCAATCATACTATAAAAACAAGTAAACTCAGATCTAAAAATATATATGAGTCACTAGGAATGAGAATGCATGTTCAAACTAAGTAATTAACATGTCTTTCACGTTAATTGTATGCAAATCTACAATCTTGATGGTTAAGCGCTTCAATCTTCAACTTATCATTCCTAAGATAGACTATTGTCTTCAAGAAGTCAAACTCATTACTCATCTTCGTCACATTGTGTAAGATAATCAATGTTTTCAAAACCGAATTGGATAATCAACCGGACGACTTATTGGTTCACTGGTTGGACCGGATTAAAGAACCGGATGACACTATTACTATTAAATACCTAAACAAAAATTTTAGAATAAAAAAATTATAAGAATTTTATTCATTAATGGTAATTTGGAATGAAAGTAAAAACATAGAAAAACTAAATATTTGAACTTAAAAATCATAATTAAATAGATTAAATAAATGCTTTCTTGAAAAAAGATATAAACAATTGAGTTTTCTAATAACTTGAAACACTTCATCTACCTTTTACTTTTTGTTACACCAATTACTTTTTTGTTTATCATCATATTCCATATTTGGTTCTTTTCAACTTTCAAGCTCTTCATTTTTCATCTTTACCCAGCAATGGTTGCAAGTGCCAGCTTTTCATATGTATGCTAACTGTTGTGGGCTGGTTACTCCGACAACAACTCATTAAGGCAAAGACGAAGATTATCTTGCTAAGGTGGGCTCGTATTTCTTCTAGATCCGGCAAGAAGGAGGCTGTGTTCGTTGATTCATCCGACAAGAATGAGACTGTATTTGTTGATTCATTGAAGATCCGGCAAAGAGGAAACCACGTTTAACATCTAAAGTAGATTAACACCGATCCAACCGGCCACCTGTTTGACTGGCGACTCAGTCCCAATCAGCTGGTTTTGTCCACAATAAACAAATCAGGGTTGATCGGATTGTCACATCACCGAATCATGGTCAGATTGTTGGATCTAGTATGCCCAAGACACATACAAGATTGATGTCGTTAGTACGTTATGATCCAAGTCGGGTCATACCAAATAACAAGATATACAAACACCAATAAATATTTATTTGTTGATGAGATCATACAAATAAATATTGACACCAATTTAGAAAATGGGTTTTCTAAAACTTTGCTTTTGTAAAAGAACAACATTATGTGGATAATTTGTTCATGAGAAATTATTTTTTTCATTATTTAAGTGATTTAAATAATAACATGTAAGGCCCCGTTCCCGGGAAGCTTACAGCTAGTAATCATCGCACATAAAACATATAACTACGTTTGCCTTATGAAAATATTGCAGCGAAAACATTCAAAATGACATCTCATTCCATTATAAAAACTTTTGCCAAATAATATATCGTCGATTAATTACAAAACATATTGTTGCATTACATCATAAAAGCATTAAATAAATGGATTCCATCCCAAAAGAGCTGAGTAGCCACCTCGTACCATCCTCAGCGATCATTACCTGCCAACTGGAAACACATCAAAGTCAGCGTTGCTGAGTGAGTTCTAGTTTTATAAAATAAAACATACTTTTCTTTCGTTAAAACCGATCTTTACTTTCATGCGATCACACATCATACGTACACATAGATAATATCATTATTATCTTCTTTAATCTTCCATGCCTTTATTATTTCATCATTACCTCTTTCTTTTCCTTCCACCATAAACTTTACCCAACTATTCTCTAATACTGGACCTAGGTCTAACATAGACCAGCTATAACGATGCATCGCACCTCTGGCCACAGTACCTAGGGTAGAGTTTAGGTGTACCACTACTATATGCAATACCAAGCTATTCTCTGATACTAGACCTAGGTCTATCATAGACTAGCTATAATGGTGCATCACACCTCTAATCACAGTACCTAGGGTATGTAGTAATGGGGCTATACAAATGATCAGTCATCAAGAAATACCCCAATGTGCATCCTCCCAGGGTAGCGAACCCACACACCGTTGGGCTAACACCTTTTAATGGCGTGTCCCGACGTACTATGCTTGCAAGACTTTCTTTACTTTCATCTTTCATTAATGCATGCATTCTTACTTCGTGTTCCTCTTTTCATTGTCTTCCATTTACATTATGTAATACTCACTTCATTTATTAACATAACATGCAAAGCCACATGAAAGATAAACATACATCATGACAAGGAACATAACATACACATGCATCAACATCAAACAGGGTAACATCATACATACATAACATACATAATCATGGAACATCATCACCATCATACCCAACATGCTCTCTAAGGCCTCAACAGTCATCTTACATGAACTTACGTCAGAAGTCAAACTTACATCTGCACTTTCCCACTATTACAAAAGTGAGTATTTGTGACCGTCAAATTGGTCGCAAATACCTTGTTGCGACCAATTTGCGACCATTTTGGTTGGTTGGTTATACCCTGGTCGGTAATTTTGTTTCCAACCAATTCTTGCGACCAAAAAGTTCTTGCGACTGATTTTGTGACCATAACATTCATCGCAGAATTAGTGATAGAATTTGCGACTGTATCTTGTTTGCGATGAAATTTGCGACTGCATCTTGTTTGTGATGGAATTTGCGACTGCTCTTGTTGCGACGGAATTTGCGACCTATTTCTTTTGCGACTAACTTTGCCACCAAAATTTAGCGACAGAGATTGTAACAAAAATCGCGATGAAAAGTTCTGTGATAGATCTTGCGACTAAACTCTTAGCAACCAAAATTGCGACCAAAACTACTTGTGACCAATCATTTTTTGCGACCATTTTAGCAACCAATTTTTATTTAGTTGCAAAAAATATGTATAATAAGAAAAAGCTCATATTTTTTGGTATTTATAGGATTAATCAGCACTCAAACAATAATAAAATTCACAAAACTATCCAAACATCTTATAGCAAATAAATCAAAGTATCAAAAGAAACATTCAAACACATATATTAAAACAACTTCTAAATTTACCATGTCTACAAAATCACATGCTTAACTAGTTGGAAGATCTTTTTGGTATGTTCTTCAACAAGAATTCAATTTGTTGCTTCATTTCATTGTTTGCAACTCTGTTTTCCTCTATTTGCTCCATCATTGCTAGTTTCTCGATTCTTTCTTTTTCTTTCTCTAGTCTTTCGGTTTCTTTCTCTTGCTGCAGTTGTGCTGTTTTCTCATTCAGATGTTGTACCTGTAAATAATACAACACAACATTAATATATTTAAACCACACAACATATTAACCTATTGTTTATTCATTCACCTAGACTAATCTATTATTTCTTTATTCAACAACACGATACTTCTTTAGAATTATGATCGATCCAATTCAGATAATATTATGTTTTAATCAATTATTTTCCATATTCTTTCAATCAACAAAATATTAGGATTACACCATTTGATTATTAGGTGATAGTAACCCACCTACAAGTTTAAATATTTGGATTAGTATATTGTTGAATGGTTACCTTAAAGTCTACAAATAACTAAAATGTCATGACATAAAGAAGCTTGACTTTTATACTTAAACTATTTTTATGACTATAGTATGATAAAGTAGAGGGAGGGGATCCTAGTTGTTGATTACTTGAACAAGTAAACATAGAAACTAATTGGTTTTAATTCAGGTGTCATCAAAGATACAAATTATTCATAAGGACACAAAGGGATGGTTATCTTACTTTCAGGGCAAGACTTCTAAATTTCTATCAACGAAAGTAATTTCTCAAATTAGTTAATTTCATGAATGATTGAGGCCTTGCGTCTGTCTCTTTTAGCTCTTTTAATTCATTTAAGGTGATTTCAGGCCTTAAAATCAAGTGTAAAATAGATCAATTTCATAAACAAATCTTAAACTAAAACTCTAATACCATTTAACCTAACTATAGAATTTCTACGTGTTCCTATGTATGAATAGTTATTTTAATACAAGTATCCATGAAAGAACCTATTGTATTTAAATAAAATTTCAAGGAGACGCACCATGTATCTTATACGAGGCTACAAACTATAACAACTTTTGATGACAAATAATATGATTCACTATAGCATTTTGACCCATTATATAGTAAACTAAAATGGAATAAGCAAACCTCTTCATTTCTTGCAGGCAGATACGAATTTCTTGAAGTTGAGGGTGTATTTGTCATCATAAAATGTGGATCACTAATATCAAACAATCTGCCCCTTTTCTTGCCCCATTTTACCCATGTGTCTAGATCTAATAGGTGTTTACTAGCCTTATCTGGTTACCATCAGCTGAAGGTGAAGGAGCAGGACATCCCTAAAACAGCTTTTCGCACGCGCTACTGTCACTTTGAATTCCTTGTTATGTCATTTGGTCTGACCAATGCACCAACTGCTTTTATGGATTTGATGAATCGAGTATGTCGGCCAATGTTAGATAAATCAGTGATTGTGTTTATTCATGATATCCTGATTTATTCGAAGAGCGAAGAGGAGCATGCCGATCACATTCAAGAGGTGTTAGAGACCTTAAGAAGGGAGAAGTTGTATTCCAAATTCTCCAAGTGCGCGTTCTGTTTACGCGAAGTTCAATTCTTAGGTCACGTGATAAATCCTGGGGGGATTATGGTAGACCCTGCTAAGGTGGAGGCTATGATGCAATGGAAGTCTCCAAGGACGCCATCCGAGATTCGTAGTTTCTTGGGGTTGGCGGGGTATTATCGAAGGTTCATTCAGGACTTTTACAAGATCGCTTCTGCACTGACCAAGTTGACTTGGAAGGATGTAAAGTTTATGTGGGGTCAAGCCCAAGAATAGGCGTTCGAGGAGTTAAAGGTGAGGTTGACTCAAGCTCCTGTCTTGTCATTACCCGAAGGAAGCAAGGACTTGGTGGTATATTCAGATGCTTCTTACTCGGGGTTGGGATGTGTATTAATGCAGAGAGGGAAGGTTATAGCTTATGCATCCTTATAGTTGAAAGTTCATGAGGTCAACTACCCTACTCATGACTTGGAGCTAGCAGGCGTAGTCTTTGCACTAAAGATTTGGAGGCACTATCTGTACTGGACGGAGTGCACCATTTTCACTGACTACAAGAGCTTGAAGTACTTCTTCGAGCAAAAAGATCTGAACATGAGGCAGAGGCGATGGTTGGAGCTTATAAAGGATTATGATTGCGAGATCCATTACCATCTGGGCAAAGCCAACGTGGTGGCTGATGCTCTTAGCTGGAAGGAGAGGCTAGAGCCAATTCGGGTGAAAGCATACCAACTGATCATGAACTCTGATGTAATGAAGCAAGTCAAGAAGTTTCAGGATGAGGCATTAAAAGAAGATCATCTAAAGTCTGAAAGAATGAGAGGTCTGGTTGGGGAATTGGGTGAAAACACACTTGGTGTTAAAACTCGATTTGGACGGGTGTGGATTCCTCTTTTCGGGGATCTACGTGTGAGTATTTTGGATGAAGCTCACAAGAATCGATACTCCATTCATCCTGGTGCCACAAAGATGTATCAAGATATGAAGAAAGATTATTGGTGGTCGGGTATGAAGCATGACATGGTGGAGTATGTGAGTAAGTGCCTTACTTGTTTGCAAGTGAAGGCCAAACATCAGAAGTCGTATGGGAAAATCCAACCTTTGGATATACCGGAATGGAAGTAGGAGCACATCACCATGGATTTCATTACGAAGCTGCCACATACTCCGAAGGGGTATGATGCCATATGGGTGATTGTTGACCGCTTGACGAAGAGTGCTCACTTCTTATCGATCCGCGAGACATATTCATTCGAGAGGTTGGCTGACCTGTTCATCAAGGAGATTGTAACTCTTCATGGTACACCCGGTTTACATCTAAAATTTGGAAGAAATTCCACGATACTATGGGGACGAGGTTACATATTAGCACGACTTATCATCCCCAAACTGATGGTCAGTCAGAAATGACCATTCAGACACTAGAAGACATGCTTCGGGCATATGTGATTGATTTTGGGGGAAGTTGGGATGACCACTTATCGTTAGCTGAATTCTCGTACAACAATAGCTATCATGCTAGCATTGGCATTCCACCATACGAGATGCTATATAGTAGGAGATGCAGAACACCCGTATGTTAGGGTGACATCGGTCAAAAGGAATTGGGGAGTGTCAAGGTAATTGAGGCTACGACTGAGAAGCTTGAGAAGATTAAAGCCTTCATGAAGGCAGCTAAAGATAGACAGAAGTCGTATGCCGATAAACGACGCAGACCGATCGAGTTCCAGGTGGGTGACCGGGTTATGTTGAAGGTCTCACCTTGGAAGGGTATTATCAGATTTAGGAAGCGGGGCACGTTGAGCCCAAGATATATAGGCCCTTTCCGAATCATTGCTCGAGTAGGAGAGGTGGCCTATAGATTGGAATTACCAGATGAGTTAAGTGGAATCCACCCGACATTTCATGTATCTCATCTGAGAAAGTGCTTAGCTGATGAAGACATGATTGTTCCACTGGAGAACATTGAAGTAGATGAAAGGTTCAATTATGTGGAGCAACCAGTGGCAATCATCGATCATAAAGAGAAGAGGCTGAGGAATAAAGTGGTTCCCCTTGTGTGTGTACAGTGGAAGCACAGGAAGGGATCCGAGTTTACATTGGAGACTGAGGAGGAGATGAGGCAGCATTATCCTCATCTGTTCAAGGAATAACATGTTTCGGGGATGAAACCTATATAAGGGGGTGGACTTGTAACACCCGGTTATTTAAAAAGACATGAAATGAAGAATAAAAAGAAAAGAAAAGCTATAAGGTCCAAGTGGAGGGACCAAAAGTGTCCAAAAGGACAAAACTTTGAAAAAAGTTGGTGTAAAGGTGGGCATGGCCGCCCACCCTCATTTCACATTACCACTACTTTCGGTTTTAGAGAGAGAGACAAGGGAAGAAGAGCAGAACTTCGGATATTGAAGAAGAAGTGAATGAATTCAAGGTAAGAATTCGTGGTTTTTAAGTGTTTATGACAGGTTTTATCCCGGTTATATGCATATGTGCTTATGTGTTTGTGTATGTGCTCGGGTGTGTGTGTTTGTTGTTGTTTTTAGGTGTTTGAACTCATAGCAAGCAGGTTAGAAAGGAAGAAACACCCAAATTGCATCAGGTGAGTTCTAGACCCTGGTTTTACTTGCTTTAAACTATCTTTGGGGCTGAAAATGTAATTAAAACAATTTTTCAAAGCTTATGTATGATTATCCGTATGTAATGTGCATGATTGGATGTGATTCTTGAATGCTTATAGGTTGTTCATGTTTAGAATAGCCATATTAAGCTTAGAACAGATGGGTTTGATGATTGGGTTTGAAAACATACTGGAAACATGTTGAATAGAAGGTCCATGCGCCTAGATAAGGCTCATGCGCCTGAAAATGCCTTAGAAAAAATTAAGTGTAATCCATGCACCTAAACAGTAACCCATGCGCCTAAGATTACCTTAGAAATGTTTAAGTACAGCCCATGCGCCTGAGCAGTGGTCCATGCGCCTAGAAATGTTATCGGATGACTAAGTGTAGGGCCATGCGCCCCAATAGTGCCCATGCGCCCAAGTGGCTCATGCGCCTAAGTGTCCATGCATCCGAATTACCCATGCGTCTAAGTGTTCATGTGCACAAATAGTGCCTATGCGCCTGAATAGTTCATGCGCCTAAATTGAAAAATGCTTAAGTGTTGGCTGTTGCGCCTACATAGTGATGAAACGCCCGAACAGGGCTTATGCGCCCAAATAGTTCCCATTTGCCCAAATAGTTCCCATGCGCCTAAATTGAAAAATGCTTAAGGGTTTTGACCGAGGTTGACGAAGGGCTTATTAATGATGATGTTTCATGCATGATATGATTACTTATGATTGTTCCTTATTATTGTTATTGCTATTATTATTATTACTTATAGTATGTGACTTTACATGGTATGTTATTATCGTAACGTAAAATATATCATAATAATGAAGTGAAAGAGCAATAAAGAAAAGACGAGGAACATTAATGAAAATGTTAACAAGTCTTGCAGGAGGTACACGAACATGTTGTCGTTAGCTCAACTATGCTGCAGGTTAGCTACCCTATTATGCACACAGGGTCAATCAATTGAGATTGGCAGGACCTTTGTAGCGTGCCTTGGGTGATTGGGTTGGCCTTGTACACAGTACACAGAACCCTTTCGAGGGATACAGTTGACCCTTTCGGGGGATATAGTTGACCCTTTGGGGGATATATTCGAGGGATATAGTTGACCCTTTCGAGGGATATAGATGGCCCATCACCCGTTTTCCATCGCGCATACAGTTGGGGTATTGCTCATTGGTCCATACAGAAAGTGAAACATAAAGATAAAATTTTACAGACAAGGCATACAGTAAAGAGAACGAACATTATTTGTTCATACAGTTAATGCATGCTCGCATATACAGTACAAAGTTGTATTTTACAGAAAAGAGTATTTTCTTATACAACATATAGAAAGTATTTTATTACTTTAAAAACTAGAGCTCACTCAGTAACGCTGACTTTTATACATTTTAGTTGGCAGGTAATTATTGCTGAGGATGGCACGAGGGTGAAGCTACTCGGCAAGGAAAGTCTGACATCCATTCGTACTCTGTGTTGCTGTTGTTTTGTAATGCATATAAACAATTCTTTTGTAAACAGTTAATGATGATGTATTGCTTAAAAACAGTTTTTTAAATGAAATGAATGGGTTTTGATAAATCATTTCCGCTGCTTAAGTTTGTATAATTATAATGTTTAATGTTTTAACTGCTGTGATTGACCAACTGTGAGGTCTCCGGGAACGGGGCCTTACAAGTTGGTATCAGAGCCAAAGTTTAAGAGAATTGGGTTAAATAAACTTTTAAAACCTAAACTTAAACTGAAATGGGACAAATGGAGGGATGTCAGCCCGAGTAGCTACGTGCCATCAGGTATGTCTTTTCCTAATGTTAACTGGTATTATGTGCGCATGCTATTTGATTATGTGCTCTTAATAGATTTAGATACTGATTAAGTTAGGATAGGAGATTCTTGGGGTATGAAGAGTAAAGTAAGTGGCTAATCACAACTGGCCACTGTAATTAGGGACTTTGTTGATACATGTATGTCCCTAGATCATGATATGAAATGTAATAGATCTTGTTTTCTGATTCAGATGTAATTGATATGATTAATGAAATGATTGATTGTTTGTGATTTGTAATGTCTAATATTTCATTAATGAGTCGATATTGAATGGTTAACTAGGTTAGTGATTGTTTGAATGGTTACACATAATGTTTATTATTAATACATTCAAACTTAACATAATGAAGTTCTCATGCGAATGGCCCATGCGAATGAACCACACGCATGAATAACTTCATACGATTGACTCAGTCGCACGACTGAACCAGGAGACTGGATCAGTCGTATGATTGACACATAAGATTGGCTCAGTCGCACGACTGAACACTCAGTCGTGCAGATGGATCAACCGTATGGTTCAATCGTACGACTGAATCATACTAATGGTTCAGTCGCACGAATGAACAATACTAACCTATAAATACAACCCAATTCGTGAAAAAAAATATTCATTCTATTACGACTCCAGACGTACGCTAGCCGTCCAGAAGCCTCCCAATTCGTTCTCCAAGTTCATAGAACACATTAGATCGATTCCCATCGATTTCTCGATTTCTTAATTAGTTCTTTTTGATTCTTCGTGTGTTCTCACTGATTGGATCACCAATCAAATAGGATTCCGCACTATTTGATCTGGTTTACACGCTAATCACTAGGTATTTCGTTCAAATACTAGGTCCTAACAATTGGTATCAGAGCTTGGCTCTTGATTACGTGTGATTCAATCAAGATTGATAAAAAGTTTGTGTTTTTGCACTAAAAATGCAATCTTTTGTGTCAAAAGTGATCTTGGACGTTCCCTGCTCATCAAAGTTTGGTTTCTACGGACTTAGGCGATTAGACCTTGCGAAATTTTGAATTTTTACGGCTAAAACATGTTTAACCTAGAAATTTTCGCAAAATAGCAGCTTCAATCGCACGAGTGAGCCATTCGCACGACTGGACCTCATTCGCATTGCTCAGACGCACGATTGGACCTAGTCGCATCTCCATTCATACGATTGAACCATTCGTTCGCAGTGTTCATACGCATCAGCTTCATTTGCACGACTGAACCAATCGCTTAGTTCAGCCACACGATTGAACCATTCACACAGTTCATTCGCACGGATAGCCCAATCGCATCCTTCAGTCACACCAGTTGACAGTTTGTTTTAGTAGACTTAAAGTTATTCGCCATGGAAGATCAAATGTCAGCATTTACTGTGGGAAGGACTCTAGGATCTAGAACCTGCTGTTACTTGAGAGTGAGGTGGGTAATCATAATAAACCACCAAAGCTCTTAATGTTAGATGAGTTTCCCCACTGGAAACAACGTTTTGAGATCTACCTCAATGGAGTGGATCCGAATATGTGGGAAGCTATCGAGATTGGGTATAGTACGTCGGTGGGAGCCGATGGAGTAATGCTAACCTTAGGAGGGATGACAGACGCGCAGAAAGTTAAAAATAATGCAGAGAAGAGGGTTTATGCATTGATTACACAGTCTATCCCTAAAGACATTTTCCACCAGTACTCAGAGAATAAGCAGTCCAAGAAACTATGGGATGAGCTGGAAAAGAGGTACGACGGGAATGCTTCGTTGAAGGCAATCAAGGCTAAGGAGTTAAAGAAGGAATTCGATAACTTCTCATCGATGGGAAATGAGAGTTTGGACGATGTTATAGATAGATTCTACCATCTGATGAGTGAACTGCATACACATGGGGTGGCTACTACCATGGAAGAGAAAGTTACTAACTTTGTAGACGATTGCCGGAAAAGTGGGCTTCATTCGTGTCTAACCTGAGACAGAATGGAATGCTGGCAAAGCTGGATATAAATGACTTCATTCTAAAGCTGCGAGAAGAAGCACTTAGGATGAAGTACAGAGCTCAGAAGTCTTCGTATACTTAGAATCCAGCTTTGTACAATGCCACGCCTCAAGCTAAGACATCTGGAGCACCTCTCCAGACTACATTTGTGTCTAGCTCATCGGGTCCTTCACATGCTTCTCCTTCAGGATCAGACACGTTGGGGTCTTCTTGTACCATCATATTGGATCTGAAACAAATGCTACTAGACTGAAGACCGAGAACCTCGGTAATGTGACTGTAGAAGTAGCTCGAGAACACATGGATCTTTTGGCTGCAGTGGTTCATTCTTATGATGGACTTGTTGCTGGGAAGATTGGAAACTGCCATCTGGCAGACGAGGACTACGAGCAGGTGGATGAAATAGAGCTTGAGAGAATGGACATAATGTGGGCCTTAGCTAGTGCTGTCCGGAGGACGAAGAAGTTTGTGAAAAAGACGGACAGAACTTGGTAGCTACTAAGGATACCACATTTGGCTTTGACAAGAGCAAAGTGACCTGATTTAACTGTGGAGAGAAGGAGCACTTCAAGAGAGAATGTTTTAAGCCAAAGAAGACGGGTAACGGGAACCCATTCTCGTCCTTCACTCGTCAAGACAAGCAAGCTACTAGTTCTACTTCATCAAGCAAGGATCCAAAAGCCTTGACTGCTCATGATGATGAAGGACAGGACTGGAGCTTTAGGTTTGTCTCTCCAGGGAAATCAAACATTGCAAGTGTAGAAGACATTGACGATGATTCCGCGAGTGAAGGAGATCTAGCAGTTGACATAGCGATGTCAAATATTGAAGATACAACTGCAACTGAGGTCAGCTACAAGCCTAAAGAGGAGACTACCACAACAAAGACAGAAAAGACAGAATCACCAGAACTAGAGACATCTGATGCTGCGTTGATGGCTAACTCTTCTGAACCAACTCAGGTAAGTACCACTGACCAAATGTTTGATAATCATGCTTGTTCTGATTGTAATACGTTTAGAAATAGCATAGATGAGAAATTTGCTAGGTTATTAGATCATAATGATAACTTAGTAAAATATTTGCAACTGTGCACTGAGGCTAATAGAGTATTAAAACAAAATGAGCATAGTTACAAAGAAAAGATAGACCTTTTGACTAAACATCTTAGGGAAACCGAAGTAGTTGCATTTAACCAAGCTAATGACATTAGGTACTATCTAAACTCCCTAGAAGACACTAAGAAGCAAAAGACAGTTCTAGAAGTAGAAGTAAACTCATTAAAACAGAAACTGCACAGTTGGACAAGTTCATCACATATAGTCCAACACTTAGTGAGAGAAAGAAACAACGGGGAGGGTTTGGGTTACAAAGTGGTTCCACCACCACCTGAGACCTTGATGAACACTAAGAGTAGACCAGTAATTAATAACCCCATCAAGGATCATGTGGTGTCTAGTCCTCTTGTTAGTGATCCAGATTCCTCATGTTCATCTATTGAATCTGGAAACAAACAAAAGGAGGCCACTTCAAAGGCAAAGGGTAATTGCCTTGTGTTAATCTGGAAAAAGAATTTGAAAAGGTTAACTTAAAGTCAGGGTCAAACAGAGTCAAATCAGAACCTAAAAAGACTTCTAATGTTATCTTTCACATGTTTTAAGTCAAAAACCAGTTAACCAAAAGGAAAAAGATGTTAAACATGTTAAAACAGTTAACTTTGTTAACAAGAGAAAACATCAAAAGAACCAGAGTCAAAACCTAAAGTGAGTGATGTTACTAGAGTGTCACACACGTCTCCACAAAGAAAGTTTAATCATAAAGTTGATAGCAGGTCGTGCTACAACTGTGGAGAATGTGGACACATTGCTTCCTATTGTCCTTATTATCAGACACCTAGGAAGAAGATTGAACTTCAGGACTCAAAACCTAGGTCTTCTAAGAGGAGTTCTTTAACTCCACCAAGAAGAACTAGTGAACATAAAGTTCAACCCGTTAGCCAGTCGAATGTTTATCACAAACAGGCATTGCACAAATCTGGATTATGGAAAGAAAAGTCATCCTCTGTGTCTGGTAATGATGACAAGAAGGAACCTGAGCTACCCTCACTCTTTAAGGGTCAATGGGTGGAATTCATGATGTGTGATGCCTCTGGGAAACCTAAGCCAGTAAAGGCTTGGGTTCCTAACCTAAACTAACGGTTTTACTTGGTATGTGAAGGGTGTTCACTACAGTGCTGAAACCAACACGTGGATTGTAGACAGCAGAGCATCCAGACACATGACAGGAAACAAGGCTCTTTTATCAAACGTAAAGCAAATAAAAGGAGGGCATGTTTCGTTTGCGGGAAACAAGGGAGGATATATCACAGCTCAGGGAGAAGTTGGAAATCAGAAAGTTAAGTTTGATAGAGTGAACTACGTCCAGCAACTTCAAAACAACTTACTTTCTGTTTCCCAAATCTGTGATAAAGGTTTTAAAGTCATATTCGACAACATGAAGTGTTACGTCCTAAAGAAAGATTACGTGATTCTGGAGGACCAAGTGCTGATGACAGCTTCAAGATATAAAGACCTTTATGTTTTGGATCTCTCAACAGCTTCTACAACGGATCATGAAGTTCAGTGCTTTCTATCAATAGCCACTGAGAAAGACTCCATCTCCTGGCATAAGAGAATGGGTCACATCAATCAACGGAAGATGAATCACTTGATCCAGAAGGATCTTGTGAGAGGAGTTAATGTCAAGAATTTCCAACTTCCTGATTTTTGCGTAGCTTGCAAGAAAGGCAAACAGACGAAGAAGTCTCATAAAGAAAAGAAAGTTCATTCAACAGAACTTCCTTTTGACCTTCTTCACATGGATCTGTTTGGCCCAGTTAGTACAAAGGGCATTGCAGGCGACTTATACTATTTTGTGGTTACTGATGACTACTCAAGATTCTCTTGGGTAATTTTTCTAAAGTCCAAATCAGAAACATTTGAGTCATTCAAGGAGTTAGTGACCACACTGGAATCTCTCTACAAGCTAAAGGTGAGACAAGTACGCTCAGACAACGGAACTGAATTCAAGAATCAGTGGATGGCGGATTACTGCAAGGAAAAGGGAATTGTGCATCAATTCACTTCTGCATACACGCCTCAGATGAATGGTGTTGCTGAGAGAAAGAACAGAAGCTTGATAGAAACAGCACGGAGAATGCTGGCAGACTTGAAACCGCCTATCCATTTTTGGAATGAGGTAGTTGCTAATGCATGTTATACACTGAATCGAGTTCTGATTGTCAAGCGCCACGGAAAGATATGTTACGAGCTACTACAAAGATGCAAACCAAATTTGGAGTATCTCGAACCATTTGGCGCGCCGTGCACACTTCTGAAGAAAACACAAGAAGGTAAATTTAGCGAGAAGGCGGATGAAGGAATCTTTCTAGGTTACAACATACCGAACAAGAGGGTTTACAACAACTCAACGGGTCTAGTAGAAGTGTGGTGTAATGTTGACGTTCAGAGATATACCACACCACCTACTGGAAAGGACCCGCCTACTTTTTTGACTATGATGGATTCTTCATGTCCTTCAACATCCCTCTCTCTCCCTCGGATGACGAGTTAACTACACAGATGATTTATGATATCTTGAATACACCAACATCTAGCTCACAGGGAGAATCATCTACTCAGTCAGGGGGAGTAGTCGATGACAGTGACTCCTCCTCTAAAGATGAAGCTGAAGAAGATGACCAGAACAGTCAGGAGGAGCAGGTTCCAGTTCCTGAAAGTGCACAAGCATCTACCAGTGATGCACCTTCGACTTTGGAGCCTCAAACTCCAACTACCTCAGATGCAGAACCAAATGTTTATAATCTTGGCTCTGAGGTAGCTGTTCCTACTACTCCAGGATCACGACTAAAAGTCTATCATCCCTTAGACAATGTCATGGGGATGTCAGATCAGGTGTACAAACCCGAAATCAGCTATACTCAGCTGATTACGCCTCGGTTATGGAGAAGGGATATATTCATGATGGTGCTTATCGGTGTTTTGTCTTGCAGTTTGAGCCAAAATACGTCAGTGATGCACTAAATGATGAGGCGTGGGTGAGTGCCATGCAAGAAGAACTTCTTCAGTTCAAGAAGTTAGGTGTCTGGACTCTAGTTGATAGACCTAAAGGTGCTAAGGTCATTGGCACTAAATGGGTCTTGAAATGCAAGAAGGTATTAACCACGTTTTCAATATTTGCTAGAGGTCAACGGTGTTAAAAAGAAAAGTGATGTTATTCCTGATGATGATCATGTGTAGTCCGATGTAGTTTAGTTAATTTTTCTTTTTTATTTTATTTTATTTATTTATTTTAGTCTGTTTAAATTAAACTCATGTTATTTTGCTTTTTATTAAAATCCTAAAATAATTAAACCAGTTATGATTTTAGTATTTTAGGGGGAGAATAAGTCAGCAAGTAACATTAAAAAAAACGAGGGAGAAGGAGTGGAAAGCTGATATACGGTAGATCGTATCTGTGATATCGATTCAAACCCTTTGGAATATGATAGTACACAGGAACAAATCAAGAGGGACTTTAAAATTTTAATTTAGAAAAGATGCAAAAATTCAAAGTATAAGTTTGTGTAGTTTAAGCAATATAAAAGGGAAGATGATAGAAAAACAGGTAACTCCTAAGGTAACACAACGAGAGTAGACCTAGAGGTTGCTAGACCACAATTGATATGTCGGTAGATTCAACACAATAGATGATTAGACCTGACTGGTGATCTCAAGATCAAACTAAGTTGTTCAACTGACTGTGGGCTTCCATCTTATCACTGGTTAACACAATTAACAATATTTCAATAAGGGGTAATGAGAATGTAAACGCCACAAATGTGTGCGGATGACCATAAATAGAGTAAAGCACGAAAAAATGAAAGAAAAATGCTATCATGCTAATGACTTATGTTGTTGGTGCATTTTGTGCAAAATAAAATTAAGCTGCTCTAACAAGGAGATAGGTTGTGTGCCTCTCTGCTGTGCGATGGCACTGACCTGAGGATAAGCATAACCTAGATATTCTAGAATTCATTGTTGTTTGCCGCCTCTCTGCTGTGCGATGGCACTGACCTGAGGATTGGCTTCTCTTTGAAAGCTCTAAGAATAGTCTCTTCTTGTAAAAATACCCGTAGACCGCTCAAAAGCTCCTGAGGAATGTTGATTACCATATAAGTGTGGGATCCACAAATGTTACTTGAAATAATTAAACCTAAATCTATCACCAGTCTGTGTCAAAAGTCTGTGTATGGATTTAACAGGACAAACATATTGACAATCATTGTGGATGCGATTCTTGAAAGTTCAAATAAATGTGGTAATCTAATAGTTCCAGTATGATTTTCTAAAAGTTGCTAACGACTCTGGATGAAACCCAAGAATAGAGCATCAAAAGATTTTGATAACAAGTCCAAATGATTTGACTTGCCTGTATAATTCCAAAATTGAATTGGTCAAGGTGTGGTCAATCTAAGTTGAAGCTGCCTATTCCGGAACCAAATCCTCAGTCGGTTAACTAAAGGTGCGAATGAAAGGGCACGATTGAGTCAGTTAACCGACTGAACCTCAATCGGTCAACTGCATGCGACTGACGGGGCCAATCGCACGATTGAGACTCAGTCGCCCGAATGAACTGAGCTAATGAGGCCAGTCGGCCGATTGAGCTCAGTTTCAGTATTTAAAGGGCCATAGTCGATCGCATTTTACTCATCACTCCCAATCGCATTTCTTCCCGTTACTCTGCCAAAATTTCTCTAGACCTTGTTTTCATATTGTTGTTGATCTTCTGACATTCGTTGACTTATATACAGGTAGATGGCATTGATATCGCACTGAAAACAGAAGGAATGGAACCCTAATTTGGTGATATTCGAATGAAAACAAGAAATGGACTATAAATGACCTAATAACCAACCTAAACTATGCAAAATGTTAAAATTAAGTTTAATAGGTTATTAGTGACTAAATGGCGAGTCTATTGAACCGGTAACCCATGTTAAATCACTTGTTTTGGTCAAGATTCGAACAGCAGGCGACCGAACAGTGGGACAGGCGACTGGTCGTCCGGATGAACTCTAATCGCACGATTGAAACTTGCGATTGGATCAATCGGCCGAATGAACCATGCGAATGAGCTCAGTCGGCCGACTGAACCAATCGCAGACTCAGTTAGCAGATTGAACTCAATCGCATGTCTCATTCACCCGAACGAGCTCAGTTGCATGAAATAACAACCGACTGACTTCAGTCGCATGATTCATTCGGACGAATGAATCAGAATGTATTTAAACATTACACTTAGAACTGAATTTTGATGTATTATGTACTAATGGTTCTGTGTCTTGTGTTTCAGGAAAATGGCTGATAGATGGTCCATTAATCCAAAGCACAACATATGTGCTCACTTGGATCATACTACTCGGAACGGGGCCGAGTTCACAGAGATTATAGCTTTCCTTAGATGTTCCCAGATACATAAGGCTATATCTACACCTTGCAACCCTACAGGTCATTACACCAAGCATTCTGGGAGAATGCCTCAGTTGATCGCTCTCGTGAGCCGTACAGTATACGGAGCTCCATTCTAGGTCATGATATCAAGGTTACTGCTGCTGATATCTAGAAAGTTCTTGAGTTTGGGGACGATACGAATCACCCCACCAGATTACATCCACTGATTGTGAGAGGCTGCTTCCTCAGGATCAAGTACGCTGGGGACATAAACTCGGGTGTGCTCAACAAGAGCAACCTGTGCCCCTAGTACAAGTACTTGGCGCATGTGATCCTAAAGTGCATTGCTTCAAGGAGGGGTGGGTTCGATGATCTATTAGACCAGATTCAGAATGCCTACGTGGCACTGGTGTTGAACCACCCTTTCAGCTTTTCGAGTATGATCTTCTCTTATTTGGTGGAGAACCTGGAGGCAAAGGGGAAGGAAGGATTTTGTATGTACCCCAGGTTTCTACAGCTGATCTTCAATAAGAAGCTGCCACTTCTTCCAAGGAGAGTCATGATGCATTTGCTTTGGAGATTATGGATGACACGACCTTGGGTCGGATGAAGGTGTATAGGGGCAAGCAAGTGAAGCCCCAGGTGAAGAGGTTGATTGGCCATTTGGCCAACGAGAGATATGTGGCGCCGGGGAGACGCAAATGGCGTCATGATGACAATGATTCTGATGACGAGAGGCTACTGCTCCCAGAGCATGAATCTGATGATGACGACAGTGGGGACGCTGGGGATGATATGCCTACTCCACCGAGAGGCTCAGTTTCTGATGTTATACCTCCGGTGTCCACCCCAGCTAGAGACATAGGCGAGTCTGCTGGTTTCCATCAGGATTTTGTTCCTGGTGAGGAGGAAGAGGAGTCGAAAGAGGAGCCCTTGACACGTACTGTGGGAAGCAAGGTTGTTCCCACAGAACATGGGCTAAGGGCGGTGAACACCCAAGAGACTCAGGAGAGACAGCCACTGATCCGAGTTATGCACCGGAGTCAGCTAGCAGGGTTGTAGGGGGAGCATCCACCTCAACGGGAACGAGGAGGAAAAGGATGGCTCAACCCCATGGTCAGAAGAAGAAGAAAAGACGAATCACCTTCGTTACCATCACAACCACCACATCTGCCACCACCACTACAGCTTCCACAACCACACCATCCACCACCACAGCCACCACAACCACCACAGCCACCACAGCTACTACTACCACCACCATACCTCCCACCACTATACAGATTCCATCTACACCATATCTTTCACTCCCACATCACCTCCACTATTTCATAGACCCATCTTCACTACAGCCACCACCACCACCACTACCCACCAAGCTAGATCCTCAGCCCATCCATCTCATACTTATGGATCACCTCTACCTCCAATTAGGGTAGAGGAACAGTTGTCTGCGTTCAACAGGATGGTGATACGCCTATTAGCTTCAGATGAGGAGAAGGCGGCTCAGATCCGCCAGCTTGCTGATCTTACTGCTGCTCAGTCTCACTAGATAGAAGAGCAGGCTCGAGTGATAGAGGAGTAGGCCCAACAAATGGTTGCTCAGAGCCATGAGATAGCCCAACTCAAAGAACATAGTGTCACATCAAACAAGAAGATAGAGGAGTTGGAGGAGGCGAAGAAGACGATCATGTTAAAGCTAAAGGGATCTAAGGAGGAGCCCTTGAAGATCAAGAGGGAGACGGAGATGATGGTGATGATGGTGGTGATGATGATGAAGATGATGATGATGAGACTGAGGATGATGAGGGGATTGAGGACGAGAGGACAGAGGAAAGGAATGAGGATGATGATGAAGAAGGAGGGGATGCAGCTGCATCTACCTCTGCTCAAGGTCAAGAAAGGAGGTCTAAGAAGAATCAAGACCAACAAGCTTCATCCTCTGCTCCACCAAGTGATGACCCAGTGATCCAAGACAAAAGTAATGATTAGATGTCTATGTATTTGATTACTTTTGTATTTGAATCATGTATTTAAACTTATGTATTTAATGGTCATATTAAGATTAATGTATTTCTATTTTGATTATTAACTAATGGTTGTTGTGCTACATGTTTAAATAAAACAGATCCAAACTATCAGAGGGATGAGTTCGATGTTGCTCCCCTTCAGCAGATCAAGACTCAGCTAACTATGATTCTTGATCTGCAAGGGATCGTCGGAAGTTCGGTGAGTTATACCCTGAAGAAGGGGAAATAATTCACGACCTATCAAACAAGCAACTCGTAGAGATCTTCAAGCTCAATCCAGATGAGATAGTGAAGGATGCTCCAACATGCGACTCGACCAGTGATGAAGAGCTCAACGATGTTAATGAAATCAAGATTGAAGATGTCACTATCGAGCACTACCCTCAGTACGCTGACAATGAGGGAAATGTGGTCCCCAATCTGGGTGAATCCCTCGTCAGCGATACTTTTGAGGTGTTAGACAAGATGGAGCAAGAGCCAGAGAAAGTAGAGGAAACGACCCAAGCCTCAAATGATGATGTCGATATCCAAAAGGCTGAGTGGGCTGCGTGTTTTGAAGAAGTTAGAGCCCAACGCGCTGCACCGAAACAAGATGCCTACACAAAACTCTACAGAGTCAAGAAACATCATAAGGTGACTGGCAGGATCATAGCGTGGGTGTATTTTGAGGATCTTAATTGTTAGGACCTGGTATTTGAACGAAATACCTAGTGATTAGCGTGTAAACCAGATCAAATAGTGCGGAATCCTATTTGATTGGCGATCCAATCAGTGAGAACACACGAAGAATCAATATAGAATTGAAACTAACGTTAGAAATCGATTGGGAATCGATCTAATGTGTTCTATGAACTTGGAGAACGAATTGGGAGGCTTCTGGATGGCTAGGGTACGTCTGGAGTCGTAATAGAATGGATATTTTTTTCACGAATTGGGTTGTATTTATAGGTTAGTATTGTTCAATCGTACGACTGAATATGCAGTTAAGAGGGAAAAGGGCATAGAGTACTTCAGATTCCCACATGATCTGAAGACTCTACCAGGTTTTGAGCTCAACCAGCTGGCCAAACTGAAGTAGTTGTATGCTGACACGAGAAAGATGTCAGGCTAGTTCGAGGCTGCCCTAAAGAAGGAGTACCACACCAGGTGGGTTAACTTCAGACCCTAACAGCCTACAAGGTATATCAAAAGGTCTGAGGTTGATGCCATTACTAGAAAGCCAAAGATAGTGTTGAAGTGGAGTCCTCCACGCACGATGTCAAGAATCCCACTCAGGGAAATGCCACAGGACTTCACTCCACACTTAAAGTGGTGGTACTACGTTTGGAGAACAGCTGAAGCAGTCATAGTCCTAAACAAAGAGGGCCAAATGGATACGATCAGGGTATTTGACCCAATGTGGCTTACAACTTGTCAGCAAATGATGTCTACACGCTATACAAGTGGCCACTATTATATGATACGCAAGATATTGTACAAGCCTCCAGTTCCAAAATGTCATAAGACTCTGCTTCGCGTTTGAGATTCATACGGGGGTCACAAAAGAGGACAAGTACAAGAAATATGAGGAGGTGATGCAGAAAACAAGACATTAGAGAGATCTAGGTCCAAGGGGGAGTTTGTTGATACATGTATGTCCTTAGATCATGATATGAAATGTAGTAGATCTTGTTTATCTGATTCGGATGTAATTTGATATGATTAATGAAATGATATTGATTGTTTGTGATTTGTAATGTCTAATATTTCATTAATGAGTCGATATTGAATTGGTTAATTAGGTTAGTGATTGTTTGAATGGTTACACATAATGTTTATTATTTAATACATTTAAACTTAACATAATGAAGTTCTCATGCGAATGGCCCATGCGAATGAACCACACGCAAGAATAACTTCATACGATTGACTCAGTCGCACGACTGAACCAGGAGACTGGATCAGTCGTATGATTGACACATAAGATTGGCTCAGTCGCATGACTGAACACTCATCGTGCGGATGGATCAACCGTATGGTTCAATCGTACGACTGAATCATACTAATGGTTCAGTCGCACGAATGAACAATACTAACCTATAAATACAACCCAATTCGTGAAAAAAAATATTCATTTTATTACGACTCCAGACGTACCCTAGCCGTCCAGAAGCCTCCCAATTCGTTCTCCAAGTTCATAGAACACATTAGATCGATTCCCAATCGATTTTTAATGTTAGTTTCAATTCTTTATTGATTCTTCGTGTGTTCTCACTGATTGGATCGCCAATCAAATAGGATTCCGCACTATTTGATCTGGTTTACACGCTAATCACTAGGTATTTTGTTCAAATACCAGGTCCTAACAGACTTACTATACTTGACATAATTGAGTGTTACCTTGAATGACCGCGTTGGTGTTTGAATCTTATAGTGTGCTTTTAGAGGATGGCTGGCGGTAGATCTTCAAAAGCCTCTCATGGTGGAGGTCACGGTGCTGCTCCGCGACCTAAGAGAGGGAGACCCAGAGTCAAGAAAGTGGTTCATGAAGAACCAGAGACCCCTCATCCGGAGGGTGGCGACGAGAGCGCCAATATGAGAGCCTCAGTAAAGGAGGCTGCACCAGGTCATGCAGATGATTCTACCGTCTGTGGTGACCGAAGTGATCAAGGCAGTAAGGGATGGGGAAAGAAAGAAGAGGAACAGGTCCTCAGGAGGACGGGAACAACCAGAGCCGGAAACGGTTCTCTCCGATGATGATGAGGAGGAAGAAGAGGAGCCTGCGCCGGAGGCGACTAGAGGCTGTAATTATGGGGCGTTTAT
The DNA here is from genome assembly GCA_025506515.1 of Flaveria trinervia. Taxonomy (NCBI): domain Eukaryota; kingdom Viridiplantae; phylum Streptophyta; class Magnoliopsida; order Asterales; family Asteraceae; genus Flaveria; species Flaveria trinervia. Next base: position 2,497,464 of record CM046458.1, on the reverse strand, counting down.
GAGATTCATGCCCCCTACTTTTGATGGAAACGACACTGCGGCAGCTGCTCACCAGTGGGTGAGGGAAATGGAGGCTGTCCTCGATATCAATGAGTGTCGTGAAGATCAGAAGGTGAAATTTGCTACCCATTCTTTTGTGGACTCGACTTTGTGCTGGTGGGATAACATTGTCCAAGCCGAGAGTAGCCGGGCCATTGGAAGAATGAGATGGCCTGAACTGAGGAAGTTAGTGATCGAGGAATTCTGTCCTCACAGAGAGATGAACAAGGTAGAGAGAGACTTCTTGCAGCTGGAGGCGGAAACGATGACACACCAGTAGTACACCACCAAATTCAATGAAATGGCGCGGCTGGTGCCCGATCAAGTGACACCACTGTCACGAAAGATTAAAAGATACATCCAGGGGCTGTGGCAGATATCCGTAGGCATATGATTGCCGCCCGGCCAAGCACTTTCAGGTCGGCGGTTGACTTGGCTGGCAGATTATACGATGAGCGCAAGGTGGTGGTGGCTGAGGTGAATAAGAATGATGGTGGTAGTCGGAACTGGAATGGGAAACGGTTTGGACATGGTAGAACTGCTCCAAACAAGAAGGTGGCAAAGGTGGGTTACCGACGTGTGGTCACATCTGGATCAGGGCTGAGGAGGTGTGACAAATGTGGAAGGGAGCATAATGGTGAGTGCAGGATGGGGATGAATGTATGCTTCAGGTGTGGCCAGCTTGGCCATATCGCTAGAGACTGTAAGAAGCCGAGGGCAGAGAGCTCTAGAGCAGAGAAGAAGAAGCCGGAGGAAGGAGGGCAGAGGGCAAGTGCTAGAGCTTACACTATGACCCGGGAGGAAGCCAGAGCAAATCTCGATGTTGTGTCAGGTATGTTTTTAGTAAACCAAACTTGTGCCTCTATATTGTTTGATTCCGCCTACATAGTGATGAAACGCCCGAACAGGGCTCATGCGCCCAAATAGTTCCCATGCGCCTAAGCACTTAGAAATTTTTACAAAATTTTCTGGGAGTCTGTGCTTTAGGGTTTTGACTGAGGTTGACTAAGGGCTTATTAATGATGATGTTTCATGCATGATATTATTACTTATGATTGTTCCTTATTATTGTTATTGCTATTATTATTATTATTACTTATAGTATGTGACTTTACGCGGTATGTTATTATCGTAACGTAAAGTATATCGTAATAATAAAGTGAAAGAGCAATAAAGAAAAGAATAGGAACATTAATGAAAATGTTAACAAGTCTTGCAAGCTTACAGGAGGTACACGACCATGTTGTCATTAGCTCAACTGTGCTGCGGGTTAGCTACCCTATTATGCACACAGGGTCAATCAATTGAGATTGGCAGGACCTTTGTAGTGTGCCCTGGGTGATTGGGTTGGTCTTGTACACAGTACACAGAACCCTTTCGAGGGATACAGTTGACCCTTTCGGTGGATATAGTTGACCGTTTCGGGGGATATAGTTGACCCTTTCGAGGGATATAGTTGACCCTTTCAAGGGATACAGATGGCCCATCACCCGTTTTCCATCGCGCATACAGTTGGGGTATTGCTCATTGGTCCATACAGAAAGTGAAACATAAAGATAAAAGTTACAGACAAGGCATACAGTAAAGAGAACGAACATTATTTGTTCATACAGTTAATGCATGCTCGCATATACAGTACAAAGTTGTATTTTACAAAAAAGAGTATTTTCTTATACAACATATAGAAAGTATTTTATTACTTTAAAAACTAGAGCTCACTCAGCAACGCTGACTTTTATACATTTTCAGTTGGCAGGTAATTATTGTTGAGGATGGCACGAGGGTGAAGCTACTCGGCAGGAAAAGTCTGACATCCATTCGTACTATGTGTTGCTGTTGTTTTGTAATGCATATAAACAATTCTTTTGTAAACAGTTAATGATGATGTATTGCTTAACAACAGTGTTTTATATGAAATGAATGGGTTTTTGATAAATCATTTCCGCTGCTTAAGTTTGTATAATTATAATGTTTAATGTTTTAACTGCTGTGATTGACCAACTATGAGGTTTCCGGGAACAGGGCCTTACATAATAATACATCTTAAAAGTCAAGAAACTTACAAAAGATTCCTTTGCCCTTAAGTCAACCCATTCCACATTGTTTTCCGGATTAATTTCTTCCGAATTATCAACCTCTTTTGAACGCTCTCCTCCTCCACATCTCAAGAATTTAGCTAAAGATCTAGCTCCTTTTTTTCCATGTGACTGCATCCAAATTTCATCTATTGTAGCAGGGTGTCCAAGTATCTTATCCTACAAAATTCGTATTTGAAAGTTTATATTCACATGCAATTTCATCAAATCAAGGACATAATAACATCTCTTACTGCTTTTAATTTAAGCGTAACATAGGTTTGTGAGCAAGAGTGTGTTTGCTTGTCGATTTCTCTCTGTTAATGGTATTCCTAGAAGACTTTGCTTTCCACTCGAGCGTATTCCAATATTGAACTAGTGGTTCCCATATCTCAGTCCTCATCCATCGTGGCTTATATGGAATAATTACAGACAAATCGTCTCCGACATCTACCCCTGCCTTTCTTGCAGAATCTTTAGCTTTATCTTGAGCCCTATTCAATACATCCTTGAGTTTCTTCTTTAAAAACTTCTCCCAACAAGATCAAACTTGGTCATCCCACTCATTTTCCCATTGATAGTATCTCTACAAAAAAAACACTTTCTAGTAAAATTTATATAGTTTATTAGATTATATGAAAACATATAAAGATTTTATAAGTACAAACATTGAAGCGCTCAAACATCCTATCACCATCCTCTCTAGAGACATCTTTCCAACTTCTCCATGGATGAAACCACATAGCCTGTAAAATTTCTCCAATAGTCCGGGTAACAGCTTCCTGATTACTAAATCTATAATGATAAGAATTCAACGTGATCAACATTATTTTTATTTATATGTAAATATAACTAAGTTTGATCATATCTCAACAACATGGGTGATGGTGATTACTATCAAGTCAATAAAATAATGAAAGAAAATTTGTTAGCATGTCTTTTATTTTTTTGTTTTAGTTAATAGTTAGTGTTATCTTTATAACATTAATAATTGATCTTAAGAATGGTTTATCTTATATAACATAAACATAACTCAATATGAAAGTTTAGATCATCATGCCATATTAGCCAATGGATCTAAACAAACTAACATAAAAATTATATAAATCCAAATTCACCTGTAATTTTTTCCCCTTGTTAATTGAATAAATATGTTGGTTATGTTCTTGTTTATGTAACTATATGAATGTACTTACTACTCATGCATAATCCAAATCCACTCGCGATTTTTTAGTTCAGGTATAGGTGTAGGTGCAACGGGTCCGGGTCGATTAATAGTTGACTCATCATCATAATCACTTCCTTCATTTTGAGATGGTTCCTCGTATGCATCCCCTATTGTACCTATGTTGTAAATATTATGACCACTAGCTTGACCCCTGCCTCTACCACCCCCTGTTGAACTACGTGCCATGATATCTATAACAAAAATAAAATTATTAATGTTAAGAAAAATTATTGCAAATAAAACTTATAGCAAAACAACATTATATTTTAAACAACAAACTAACTAGTCTGTATCCACGTCTTCAAATTCCTCCTCGCCATCATCTGAATCAATATCTTTAAACTCAACTTTTTCATGATCATTGTCATTTACATATTCAACTTCTTCAATAACATTTGTTTCTACATGAGTAATAGGTAGCAAATCCTCATTAGCTGTACATATTAATCTTTCAGTCTCTTGAAAGAATTGCTCCGCATCTTCATTATCATCGTCAACACTTATATTGCTAGCCTCATCTAGTTCATAAACTCCCCTCGGTGTCGTCTTAACCACAACCCACCAGTCTTTTAATTCTTTTTCTTTTGAAGGGTATGGTGTATAATACACTTGGTGTGCTTGGGATGCTAGAATAAATGGGTCATCAAAGCATCCTATTGCCTTCGGTTTAACATCAACCATATTAGTCTTTGAGTTAATCCTTACTCCGTTCACGGGGTCAAACCAAGTACATTTGAACAAAACGACCACACAAGTTCCTAAGTTGCTATGATACTCAAGCTCTAGGATCTCGTCTAACAATCTATAATAGTCTTTTTCATGTTCATCATAGGTTGCCCCTTTCACACACACACCACTATTTTCAGTTACCCTCCCATGGTAGGCTGTTCGCGTGTGGAACTTGTAACCATTTATCAAATACCCTTTGTGTGATTGAACATAAGTGAGAGGCCCTTGTGCTATATCTCTCAAATATGCATTCTCTGGGTTGTTCAGAACCTAAATTCATAAAAGTGTGTTAGCCTTTTACAATAAAACTGCATTATTAGGATTTAAATTTTTTGTAGTGATACACTTACATAATTTTGTAGCCACCCAGCGAATTCTTTGTCTTTCTTTTGGTCAAGTGTTGATTGGTCATAATTGGGGAATGAAGCTCTCAGTTCTTCCTTAAATAATGTAACGGAATCGTGAAGCTCTTGACAACTAAGCAATATATAAGTATGAGCCTTGTGTTTGTCTTGATCCGTAAGAACTATGGTCTTTCACTCTTATCGAATAATCTTCGAGAAGGATGGTTGAATATATTTAGACGAGAATCGGTAGTCGAAGCACAAGGAATGTTAGGGGGAAAATTACGAGGCTCACTGTTTAGCTTTGTATTTATTATTGGGTCAAGATATAGGGAGCAATAGTTAGCGAGTTCATCTACGAGATATGACTCAACAATGGATCCCTCAACCCTTTCCTTGTTTTTAATCGTCCTTTTTAATCGACCCAATTTCCTAAAATTTAGAAAGAAAAAAGTTTTGCACTTATATAATATTTGAAATGACAAAAGAATAATTCATTAAGAAAAACCCATTACCTCTCATATAGATACATCCACCTGTACTGCATAGGACCACCGAGTATAGCTTCATTAGTTAAATGTATGACAAGATGTTCCATTGAGTCAAAAAATCCAGGTGGGAAGATCTTTTCTAACTTGCAAATAGTTACAACGATACTTTTTTGCAATTTTTGTAAATCTTCAATGTGTAAAACTTTTGAGCATATTACACGAAAGAATGTGCAAAACTCCATTATTGGTTCAAATATTTGTTTTGGAAGCATCTCTCGTAGGATAATAGGCATCAACCATTGCATGAAGACATGACATTCATGACTTTTTAATGCATAAAAGGTACCATCTTTAGCATTTACACATCCTCCAATATTTGAAGCATATCCATATGGAAACTTTACCTTTTTCATCCATTTGCATACCTCTTTAACTTCTAGTTTGGTTAAGGTGTACACTGCTTTCGGTTTCATATATTTTTTATTGTTCCTCATCCAAGTATGCAATGATGGTCTATTGCGGTACTCTTTTATATCCATCCTTGCCTTGATATTATCTTTAGTTTTAGGAGTATCCATTACTGTGTGAAACAGATTCTCAAAAACATTTTTCTCAATGTGCATTACATCAAGGTTGTGTCGGATTAACAATGAGGGCCAATATTCAAGCTCCTAAAATATACTCTTCTTTACCCAATTATGGGTTTTGCCAAAACCCGGATATTTATTCCTCGGGTTATATAGTTCACCTTCGTAATCAGTTGGAAGATTAAATACTTGTTTATATATTTGCCAACCCGTTAACTCAGGTGGAGGTCCTAATGATGACGGTAGTGATTTATTAGCTCCAAAATCCATTTTTATCATGACAAAAATGGTGTGCTGGGGGTAAAAATCTTCGATGGCAATCAAACCAGCTTGGTTTGCCTCCGGCATGTAACTAAAATGCTTTTGTGTCTCAGATACAATATGGGCAAGCTAAGTGTCCATGCGTGCTCCAGCCGGACAACATTGCATATGCAGGAAAATCACTAACCGTCCACAAAAGGATTGCCTTCATCATTAAATTTTCTTTACGATAAGCATCATAAACTTCCACGCCTTCCTCATATAATAGTTTTAACTCATCTATCAATGGTCTTAGAAACACGTCCATATTTTGACCAGGGCTCTTTCTTTCGGGAATAATCAAACATAGTTTGACAAATGAATCTTTCAAGCTCATCCAAGGAGGCAGATTATATATTGTAAGAAAGACTAGCCAAAGGGAGTAAGGATTCGAGTTTGAGTTATTTGGATTAAACCCGTTAGTGCATAACCCAAGATGAACATTCCGAAACTCCTTTGCAAAGTTAGTATTCTCCAAATCAAAATGCTTTCAGGCTTTACTATCACTTGGATGTGTCATGCCCCCATCCTTTGTTTTATGGTCATGGTGCCAAGTCATATCTTTTGCCATCTTTGAAGACATATATAACTTTTTAAGTCTAGGACCAATCGGCATGTACGTCATTACTAAATTGGATACCTTATTTTTGTCACTCTTATAACGAGATTCCCCACAATGTTTATAGTGTGTTAGTGTCTTGTCTTGCTTATAGAATAACATGCAATGGTTTTTGCAAACATCAATGCATTCTTTAGGAAGACTAAGCTTTTCTAAACTTTTTTTTGTAACATAAAAGCTTTCTGGGAGCTTATTTTCTCTGGCAACAATGCTTTAACCATGGAAATATTATGATTGTAACACGCAGTAGATACATTATACAATGACTTCCAATTCAAAAACTTTGTGGCAGCTTCTAGCTTGGAACAATTTGTGGCTTTATTCCCCTCCTATAAAAGTTCATCGACAGCTTGTAACATGTCATAGAATCCCTTTGCTTCAGGGTTCTGTACATGCCCTTCTAAGGTATTTGACTCTAGATTTGAGTGTTGTGTCAGATTATAATCAGATCCATGCATACTATCCAACACCATGTGTCTATAACCATCATCTTCATCATTATTATTATAAAATTGCATTGTAGTAGAAGATTGTCCAACTTCATGAATGGTAGTTTCACCATGTGCGTGCCATGTTGTATAATCAATCATAAAACCATTCTTAAGTAGGTGTTTATGTACGATTTCTCTATTATTGTAGAAGACATTTTGGTATTTAAAACATGGACATTTAATGTCATATACTATCCTACCATGCTTAGTTACCCTTTTATCAACAACTGTTTCATTAGAATAGGCAATGTCCAAAAATAATTTCACATTTGCACAATACTCCATATTAGCAAATCCATCAGTGTTTGTTTTTCTATACATCCATTGTCAATCAGTAAACCATGCCATGTTCAATTAAGTCATTGTAAGCCCTAAAATTTATAATCATCCCAAACAATTAAATAACATTACAAGAATACAATATGTAATAAGCACACATGCATAAACTAATATGTATAGATGATTGTCTACTAGTCTTAAGAAATTTTAACATGTGCACATAAAAACAAAACAATAATAAAGAAGGGTTTAGGATCAAGGGACATTAGGCTCACTCAATATTACCAACCAATTGAGCTATGATTACCGTATGATCCAACAAAGTTACGTGTTTTTTTTATTCTTATTAAAATAAATTAATAGCAACAACAACAAAAGGCAGTAAATGGGTCAAAAGCTGATGAAATAATATTAGAATGATTAGCATGGACAGATATTTTGGCCTGCGAGTATGGTGTTTATTGAACTAAAGGTAGCGAATATGAAGATGTAATGACATCTTAATCTGCTTATCTAAAAAAACAGGCTAACATTCTCTGTTAACACCAACATGTTCATAAGGTATGCAACATATTATTACTAAATTGTTTTATGTTTTATTTCATGATAACCACAGCCTTTGAATGACCAGAATCGCTTCATCAGCTTAAGGTGAGACTTAAGGTGTGTACTTAATGTACCGACGTTGAATCGGTTCATACCTTATAATAAAAACTTTGTCTTTCACAATCAAAATTTTGCATTTTTGTTCTTGTTTGTTTTGACACTCTGTTTTTTAAGCTTCTATGACAAAGAAGTTAGCCAATCACATTTAACATTGGACTTCCTATGACAAAGCATACACTCTTGATCTTGTTACTGAAATATTTTAATATGAAGGAATTCTAGATCAAATTCAGTGCTGAAGAGTTCAAGAAAATTAATGTTTTCTTTTTGAGGCAAGGCAACAATACTAATATGGTAGCATATGAGTTGGTTTTTGAGCTACAGATTAAATCAAAGTAATTTTTTCACAAAGTAATTTTTCATTAAGGGGCTTGATGGCGTTTGTTCAATTAGATGGCAAACACATTCTCCATATGAAAACACTATCTTGCTGTCAAAAATTAGGATCTTTTTTGTTGATTTCAGTTTACTTATAAAATAGTTTGTGCAGGAAGGTTATGTTGATTCAGTTTCTTTAATTCGTATTTGAAAATTTATTTCTTTACAAAGGACATTTATAGAGTCATTAAAGTGTAATGCAGGAAAAATCCAATTTAAGTTGTGTCGGGTCGGGTTTGTTTAATGCCCTTTGTACAATCGGTTTCCCACAACTTAAATACACAACTAGTCTAACTAAATAATTGATAATATAACTTAAACTCAAACGAGTCCCAATAACACAAATATACAAATATACAGCCTATCAATCTATGAATAAGCAATGTATCTAAGGGGACAAAAACTTATGAGGTACCATTCAATGTGAAAGGAAGAGACCCATATCATATATGCTTATGTTCTTCAACTTAAATAGATTCCTAACTACACAAGTTGTTCTCCTTCAATTGCAAGACTAATTTTCTTCAACACCTTTATAATTATACCAAATCTTTAGTATGTTCTTTGGTTTCTAATCAAGCAAGGTTGAGTTGTCGGAACAAAATCAAAGCAAATAAATTAATTTAGGAATAACTTTGCAAAACATATGAGTAGAATGGTTACCTCAATAGTATACAAAAACAATTTTGAGATGTGGACAGAAGTGAATTAGAGCTCTTGAACAACACACGCTTGCCTTAGTATGACTTGATGGTTTCAATCGAACTCATAATGTCTAGCGGTGGTGGTTCTTCTCTGGTATTTAGAACAATTGCAGATGGAAATATCGGTAGCTTGTGTGATGGGGGCTTTCGTGAGAGTAACCAGAACAAGGAGCAATCAGTAGCTTGTGCGATGGGGGTTTTCGTGAGGGTAACCAGAGTGTTCGAGAGGTAGTAATCAATGGTTGAAATGTGGAGAGATAGGTCTTTATCATCGCCATTTTTCTCGGTTGTTTGTTGAAGGGGTGAGTTATATGTGAAAGAAACTTTATCTTCAAAAAAGATGAAGATAAAGCATCAGTTTATGGTGGATGCTTCAGATCTGACTTGAGTTGTGTGTGTTTCAAATGTGGGGTCACCAACACAAGTGAGACTTTAATTCTTGATATGTACAATCTTTTCAACTGCTTATTTCAAAAATAAAAGTTTTAATTGCTTATTTTTTAAAAAACTTATTATTTTTATTGTTTTTAAATATCACAAAAATCTTTTATTGAACGGGTTAACTTAAAAAGAAAATTATTAGTTAAGTTGAGACATCCAAGACATTAAATATAAGGAGGTTTTGAATTAAAGTCTCACTCTAAGTTAAATGCTCCAGGTTGAGCCAGATGTTTTATAGTTATGGATTTTCTATTGAGCGGGTTAGGGTGTAGTCCTTGCTGGAAAAGGGATATGTAGGTCCGATTAAGATAATACATGTCATTCAAAGTATGATTGTATATTTTCCGTTCAAAAAAATAATTTATTGTCACTTAAAAATTACATTTTATATCATTATTAAAGAATATATATATATATATATATATATATATATATATATATATATATGTGTGTGTGTGTGTGTGTGTGTGTGTGTGTGTGTGTGTGTGTGTGTGTGATCATAATGATTCCCCAAGATTAATTATAAGTTACAACACTCTGACAAGCAAAATTAGTTTGCCACATATACTATTCTAGACTATTAATAGCTATATTGACAATGTATCACTACGATTGACCCTTATTAGTCATAGTTAATGAATAATAACTAATATGATACCAATGATCCTTAGCCTAACCGGTTAAGGTGAGATACCCATGACATGTAAATAAAAATGGAGGTCATGGGTTCAAGTCTCACTCTGAGCAAAATGCTTAGAATTGAGCTAGGGGTTTCCTCAGTAATGAGTTTCCTTCGAGGGGTGCGGTCTCGGCTGGGAAACGGATAGGTGGGCCTGATTAAGATAACACCTATCATTTGAAGCAGGGTTGTACATTTACCGTTAAAAAATAACTAACATGATCATGAATGCCCCTAATTAAATCTCAACAACTTCTATTAACTATAGATGACCATAATTAACTCGAATTAACCTTCAAAGACAATAATTTTTAGTTAGGGGTAATTAACAACAATTAACCAATCAGTGATTATAACTGATCCTAATTAAACTTCATTGACTATAAGTTACTTTACCTGAGCACCAATAATCATAATTAACAATTAGTGACTATAAGTGACCCTGTTAGAGCATTAATAGACCTAATTAACAATGAAAGACTTAAAGGATCATCAATGTCTCTAACTAACTATATATGCCCTAATTGATTATCAATTAATTTAATTGCTAGTCTTAAACAACCAATAATATCATAACTAGTTATGAATAGACCCAAATGAACATCAATAACCCCATTTGTTTATAAGTAACTCTAATTGATCATTAACGACTATTAAAGACCAAAAACGATCCTGATTGACCTTAATTGCCCTAACTAACCATTATTATTATACTTTTGTTTGTAATATTTAATTTCATGGCATGTTATTGTTTCTATATAATTTAATAAATATTTTAGGTATGTAGTATTTATTTAATATTTACACATATCATACATTTTTAAATGTATGCTCTTTTTTATTTTGTCATGTCATATTCCAAATATGAAATAAAAATTATTTAGTTGATTTAACTACATATAAATCTTTGGATATTATGTGTTTACAAAAATATTTTTAATTACTCATACATATGTAGTTAGCTTTTACCATACGTGTAGATATATAATTTGTCATGTTATTCATTGAATAATAAAATAAATAGTTTTTCTATGACCATTTTTGCGACTAACTTAGAATTTATTTCATCATTTAATTAATTAATTAATTAAATTAACAACTGCATTTGTGACCAAAACAAATTTTGTCGCTATATTTATCACCATTTTGTAACGGGATAAAACTTGGTCGCTATTTTTGAGACCCATTCTATTCCGGTTGTTAATTTTGCGACTGATTATGTTTTGGCCGCTAATTTTACGTCTGATTTGGCTTTGTTCATTAATTTTACAACCAAGTTTGTTTTGGTCGGTAATTTTGTGACCAACTAAATTTGGTTGCTATACAGTTGCTAATTTTGCGACCGTTTTTCACGGTGGCTATATTTACCACCATTTTACGACTGAATAAAACACCGTCGATATTTGTAACACCCGGTTATTTTTAAAAAAAGAGACAAGAAATGAAGAATAAAAGAAAGAAAAGCAATAAAGTCCAAGTGGAGGGACTAAAAGTGTCCAAAATGACAAACTCTTTCAAAAGTTGGTGTAAAGGTGGGTATGGCCGCCCACCATTGGAAGAAGAAGAAGAAGAAGGTCGGATTTAAGGTATGAATTCGTGGTTTTTAAGTGTTTTTGTTGGGTTTTGGTCTCGGGTTTATGCTTATATGTTTGTGTGTGTTCGGGTGTGTGTGTTTGGTGGGGTTTTTAGGTGTTTGAACTCATTTGCAAAAGGGTTAAAAGGAAGATACACCCAAGTTGCACCAGGTGAGTTTCTAGACCCTGGTTTCCACTTGTTTTTGACATCTTTGGGGCTGAAAATGTATTAAAATGATTTTTACAATGTTTTTGTATGTATGCTCGTATGTATTATGCATGTTTGATGATGATTCTTAGATGCTTATAGGTTGTTCATGTTTAGAATAGCCTTGGTAAGTATAGAACAGATGATTTTGATGATTGGGTTCAAAAACATCCTAGAAACATGTTTTACAGGGAGTTCATGCGCCTAGATAAGGCTCATGCTCCTGAATTTGCTTAGAAAGGTTTAAGTATAGCCCATGCGCCTGAACAGTGGTCCATGCGCCTAGAAATATCAGTCGGATGATAAGTGTAGGGCCATGCGCCCCAATAGTGCCCATGCGCCCAAGTGGCCCATGCGTCTAAGTGTCCATGCGACTGATTAGTCCATACGCCTAAGTTCATACGCCTGAATAGTACCCATGGGCCTAGAATTAGGATGGAATTGAATAAGTGTCCAGACGTCCAGGATTCCCATGCACCTAGGCACTCATGCGCCTGCATAGTGCCCATGCGCCTGAAAGATGCCCATGCGCCTAAATGTTCCCCATGCGCCTGCATAGTGCCCATGCGCCTAAGGACTTAGAATATTTTCTGATTTTTGGGGAAAAAGTGTAATGTAGGCTTTGACTTGGGAGGTTCCCGGGGGCTATGTAAGTTGACTTTTTGAAGTCATTTATGTTGTGATGATATGATGTATGATGTGATGTATGATTGGTGGTTATGTATGATTGTATAATATGTTCGTTATGATGATGTATGCTTATCTTTCCTATGGCTTTACGTGTCATGTTAATGAATAAATAAAGTATTATATAATGTAAAGTGAAAGATAATGAAGAGGAACACGAAGTAAGAATGCATGCATTATTGAATGATGAATGAATGAAGGAAAGGCTTGCAAGTACATATTTCAGGTGAGCAACCTAGTTGTTGCAACAGACTCGGACAGCGTGCTATCGTGAAGTTTCCATGAGGTGAGCAACCCTATGGTTGCAACAGACTCGGATAGCATGCTATCATTGAAAGTGGCAATTGGGGTAAGCAACCCTATGGGTGCAACAGACTCGGATAGCGAGCTATCGTGAAGTTGCCATGAGGTGAGCGACCCTATGGTTGCAACAGACTTGGACAGCGTGCTATCATTGAAAGTGGCAATGGGGTGAGTAACCCTATGGTTGCAACAGACTCGGATAGCATGCAAATAGTTGTGATTGTTAATGAGGTGAGCGACCCTGTTGTCGCAACAGACTCGAAAGGACGAACGTATAGAATGGACGAAGTTAACGAATGTAATGGAAGATAATAATGATATTATCTGTATGTACGTATGATGTATGATCACGAACGAATGAAAAGTATAGTTTGATGCTAAAAGGAAGTAAAGAATGTTTTTTAATGATTGAAATGTATGTTTTATTATAAAACTAGAACTCACTCAGCGACGCTGACTTTTATACGTTTTCAGTTGGCAGGTAAACGTTGCTGAGGATGGCATGAGGTGGCTACTCAGCTCTTTTGGATGACATCCTTTTTGTTAATGTTTTTGCATTGTAATGCGAACGAATGATGTTTTGAAATGAATGCTTGTATTAACTTGCAAAAGCATTTGTAATGATATGAAAAGTTATTTTTTATGTTTTCGCTGCAATATTTTCGTAAGGCACATGGAATTATATGTTTTATGTGCGACGAGGATCCAACTATCGGAAGAAGAAGAAGAAGAAGAAGGTCGGATTTAAGGTATGAATTTGTGGTTTAAGTGTTTGTATTGGGTTTTGGTCTCGGGTTTATGCTTATATGTTTGTGTATGTTCGGGTGTGTGTGTTTGGTGGGGTTTTTAGATGTTTAAACTCATTTGCAAAAGGGTTAAAAGGAAGATACACCCAAGTTGCACCAGGTGAGTTTTTAGACCCCGGTTTCTAATTGTTTTAAATATCTTTGGGGCTGAAAATGTATTAAAATGATTTTTACAATGTTTGTGTATGTATGCCCGTATGTATTATGCATGTTGGATGATGATTCTTAGATGATTATAGGTTGTTCATGTTTAGAATAGCCTTGGTAAGCTTAGAACAAATGGGTTTGATGATTGGGTTCAAAAACATCCTAGAAATATGTTTTATAGGGAGTTCATGCGCCTAGATAAGGCTCATGTGCCTGAATTTGCCTTAGAAAGGTTTAAGTATAGACCATGCGCCTGAATAGTGGACCATACGCCTAGAAATATCAGTCAGATGACTAAGTGTAGGGCCATGCGCCCCAATAGTGCCCATGCGCCCCAATAGTGCCCATGCGCCCCAATAGTGCCCATGCGCCCAAGTGGCCCACGCGTCTGAGTGTCCATGCGACTGATTAGTCCATACGCCTGAATAGTACCCATGCGCCTAGAATTGGGCTGGAATTGACTAAGTGTCCAGACGTCCAGGATTCCCATGCGCCTAGGCACTCATGCGCCTGCATAGTACCCATGCACCTGAAAGATGCCCATGCGCCTAAGTGTTCCCCATGCACCTGCATAGTACCCATGCGCCTGCATAGTGCCCATGCGCCTAAGGACAAAATATTTTTTGATTTTTGGGGTAAAAGTGTAATGTAGGCTTTGACTTGGGAGGTTCCCGAGGGCTATGTAAGTTGACTTTTTGAAGTCATTTAGGTTGGGATGATATGATGTATGATTGGTGGTTATGTGTGATTGTATGATATGTTCCTTATGATGATGTATGTTTATCTTTCCTATGGCTTTACGTGTATGTTAATGAATGAATAAAGTATTATGTAACGTAAAGTGAAAGATAATAAAAGAGTAACACGAAGTAAGAATGCATGCATTATTGAATGACGAATGAACGAAGGAAAGGCTTGCAAGCACATATTTGAGGTGAGCAACCCAGTTGTTGCAACAGAATCGGAGAGCATGCTATCATGAAGTTGCCATCAGGTGAGCAACCCTATGGGTGCAACAGAGTCGGATAGCGTGCTATCATTGAAAGTGGCAATTAGGGTGGGCAACCCTATGGGTGCAACAGACTTGGATAGCGAGCTATCATGAAGTTGCCATGAGGTGAGCGACCCTATGGTTGCAACAGACTCGGATAGCGTGCTGTCATTAAAAGTGGCAATTAGGGTGAGCAACCCTATGGTTGCAACAGACTCGGATAGCGTGCAAATAGTTGTGATTGTTAATGAGGTGAGCGACCATGTTGTCGCAACAGACTCGAAAGGATGAACATATAGAATGGACGAAGTTAACGAATGTAATGGAAGATAATAATGATATTATCTGTATGTACGTATGATGTATGATCACGAACGAATGAAAAGTATAGTTTGATTCTAAAAGGAAGTAAAGAACGGTTTTAACAATTGAAATGTATGTTTTATTATAAAACTAGAACTCACTCAGCGACGCTGACTTTTATACGTTTTCAGTTGGCAGGTAAACGTTGCTGAGGATGGCACGAGGCGGCTACTCAGCTCTTTTGTATGGCGTCCTTTTGTTAATGTTTTTGCATTGTAATGCGAATGAATGATGTTTTGTAATGACCGCTTGTATTAACTTGCAAAAGCATTTGTAATGATATGAAAAGTTATTTTTTTATGTTTCTGCTGCAATATTTTCGTAAGGCAAATGTAATTATATGTTTTATGTGCGATGAGGATCCAACTGTAAGTGTCCCGGGAACGGGGCCTTACAATATTTTTGCAACCAATTATGTTTTAGTCATTAATTTGGTGACCGATTTTATTTTGGTCGTTGATATTATAACCAATTTGGCTTTGGTCACTAATTAAACGACCAAGTTGGTTTTAGTCGGTAATTTTGCGACCATGTGATTTTGGTCGCTATATAGTCGCTAATTTTGCGACTATTTTTTACGGTCGTAAATTTTGGTCAGTTTTGGTCATTATTTTAGTAGTTTCCCCAGAAAGTCAAAAGTCAAACTACACTTCTCCCTGGGTGCAACAGCCCTATTCGGGCGTATGGACACCCTTCAGTCGCATGGCCTCCATGCGACTGAACATCATACGAATGAACCAATGCGGTTGAACACTCATGCGAATGAACACCCAATCATGCGAATGGACTAATGCGGATGGACCTCATGCGAATGGAACTAATGCGGATGAACACTTATGCGACTGGACCCTCAATCGCATGACCCTCATACGACTGGCCCCAATCATGCGAATGAACTCTCAATCGTGCGAATGAACTCCATTCGCACTTCATTCGGCCGTATGGCCTCCATTCGGTCGCCTAGCCCTAGTTGGTGCAGAATGCAGTTCATTCCGAACCCAATATTTTCGACCTCCAAGCTCATCCAAACTCATTCTAAGCCCAGATCAACCATCCTAAACCTTAGGGATGCATACCACAACACCATTCAAACACCCACAAGCTCACAAACAAGGCTCAAACGAATCATACACACACATACACATACACAAACGGGTCAAACATGCACACACTCAAAAACCCGATTTTCAGATGTTTTCCAGCCCCAAATCATTCAAAAACGTTTAAAGGAGGGGTCCTAGAACTCTCACAAGTGACCAGAACGAGAAGAGCTTCAATTTGACTCTCTTCACAACGATTTTGGCCACTCGAACCAACCCGAACCAACACTTCTTCCTTGTTTCTTCCTTTCTCTCTTCTCCTCTCTTGTTTGGCTGAAATATGAGTATGGGGAGAGGGTAAGGCTGCCCTCTCCCTTTATATACCCCCACTCACCCAACTTTCTTTCGTTGGCGAGTTTGGTCCCTCGACTTAGGACTTTATTTATTTTCTTCCTTCGTCGGCTTCGAAATAAATAAATACCCGGGTGTTCAAAGTCCACCCCTCTTAAATAGGTTTCGTCCCCGAAACCTGTTATTCCTCGAACAGACGTGGGTAATGATGCCTTATTTCTTCTTCAGTCTTCCACGTTGACTCAGATCCCTTCCTGTGCTTCCACTGTACACGCACAAGAGGAACCATTTTATTTCTCAGCCTCTTTTCTTTTCGATCTATGATTGCCACTGGTTGCTCCACATAATTGAGCCGTTCATCTACTTCGATATCTTCAAATGAGACAATCATATCCTCGTCTGCCAAGCACTTCCTTAGATGAGATACGTGGAATGTCGAGTGAATTCCACTTAGCTCATCTGCCAAGCACTTCCTATACCCGAGCGATGATTCGGAAAGGGTCTATGTATCTCGGCTCAACTTGCCCCGCTTTCTGAAGCGAATAATACCCTTCCAAGGTGAGACCTTCAACATAACCCCGTCACCCACCTGGAACTCGATCGGTCTGCATCGTTTATTGGCATACGACTTCTGTCTATCTTTGGCTGCCTTTACGAAGGCTTTGATCTTCTCAAGCTTCTTAGTCGTAGCCTCGATTATCTCGACGCTCCCCAATTCAATCTAACCAATATCACCCCAACAAACAGGTGTTCTGCATCTCCTACCGTATAACATCTCATATGGTGGCATACCAATGCTGGCATGAAAGCTGTTGTATGAGAATTCTGCTAACGGTAGGTGGTCATCCCAACTTCCCCCAAAATCAACCACACATGCCCGAAGCATGTCCTCCAATGTCTGAATGGTCCTTTCTGACTGATCATCAGTTTGGGGATGATAAGCCGTGCTAATATGTAACCTCGTCCCCATGGCATCGTGGAATTTGTTCCAGAATTTGGAGGTAAACCGGGTGTCACGATTAGACACAATAGACACCGGCACACCATTCCGAGTTACAATTTCCTTGATGAACAGACCAGCCAACCTCTCAGATGAATATGTCTCGCGGATCGGTAGGAAGTGTGCACTCTACGTCAGGCGGTCAAAAATCACCCATATGGCATCATACCCTTTTGGAGTACGCGGCAACTTCGTAATGAAATCCATGGTGATGTGCTCCCACTTCCATTCAAGTATATCCAAAGGTTGGATCTTCCCATACGGCTTTTGATGCTCAGCCTTCACCTATAAGCAAGTAAGGCACTTACTCACATACTTCACCACATCGCGCTTCATACCCGACCACCAATAATCTTTCTTCATATCTTGGTACATTTTTGTGGCACCTGGATGAATAGAGTATTGAGTCTTGTGAGCTTCATCTAAAATCTTCACCCGTAGATCCCTAAAATGATGAATCCACACCCGTCCAAATCGGGTTCTAGCACCAAGTGTGTTTTCACCCAATTCCACAACCAGAACTCTCATTCTTTCAGAGTTAAGATGATCTTCCTTCAATGCCTCATCTTGAAACTCCTTGACTTGCTTCATCACATCAGAGGTCATGATCAACTGATATGCTTTCACCCGAATCGGCTCGGGCCTCTATTTTCGGCTAAGGGGATCAGCCACCACATTGGCTTTGCCCGGATGGTAGTGGAACTCACAATCATAATCCTTTATAAGCTCCAACCATCGTCTCTGCCTCATGTTTAGATATTTCTGCTCAAAGAAGTACTTCAAGCTCTTGTGGTCAGTGAAAATGGTGCACTTCGTCCCGTAAAGATAGTGCCTCCAAATCTTTAGCGCAAAGACCACGACTGCTAGCTCCAAGTCATGGGTAGGATAATTGACCCCATGAACCTTCAACTGTCGAGATGCATAGGCTATAACCTTCCCTCTCTACATTAACACGCATCCCAACCCCGAATAGGAAGCATCCGAATAAACCACCAAATCCTCGATTCCTTCGGGTAATGACAGAACTGGAGCTTGAGACAACCTCACCTTTAACTCCTCGAACGCCTTCTTTTTATTTTGACCCCATACAAACTTTACATCCTTACAGGTCAACTTAGTCAATGGAGAAGCTATCTTAGAGAAGTCTTGAATAAATCTTCTGTAATAGCCCGCCAAATCCAAAAAACTACGAATCTCGAATGGCGTCTTCGGAGACTTCCATTGCATCACCGCCTTCCCTTTTGCCGGGTCCACCATAATCCCGTCGGGATTCACCACATGACCCAAGAATTGAAATTCACGCAACCAAAATGCACACTTGGAGAACTTGGCGTACAGCTTCTCCTTTCTCAACGTCTCGAAAACCTCCTGAATGTGGCTGGCATGCTCATTCTCGGTCTTCGAATAAATCAGGATGTCATCAATAAACACAATCACTAATTTATCCAACATCAGCCGATACACACGGTTCATCAGATCCAAAAAAGCAGCTGGTGCATTGGTCAAACCAAAGGACATTACAAGAAACTCGTAGTGACCATAACACGTGCGAAAAGCTGTTTTAGGGATATCCTGCTCCTTCACCTTCAAATGATGGTAACCAGATCGAAGATCTATCCTTGAAAACCAACTGGCACCCTGAAGCTGATCAAACAAATCATCTATTCTCGGTAAGGGGTATCGGTTCTTCACCGTCAGCTTATTCAACTCACGGTAGTCAATGCACATCCTCATGCTACCGTCTTTCTTCTTCACAAACAGGACCAGAGCACCCCAAGGAGAGATACTCGGTCTGATCAACCCCTTATCCAGCAGCTCTTGCAACTGCTCCATCAGTTCCTTCATCTCAGTCGGAGCCAACCGATACGGTGCCTTGGCAACAGGTTGGGCACCCGTTATCAGATCAATCTGAAACTCAATCTCCCTATGAGGTGGCACTCCTGGTAAGTCTTCTGGGAACATGTCCGGAAAGTCACACACAACCGGTACATCGAATAGTTGTGGTGCTGGCGTATCCACATCCTTTATGTAAGCCAAATAGGCACTACATCCACGCCTGATGCACTTTCCCGCCACCACCATTGAGATTATCTTCAGGATCGTAGTGACCGATCCCCATAAACAGTTACCAAGCTTCCGTCAGGCGCTGTCAAACGAATCATCTTCTTGCGACACACAATGTTCGCCTTGGAGTCCGCCAACCAATCCATCCCAAGAACCAAATTGAAACCACCTAGGGTCATCATGAACGGTCTAACAGGAAAGTTATGACCTTCTAGCTCCACATCACAGTTCTCCATCATCTCAAAAATCCTGGTAGACTTACCTATGGCAGTTTCTACATCGAAGGGCGCATCAACACGTATACTACTAACAGGAAACTTAGCACAAAAAGCAGCAGAAATAAAACTTTTACCGGCACCCCAATCAAATAACACAGAAGCTAAAGTTTGGTTCACTAGAAACGTACCGGACACAACGTTAGGGTCCGCCCTAGCTTCCTCCTGTGTCATAGTGAATGCCCTGGCGCTCGCCCTCGGTCCTTCACCTCCCGTCTTCTTCGCCCCGGAACTCTCAGCCCTTGGCTTCTTGTAATCTTTACTGATATGACCCTCTTCACCACAGTTGAAGCACCAGACCGCATGACAGTCCTTGGCTATATGCCCCGCCTTCCCACATTTGAAGCATCCGTTAAATCCCAACCTACATTCTCCCGCATGCTCCCTTCCACACTTGCCACACCTTTTGACCCCGCACTCGATGCGACCACACGGTGGTCATCCACATGTGCCTTCTTGCTACCCGTCGAGGCATCACCCCGACCAAATGTAAGGCCCCGTTCCCAGACACCTCACAGTTGGCCAATCATTGCACTTAAAACACTTTAAAACGTACGTATATTTGGTAGCGGAATTTAAAACATTCATTAATAACTAAAATCATGTCGTTTCATTCATTGACAACATTTGTTTTCATCTCAAAATACATTGACATGTCAAAATACGGATGCCAGCCTCAAAATGCTCCTAGTAGCTTATGCATCCATGCCTACAACTCCTCAGCATCAACATATACCTGCCAACTATCATGCATACAAAAGTCAGCGACGCTGAGTGAGTTCTAGATTTTAAATAAAACATACTTTTCTGTGTTAAAACCTTTCTTTACTATATTTCAAAAGTATACTATACCTTACATAGTTCGTGATCATGCATCATACCTACATACAGATAATATCATTATTATCTTCGTCATTACGTTCATTAACTTTGTTCTTTCAACGTATTACATTATCGTTCACTTCTCTTTCTAGATCCGGTCAGACTTTACCCTCTTCGTGGCACTCAGCCACGATTACGGAGGTCGAATGACAAGGATCCTGTTCTGTACTTTATTACGATAATTCATTTACGTTCATTCATACGTTCGTTCTCTCATACATGATCTTTCGTTCATTACTCTTTATTACTCGAATCTTGTCTCATGCAATATCTCATGCTCGAAAGCTGATGTTGTGCTGGGGCCTGCTCACAAACCCCCGACTCATGTCCGAAGACTGACACAGCACCGGGATACGCGACAAAGATCCCATATGAGTCAATCACAGATATTGAACTCTATCAGAGTTTGTTGCAACACAAAGTCGCTCACCTCATCATCTCATCTCATGCAATATCCCCGACTCATGTCCGAAGACTGATACTGTGCCGGGGCCTGATAAACAAACCCCCCGACTCATGTCCGAAGACTGACACAGTATCAGGATACGCGACACGGATCTCATCATCCGTCACTTTCGTCATATGCAATACTCCTGACTCATGTTCAAAGACTGATACTGTGCCGGGGTCTGCTCACAAACCCCCAACTCATGTACGTAGACTGACACAATACCGGAGTACGCGATTTGTATCCTGTCTCATGCAATATCCCCGACTCATGTCCAAAGACTGATACTGTGCCGGGGCCTGCTCACAAACCCCTAACTCATGTCCGAAGACTGACACAGTACCGGGATACACGACAAGGACCTCTTTCGAGTCTGTTGCGACACAGAGTCGCTCACCTCATACATGTGCTTGCAAGCCTCTCTATACTTTCTCTTTTATTCATTTATTCATGGATGCATGCATTCATTACGTTCCTCTTTTCGTTATCTTCCACTTTAAGTTACATAATACTTTCATTACATTTATTAACGTTCAACGTAAAGACAAGGGAAGACATACATATATAATAAGGAACATATACATATATAATAAGGAACATACATAAACATAAACATACATCATCACCATATAGGCAACATCATACATGCATAACACACATCAAACATAAGCCATCACATCATAACTAGGTCTATCTCCCCATAATATCCCTTAAAAACCACTTAGAAAACCTCAAGTCCAAAGTGGGCGCATGGGACCTTCCAGGCGCATGAGCATAAAAATTCTAAGTGTAGAACAGTCTAGGCGCATGGACACTGTTGGGCATTTCTGCCCTGTTCAGGCGCATGACACCTGTTCAGGCGCATCACCAACACTTAGCCATTTAAAGTACTTGGGCGCATGGGCACTGTTTAGGCGCCTGGCCAATACTTAGCCGTTTCATTCACTGGGATGCATGGGCACTGTTTAGGCGCATGGCCAACACTTGGCCGCTTCCATCACTTGGGCGCATGGGCACTATTTAGGCGCATGGCCAACACTTGGCCGCTTCTATCACTTGGGCGCGTGGGCACTATTTAGGCGCATGGCCAGCACTTGGGCGCATGGCCAACACTTAGCCGCATGGGCCACTGTTTAGGCGCATTACCCACTCTTGGGTACATGAACACTTAGGCGTCTGGCCACTCATGCTGGGCGCATGGACAACTGTTTGGGTGCATGAGCCACCTCTGGGCGCATGGGCCACTGTTCATGTTCATCAAACATTCTAAAATCTTTTTTATGTTACCAATTTCACCCGATTATCATTCTAATCATACCCAACCACAGATCTAACATACTAAGGCCATCTAAGCATGATAAACATCATTACTAACCCATAATCAACACTATAACATGCATACATACATACAAAATTCGAACATAAGGTTGTAAACCCACAGTTTCTTTAAAAGATATTTACCTCGTATGTATAATAGCCCCAAATCAATTAAAAATCAATAAAAGAGGGGTTCTAGAAACTCACCTTGAGTAGCTTTTGAACAACACTCTTCTAGTTCCAGACCCACTTCGATTCAGCTCTGGAATCCCAAAAGCAAACTCTAAACTACCAGAACTTTGGTCAAGAACTCAAAACCCAGCTGAAACCAAGCTCAAATAAGAGAAGACTTACGTTTTACAACCTCTTCTTCCTCTTTCTCTCTCTAGAACCGGGCTCTCTCTCTCTCTTCTTCTTTTCAGCCGTGAAGAAGAAGATGAAGAAGAAATAATGGGCACCTATGCCCTTTAGATCCTTAAAGTAAAAAGGTTTGTACTTTGTACACTTTTTACCACTCCACTTGTGCACAATTTCTTTTCCTTCTACTTACTTTTCTTTTCCTTTTGTTTAAATAAAATTTTGGGGTGTACAAGTCTACCCCCTTAAAGAGGTTTCATCCCCGAAACCTGTCGCTTCTCGAACAGTTACGGGTAACATTGTCTCACCTTTTCTTTGATCTTGCATTTAAACTCAGATCCCTTTAGGCTTCACTACACCCGCATAAGTGAAACCATCATCCTCCTTAGCCTATTTTCTTCTTCTTATTAGTAGTGGTCACCAGTTGCTCCTCGTGGTTGGATAATCTTCCATCTTAGTATTCTCTAGTAGCATGATCATATCCTCATCGGTTGAGCTCTTTCTTAGACGAGACGCATGGAACATCATATGAATTCCACTAACTCATCGGGTAGCTCTAGTCGATGTGCCACTTCTCCTACCTGAGCAACAACTGAGAATGACCCTCTATAATTTAATATTAGCTTCACTTGATTTCAAATCAAGCAATCCGCTCTCCTGGTCGAAGCCTTCCTCATACTTCATTGTCGTAGGTCGTCACCGAACGCTGGTCGTGCACGGTTGATCAATCCATCTTCTTGCAACACTTGGGGTTTAAGTCGTAGATTGCTGATCAACTCACCGGAGATGCATGTCTACCTACCTATGTCTGTCTTGAACAGCCTGGCAGGAACAAGTGCTCTCTCTTAATTCTATCGCGCAATCCCCTAGGGCATTAGGTAACCTGGTAGACTTACTAATAGCAATTCTTACATCGAAGGGCTCATCAATATCCCTACCCCTAATGTGCAACATCACAGGAAATAGTGGCAACAAAACTACTACTAGCATCACAATTAAAGCATAGATGCATAAATCTAAACTTGCAAGAACGTACCTGATGTTACATCGGAGTCTGACCTAGCCTCCTCCCGATCATAGTGAAGGCTCTAGCCTTCACCCTTTGTTCTCCTTCCTCGTACCGGAGCTTCCTACCCTCGACTTCCTGCTGTCTCTGCTCATGTGTCCTTTCTTGCAACAGTCGTATCATTTAGCCATTTTTGACTGTCCCTCGCTCTGTGGCCCTCCTTTCCACACTGAAAACAAACATTCAGTCCCCACTTGCACTCCCCCTCATGGCCTCTGCGACACTTGTTGCATATCTCTCCTTTTCTCTCCGTTCTCTTCTGATCATCCCTCGACGCCGTTCCTCCATACCTAAATCCACCATGATTGTCTCGCCTTCCTTCCCCCCTCTTAACATAGGCTCGCTCCTCCACTTCGTTTGTCATCGCCATCGCCCCCCACTCGTCGTACAACCTTCCCGCCAGGTCAACGGCTGACCTAAACGTGCTTGGTCGGGCAGCGATCATGTGCCTACGGATGTCCGCCGGCAAGCCCTGAATATACCTCTTGATCTTTTGAGAAAAGGTGTCACCTGATCCGGCACCAGACGTGCCATCTCGTTGAACTTCGTGGTGTACTGTTGATGTGTCAGGGTTCCCGCCTCCAGTTGCAGGAATTCCCTTTCAACTTTATCCATCTCACGATGAGGACAAAATTCCTTTCCTGTCTTTCCTCGTCTCTAATAGCCTTCATAACTTCGGTCACCACAGACGGTCGGATCGTCTGCATAACCTGATGCACTTCCTCCGTGACCGCCTCTCTCACCGAGGCTCTATGATTAGAATTCTCATCACCGCCCTCCTGATGAGGGGTCTCGGGTTCCTCATGGGCTGCTCTTTCAGCCCTAGACCTTCCTCTTGTGACCCGTGGTTCAGCACCACGTCCACCACCACCTCCACCTCGTGAAGCTTTCGAAGATCTACCACCAACCATCTTCTAACACACTATAAGATTCAAACACAAACGTGGTCATTCAAGGTAATAACTCGGTTTATGTCAAGTATAGTAAGTCCCTAATTACAGTGGCCAGTTGTGATTAGCCACTTGCTTTACTCTTCACACCCCAAGCATTTCCTATCCTGACTACATCAGTATCTAAATCTACACAATAGCACACAAGCCACATAACATGCGCACATAATGCCGGTTAACAATAACTTACATAAAACGTTCACATAAAACCTTTACCTGCAGGCATGTAGCTACTAGGACTGGCATCCCTTTTCCTTTTAGTCCCATTCTCAGTTTAAGATTAGGTTTTTCAAAATATTTAGCCAATTCACTTAAACTTTTGCTCTGATACCAACTTGTAAGGCCCCGTTCCCAGGCACCTCACAGTTGGTCAATCATTGCACTTAAAACACTTTAAACTTACGTATATTTTGCAGAGGAATTTAAAACATTCATTAATAACTAAAATCATGTCATTTCAATCATTTACAACATTTTTTTCATCTCAAAATACACTGACATGTCAAAATACGGATGCCAGCCTCAAAATGCTCCTAGTAGCTTATGCATCCATGCCTACAACTCCTCAGCATCAACATATACCTGCCAACTATCATGCATACAAAAGTCAGCGACGCTGAGTGAGTTCTAGATTTTAAATAAAACATACTTTTCTGTGTTAAAACCTTTCTTTACTATATTTCAAAAGTATACTATACCTTACATAGTTCGTGATCATGCATCATACCTACATACAGATAATATCATTATTATCTTCATCATTACGTTCATTAACTTTGTTCGTTCAACGTATTACATTATAGTTCACTTCTCTTTCTAGATCCGGTCAGACTTTACCCTCTTCGTGGCACTCAGCCACGATTACTGAGGTCGAATGACAAGGATCCTGTTCTGTACTTTATTACGATAATTCATTTACGTTCATTCATACGTTCGTTCTCTCATACATGATCTTTCGTTCATTACTCTTTATTACTCGAATCTTGTCTCATGCAATATCTCATGCTCGAAAGCTGATGCTGTGCTGGGGCCTGCTCACAAACCCCCGACTCATGTCCGAAGACTGACACAGCACCGGGATACGCGACAAAGATCCCATATGAGTCAAACACAGATATTGAACTCTATCAGAGTCTGTTGCAACACAAAGTCGCTCACCTCATCATCTCGTCTCATGCAATATCCCCGACTCATGTCCGAAGACTGATACTGTGCCGGGGCCTGATAAACAAACCCCCGACTCATGTCCGAAGACTGACACAGTATCAGGATACGCGACACGGATCTCATCATCCGTCACTTTCGTCATATGCAACACTCCTGACTCATGTTCGAAGACTGATACTGTGCCGGGGTCTGCTCAAAACCCCCAACTCAGGTCCGTAGACTGACACAATACCGGAGTACGCGATTTGTATCCTGTCTCATGCAATATCCCCGACTCATGTCCAAAGACTGATACTGTGCCGGGGCCTGCTCACAAACCCCCAACTCATGTCCGAAGACTGACACAGTACCGGGATACACGACAAGGACCTCTTTCGAGTCTGTTGCGACACAGAGTCGCTCACCTCATACATGTGCTTGCAAGCCTCTCTATACTTTCTCTTTTATTCATTTATTCATGAATGCATGCATTCATTACGTTCCTCTTTTTGTTATCTTCCACTTTAAGTTACATAATACTTTCATTACATTTATTAACGTTCAACGCAAAGACAAGGGAAGACATACATATATAATAAGGAACATATACATATATAATAAGGAACATACATAAACATAAACATACATCATCACCATATAGGCAACATCATACATGCATAACACACATCAAACATAAGCCATCACATCATAACTAGGTCTATATCCCCATAATATCCCTTAAAAACCACTTAGAAAACCTCAAGTCCAAAGTGGGCGCATGGGACCTTCCAGGCGCATGAGCATAAAAATTCTAAGTGTAGAACAGTCTAGGCGCATGGACACTGTTTGGGCATTTCTGCCCTGTTCAGGCGCATGACACCTGTTCAGGCGCATCACCAACACTTAGCCATTTCAAGTACTTGGGCGCATGGGCACTATTTAGGCACATGGCCAATACTTATCCGTTTCATTCATTGGGACGCATGGGCACTGTTTAGGCGCATGGCCAACACTTGGCCGCTTCCATCACTTGGGCGCATGGGCACTATTTAGGCGCATGGCCAACACTTAGCCGCATGGGGCACTGTTTAGGCGCATGACCCACTCTTGGGTGCATGGCCAACACTTAGGCGTCTGGCCACTCATGCTGGGCGCACGGACAACTGTTTGGGCGCATGAGCCACCTCTGGGCGCATGGGCCACTGTTCATGTTCATCAAACATTCTAAAATCTTTTCTATGTTACCAATTTCACCCGATTATCATTCTAAGCATACCCAACCACAGATCTAACATACTAAGGCCATCTAAGCATGATAAACATCATTACTAACCCATAATCAACACTATAACATGCATACATACATACAACATTCGAACATAAGGCTGTAAACCCACGGTTTCTTTAAAAGATATTTACCTCGTATGCATAATAGCCCCAAATCAGTTAAAAATTAGTAAAAGAGGGGTTCTAGAAACTCACCTTGAGCAGCTTTTGAACAACACTCTTCCGGTTCCAGACCCACTTTGATTCAGCTTTGGAATCCCGAAAGCAGACTCTAAACAACCAGAACTTCAGTCAAGAACTCAAAACCCAGCTGAAACCGATCTAGAATAAGAGAAGACTTACCTTTTACAGCCTCTTCTTCCTCTTCCTCTTTCTCTCTCTAGAACCGGGCTCTCTCTCTCTTCTTCTTTTCAGCCGTGAAGAAGAAGATGAAGAAGAAATAACAGGCACCTATGCCCTTTAGATCCTTAAATAAAAAGGTTTGTACTTTGTACACTTTTTCCCCCTTCACTTGTGCACAATTTATATTCCTTCTACTTACTTTTCTTTTTCTTTCGTTTAAATAAAATTTCATGGTGTTACACCAAACGTCTTTCCCTGCCAGTTCCGATCACCACCACTCTTCTTGCCACCTTCGGCCACCACCACCACAGCCCTCTCATCGTATAATCTTCCTACCAAGTCCACCGCCAACCTAAACGTGCTCGGTCGGGCGACAATCCTGTGCCTACGAATATCTGCTGGCAAACCCTGAATACACCACTTGATTTTTCGAGACAGAGGTGTCACTTGATCTGGCACCAGACGTGCCATCTCGTTGAATTTGGTGGTGTACTACTGGTGTATCATGGTTCCCGCCTCTTGTAACACCCCGACCGACGGCGGAATCATCGGGGCGGACGAATGGGAGACGATTGCTCATAGCACATGGAACTAATTAAGTTGAAATATTATTAAGTGTCAATATTCTATAAACATTACAAGACAATTAAGATAATTACAAGACAAAAATATCAAACAATGAAATAACATCTTAAGTTAAACTAGGTCCAAGTCCTATATGAGCACGTAGAGAAAATCCACAAGAAGTAACCTGAAACATGATAAAAATAAAAGGTCAACTAAAAAGTTGGTGAGTTTCCAAGGTTCTCATACATAATAAGATTACAAGTAGCAATTCATGTCATGGATTGTAAGCTAGTAAGGTTATAGAACACATATCGTTACAACCAAACCTCGACTTGATTACAAGTATAAAAGATTGGCTAAGTGTATTTGGTTCCCTAGTGCACAAGCATACGGCTCCTAGGAGTCGGCAATACATCGAATTTAGCACCAAATAGGCTTGTCAGGCCCAAAGATCTAAGACGTCGCCAGGCTAGCAATAGTTAATGATTGTAAACAAACTATGTATCTCATATAATCACTTACAACACACAAATAACCATGACAAAATATGAATTTCAAGTGCTTTACAAGTCTAAACGTTTACAAGTGCATTATGTATAGGTAATCATGTTTCACCCCAAAATAGTGTAAAAATATGAAAAAGGGGGGCAAGGAAAACTCACATGGAAGACAAGTATAAGAATGATGATAAAAGATTAAACGAGGCTTCAACGATTCTTTTTTACAAGATCCCTAATGTATATATATTCCAAGGTTAAGTTTAAAGGTAAAATTAATGAATAAACGTGAACTAGGGTTTCAATTGGGAATTTGGGGATTTTTAATAATTAAATCAAGCAAAATAAAATAAAGCAATCGTTTATGGTTTGGGTTTATAATAGTAGAATCAATCAATTAAAATAAGAATTCAATGATTTAACTTATTGAATTAATAATGATTAAATAAGATATGTGAAAAGAGATAAATAATTCAATAATTAATTATTTAAAATTTGATAAAAAGTAATTAATTAATATTTACTTTCAATGACCTTAAAACTATCATTTTATAAGGTTTTTAAATGTTTTAAATGAACTTTGTAAAAGTCTTATAATATGAAAACTTTAAAACAATGATAGGGAATAATAGAAAATTATATTGTTTTATAAGTTCCAAAAACTTAAATAAAGTTTAAGAAATAACGTTATTAACTAATTATATATGACATGATTAATTGAATAAATGAATAAATAATTATTTAAATAACTATTTGAATAATTGTACATTTAACATATAGATTATAATGTTTTAGAATAATCACATTTGAACCATAATGGTTTATAACATTTAAATTACATAAAATAATTACTAATGTTTCTATAACCTTTGTTATCTTTTATGGAATAATTAATTTGAAAACTTAAAAAATAAATTTAATAATTTCAGAAATGTTTTAATTAATGAAATAATTTTTATTTTGATTTTATAATATGATAATACTTTTCTAACTTATAAAATGTAAAAAAAACTATTTTAAAAACAAGGGTGATGGAGGCCCGGTTCGAACCCGGGACCTCTAGGATGAGTTGTGTACAACGAACCAGCAAACCAAGGCCTCAGCCGCGGTTTGTATCATGTTTTAATTTATAAAAACAACACTTTAAACAATCCCCAATTCTCCAAGAACCCTAGTTTCAATTTGCATCAAATTGAACACGAAATCGAATGCGTTTACAGAAATAGACTTGGGGCTTTGATTTCCCATGTACTTTCGAGTATATGGATGTGTTTAATTTACCGAGAGTTGTTCGAATTCGATAGCATCGGTTGAAGAGCAGTCGCGACATGGGTATTGTGGGGTTCTTGGTGCAAACGTTGATGATACCCAAATTCGTTACACAGGCACCTTCTTCGGGACTCAAAGATTGAAATCCCTCTACAAATTTTGGATTTAAGTTGTTTCAAACATGGATACGACAATGTTGCAGGTCGCGAATGGGGTGATGGTCGAACTCGATGTTTGTGTGTGATTCATGTGAAATTGGAAGTGGTAAACGTTTAGGATAGATAGACAATCTTTTATGTTCGATTAATTGGATTATTGTGGAGTTTTAATGTTCGAACGGCTCCAAGGTTTAAGGCCACGGTTACTACACTCGATTAAGCTTTGTAACCGATGTTTAAATGTACATAATTGTTGTTTATAGGTTCGAAACGTGTTCTAGAAGGGATGTGAAGCGGTTTGGGGTCATGAATCGATCCAATTTGGGGGTTTTAGAGGTCGCCGGAGCCGCGTCGGGCCTTGCCGGCCAGCGACCGGAAAAACGGGATTGGGGTTGATTGGTTTGGGTATTTTAATAAATTACAGTTTCAGTCCCTGTGGTTTAGTAAGTTGTTATTTTATGTTAAAACTTCTAACTTAAGTTTTATAATTGACACTTTTCACCCTAAACTAAATTTAAATAATAACTCCATTTATTTTATAAAATAATTAACAACCTTAATAATTTTTAATAAGACTTCTCCATTTAGTTATTTATTGTCGAATTATAAATAAAACTTTATAATTTTATAAAGAAAGGAATTATTTATTAATCAATATCTTATTATAAGTTTTTTTCGATGATTTTAACAAATGAAAATGTGGAATAAGAAAATAAATTTACAATATTGTTTAAACTATGCTTATAAGGTATTTTGATTCATCAAAATAAATTAAATAATGAATTTTCCTTCGCTTGAAAGTTTAAAATGGGTTCGGGTTTGGATTTTTAAATTGGAAAAATGACGGATGGTACAGTCTCCCCTACTTTAAGGAATTTCGTCCCGAAATTTAATCACAAGGGGACTAATTTCAAGGATATAGTTAGACTTGGTTTTTTTTTATGCCACGTTCGCAAGTGACCCTTGAAACGTTTAAATTCAAATGAGTTTAATTATGTTGGGGTGATGATATGCTTAAGTTTGTTAAGTTCATTATTTATAATTTCATGTGCTTCTTGA
Source organism: Flaveria trinervia (assembly GCA_025506515.1). Taxonomy (NCBI): domain Eukaryota; kingdom Viridiplantae; phylum Streptophyta; class Magnoliopsida; order Asterales; family Asteraceae; genus Flaveria; species Flaveria trinervia. Next base: position 2,466,260 of record CM046458.1, on the reverse strand, counting down.
CAAAGGTTACAAGTTATTAATCTATAATGCTTAATTGATAAACGTTTGTATTTTAAACGGTTCAAGACAATTGGGAAGGTTTTGTCACGAGGAAACACTAAGTATAAATGTGATACGAGACTCAGAGACAAGTTCGGTATGCTTTTGAATGGGATATGAAATTATAAGAGCTTCTCATTGAAACAACTTTTACGGGATTTCTGGATGATCGATTGTTGTTTAATTATGTCTTTGAGATTTTAAAGTTTTATTAGCTTAAAGTTGATACGAGAATCGTGTTTGTTGAGATTAAAGATTCAATTTAAGCAGAGAGTATCATTGTTATAGGTTTTCAGGATAAGTGCGGTTTTGAGGGAAGACGTTTAGAAAGATTAATAAGGTCATTAATAGAAATGAAATATTGAGTTTTAAGATTCAGGAGGATAAAATCAAAGATGCAAAAATTCAAAATAACAAGATGTTTTGAGTGTAACGTTTGGTTTACAACCCAAAACATTACGTTGACTTATCGAAGTATTAAGTCAACTACAACTTTAATGAAGACATGCGTACCTATAAGCGGATACTCACCCCAAGGGTTCCCAGGTAAGGTAAACGGATCCATCAGTTGATTTGGATTTATATGAATACCTTGCCTAGACAGAACCCCTCGAGATACAGGCATCCCACTCTTCCAGCATTACATGTTTCAAGTTATAGGACATAAACTTTAACGAAACTTGAAAACCACGAATGACGATTCAAGGCTCATTTTGAAAACCATTTGATTTAGGCATATAATTCCTTAAAATATGATTCAAGGTCTGTGTGTGCATTGATAAAATTCAAGGTATAAGAAGAAACACATAAGACATATAGGCACATAATCAAATATAAACATATAAGCACATAAGATCCTATATAAGCATATAAGGTACATGAAGGGACTCATGTGTAGGGGTACTTAGTTATAGTCTAGGTCATTCCATTTCTAATAACCTAAATCCCTATAACCATGGTTCTGATACCAATCTGTAACACCCCGACCGACGGCGGAATCATCGGGGCGGACGAATGGGAGACGATTGCTCATAGCACATGGAACTAATTAAGTTGAAATATTATTAAGTGTCAATATTCTATAAACATTACAAGACAATTAAGATAATTACAAGACAAAAATATCAAACAATGAAATAACATCTTAAGTTAAACTAGGTCCAAGTCCTATATGAGCACGTAGAGAGAATCCACAAGAAGTAACCTGAAACATGATAAAAATAAAAGGTCAACTAAAAAGTTGGTGAGTTTCCAAGGTTCTCATACATAATAAGATGACAAGTAGCAATTCATGTCATGGATTATAAGCTAGTAAGGTTATAGAACACATATCGTTACAACCAAACCTCGACTTGATTACAAGTATAAAAGATTGGCTAAGTGTATTTGGTTCCCTAGTGCACAAGCATACGGCTCCTAGGAGTCGGCAATACATCGACTTTAGCACCAAATAGGCTTGTCAGGCCCAAAGATCTAAGACGTCGCCAGGCTAGCAATAGTTAATGATTGTAAACAAACTATGTATCACATATAATCACTTACAACACACAAATAACCATGACAAAATATGAATTTCAAGTGCTTTACAAGTCTAAACGTTTACAAGTGCATTATGTATAGGTAATCATGTTTCACCCCAAAATAGTGTAAAAATATGAAAAAGGGGGCAAGGAAAACTCACATGGAAGACAAGTATAAGAATGATGATAAAAGATTAAACGAGGCTTCAACGATTCTTTTTTACAAGATCCCTAATGTATATATATTCCAAGGTTAAGTTTAAAGGTAAAATTAATGAATAAACGTGAACTAGGGTTTCAATTGGGAATTTGGGGATTTTTAATAATTAAATCAAGCAAAATAAAATAAAGCAATCGTTTATGGTTTGGGTTTATAATAGTGGAATCAATCAATTAAAATAAGAATTCAATGATTTAACTTATTGAATTAATAATGATTAAATAAGATATGTGAAAAGAGATAAATAATTCAATAATTAATTATTTAAAATTTGATAAAAAGTAATTAATTAATATTTACTTTAATGACCTTAAAACTATCATTTTATAAGGTTTTTAAATGTTTTAAATGAACTTTGTAAAAGTCTTATCATATGAAAACTTTAAAACAATGATATGGGAATAATAGAAAATTATATGTTTTATAAGTTCCAAAAACTTAAATAAAGTTTAAGAAATAACGTTATTAACTAATTATATATGACATGATTAATTGAATAAATGAATAAATAATTATTAAATAACTATTTGAATAATTGTACATTTAACATATAGATTTATAATGTTTTAGAATAATCACATTTGAACCATAATTGGTTTATAACATTTAAATTACATAAAATAATTACTAATGTTTCTATAACCTTTGTTATCTTTTATGGAATAACTAATTTGAAAACTTAAAAAATAAATTTAATAATTTCAGAAATGTTTTAATTAATGAAATAATTTTTATTTTGATTTTATAATATGATAATACTTTTCTAACTTATAAAATGTAAAAAAAACTATTTTAAAAACAAGGGTGATGGAGGCCCGGTTCGAACCCGGGACCTCTAGGATGAGTTGTGTACAACGAACCAGCAAACCAAGGCCTCAACCGCGGTTTGTCTCATGTTTTAATTTATAAAAACAACACTTTAAACAATCCTCAATTCTCCAAGAACCCTAGTTTCAATTTGCATCAAATTGAACACGAAATCGAATGTGTTTACAGAAATAGACTTGGGGCTTTGATTTCCCTTGTACTTTCGAGTATATGGATGTGTTTAATTTACCGAGAATTGTTCGAATTCGATAGCATCGGTTGAAGAGCAGTCGCGACATGGGTATTGTGGGGTTCTTGGTGCAAACGTTGATGATACCCAAATTCGTTACACAGGCACCTTCTTCAGGACTCAAAGATTGAAATCCCTCTACAAATTTTGGATTTAAGTTGTTTCAAACATGGATACGACAATGTTGCAGGTCGCGAATGGGGTGATGGTCGAACTCGATGTTTGTGTGTGATTCATGTGAAATTGGAAGTGGTAAACGTTTAGGATAGATAGACAATCTTTTATGTTCGATTAATTGGATTATTATGGAGTTTTAATGTTTGAACGGCTCCAAGGTTTAAGGCCACGGTTACTACACTCGATTAAGCTTTGTAACCGATGTTTAAATGTACATAATGTTGTTTATAGGTTCGAAACGTGTTCTAGAAGGGATGTGAAGCGGTTTGGGGTCATGAATCGATCCAATTTGGGGGTTTTAGAGGTCGCCGGAGCCGCGCCGGGCCTTGCCGGCCGGCGACCGGAAAAACGGGATTGGGGTTGATTGGTTTGGGTATTTTAATAAATTACAGTTTCAGTCCCTGTGGTTTAGTAAGTTGTTATTTTATGTTAAAACTTCTAACTTAAGTTTTATAATTGACACTTTGCACCCTAAACTAAATTTAAATAATAACTCCATTTATTTTATAAAATAATTAACAACCTTAATAATTTTTAATAAGACTTCTCCATTTAGTTATTTATTGTTGAATTATAAATAAAACTTTATAATTTTATAAAGAAAGGAACTATTATTAATCAATATCTTATTATAAGTTTTTTTTAGATGATTTTAACAAATGAAAATGTGGAATAAGAAAATAAATTTACAATATTGTTTAAACTATGCTTATAAGGTATTTTGATTCATCAAAATAAATTAAATAATGAATTTTCCTTCGTTTGAAAGTTTAAAATGGGTTCGGGCTTGGATTTTTAAATTGGAAAAATAACGGATGTTACACCTCTAGCTGTAGGAATTCTCTCTCAACCTTATCATTCTCTCTATGAGGATAGAACTCCTCGATCACCAACTTCTTCAACTCCGACCATCTCATTCTCCCGATCGCCCGACTACCCTCGGCTTGGACTGTATTGTCCCACCAGCACAGAGCTGAGTCTACAAACGAATGGGTAGCAAACTTCACCTTCTGGTCCTCCCGGCACTTGCTGATATCAAGAATGGCCTCCATTTCCCTCACGGCAGCAGTGTCGTTACCATCAAAAGTTGGGGGCTTGCATCTCATAAACGTCCGTAGTTACAGCCTCATACTGCCTCCTACACAGGCTCTTCTTCTTCCTCCTCTTCTTCATCATCCGAGAGAACTGTTTCAGGCTCCGGTTGCACTCGTCCTCCCGAGGACCTGTTCCTCTCCTTTCTTTCCCTTTCCTGTACTGCCTTAGTCACTTTGGTCACCACAGACGGTAAGATTGTCTACATGACCTGATGAACTTCTTCCACAACAGCCTCCTTTACTGAGGCTCTCAGGTTGGCGCTCTCATCGCCACCCTCCGGATGAGGGATCTCTGGTTCTTCAGGAACCACCTTTTCCATTCTGGGTCTCCCTTTCTTGAGTCGCGGTTCAGCACCGTGACCTCCACCACGAGAGGCTTTTGAAGATCTACCACCGCCCATTCACACGCACACTGAAAAATTCAAACACCAACATGGTCATTCAAGGGAACAGCTCAGTTTATATCAAGTATAGTAAGTCTCTAATTATAGTGGCCAGTTGTGATTAGCCACTTACTTTACTCTTCATACCCCAAGCATTACCTGTCCTGACTACATCAGTATTTAAATCCACAACAACACATAACATGCGCACATAATACCGGTTAACTTTACGAAAATACCTGATGGCACGCAGCTACTCAGATTGGCATACCATTCTCTTTTCGTCCCATTCTCAGTTTAAGATAAGGTTTATATTGAAAATTTACCCATTTCACTTAAACTTTGGCTCTGATACCAACTTGTAAGGCCCCGTTCTCGGGATGCTTACAGCTGGTAAATCATCGCACATAAAACATATAACTACGTTTGCCTTATGAAGATATTGCAGCGGAAACATTCAAATGACATCTCATTACATTAAAAAAATTTTGCCAAATAATACATCATCGATTAATTACAAAATATATTGTTGCATTACATCAAAAAAACATTAAATAAATGGATACCATTTCAAAAGAGCTGAGTAGCCACCTCGTACCAACCTCAGCAATCATTACCTGCCAACTGGAAACACGTCAAAGTCAGCATTGCTGAGTGAGTTCTAGTTTTATAAAATAAAACATACTTTTCTTTCCTTAAAACCGATCTTTAATTTCATGCGATCACACATCATACGTACACATAGATAATATCATTATTATCTTCTTAATCTTCCATGCTTTCATTCTTTCATCATTACCTCTTTCTTTTCCTTCCACCATAAACTTTACCCAGCTATTCTCTGATACTGGACCTAGGTCTAACATAGACCAGCTATAACGGTGCATCACACCTCTGGCCACAGTACCTAGGGTAGAGTTTAGGTGTACCACTGCTATATGCAATACCCATCTATTCTCTGATACTGGACCTAGGTCTATCATAGACCAGCTATAACGGTGCATCCCACCTCTAATCACAGTACCTAGGGTATGCAGCAATGGGGCTATACAAATGGTCAATCACAAAGAAAGACCTCGATGTGCATCCTCCCGGGGTAGCGAACCCCCACACCGTTGGGCTAACGCCTTTTAATGGTGTGTCCCGATGTACTATGCTTGCAAGACTTTCTTTACTTTCATCTTTCATTAATGCATGCATTCTTACTTCGTGTTCCTCTTTTCATTATCTTCCACTTTACGTTACGTAATACTTCACTTCATTTATTAACATAACACGCAAAGCCACATGAAAGATTAACATACATCATGACAAGGAACATAACATACACAGGAATCAACATCAAACAGGGCAACATCATACATACATAACATACATAATCATGCAACATCATCACCATCATGCCCAACATGCTCTCTAAGGCCTCAATAGTCATCTTACATGAACTTACGGGAACCTTTACGTCAAAACTTACATTTGCACTTTCCCCCGAAAGTCAGAAGTCAAACTACACTTCTTCTCAGGTGCAACAGCCCTATTTGGGCGTATGGACACCCTTCAGTCGCATGGCCTTCATTGGACTGAACATCATGCAAATGAACCAATGCGGATGAACACTCATGCGAATGAACACCCAATCATGCGAATGGACTAATGCGGATGGACCTCATGTGAATGGAACTAATGTGGATGAGCACTTATGCGACTGGACCCTCAATGGCATGACCCCCCATACGACTGGCCCCAATCGTGCGAATGAACTCTCATCGTGCGAATGAACTCTCAATCGTGCGAATGAACTCCATTCGCACCTCATTTGGCCGTATGGCCTCCATTCGGTCGCCTAGCCCTAGCTGGTGTAGAATGCAGTTCATTCCGAACCCAATTGCCATTTTCGACCTCCAGGGATGTATACCACAACACCATTCAAACACCCACAAGCTCACAAACAAGGCTCAAACGAATCATACACACACACACATATACAAATGGGTCAAGCATGCACACACTCAAAAACCCAATTTTTAGATGTTTTCTAGCCCCAAATCATTCAAAAACATTTAAAGGAGGGGTCCTAGAACTCACACAAGTGATCACAACGAAAAGAGCTTCGATTTGACTCGCTTCACAACGATTTTGGCCACTCGAACCAACACTACTTCCTCTTTTCTTCCTTTCTCTCTTCTCCTCTCTTGTTTGGCTGAAATATGAGTGTGGGGAGAGGGTAAGGGCTGCCCTCTCCCTTTATATACCCCCACTCACCCAACTTTCTTTCGTTGGCGAGTTTGGTCCCTCGACTTAGGACTTTATTTCTTTTCTTCCTTCGTCGGCTTCAAAATAAATAAATAACCGGGTGTTACATAACAAATAAAAGTGTGTTGATGTTATAAAATTAAAAGGGATTTTAATTTTATAAACTTATGGGTTAAGAGTGTAAGTTTTATAAAATTAAGTTTGAGAGGGAGAAACCAAGATTTCAGCTGCCCATATGGGGTCTTAGGAATCCTTTTTTAGTCTTGGTTTCTACAAGACATTATACACTCTTGCACTCATCAATCAAAAACAATCTCTCTCACACACACACAAGCAAGAAACTCTCTTCAAAAGCTGAAAATTTCCAGATCCAAGTGAAGAAAAAGGAGCTGAAAATTTTGTTTCTGTAAGAGGCACAAGAAGAGGGTTCTTGGTGTTGTGATCCCTAACTAGCTAGGTGTTTGGAAGAGCTTGTGGGTATACAAGCTTGAGACTTTCTCTCATGAAGGCTGTACATTCGAGAAGCATCTTCTTCTTCTTCTTCTCATCCTTACTACAACATCTCGTTCTTTAAAGGTAGTTCAAGAACACCCTATGGTTGTTCCTTTTGTTTTGATAGAATGTCATTTCATATATATAAATGATCCTTGTTTAAGGGTTTTGTCTTTGGTTAAAAATGGTTCAAATTTTCAGATTGTTAAACACATTTTAACCACCTATATCCGCTGTGTTTTTGAAGTTTAAATGGTTAAACTTGCTCACCTTTTTTTTCGGTCGCCCATGGGAGGGGCCACCTTTGAGATTGCATGTCTTGGTATATTCAAGACTTTAATCTCTCTTGCACTCTACCTCAACCAACACACTCTCTCTCACACACACAAGTAAGAGAACTCTCCTAAAAACTCTAAAATTTTCAGATCTAAGTGGCTGAAAAGGGGTTGAAAATTTTCATTTTTGAAGAGGCACTAGAAGTGGGTTCTTGGTGTTGCACTCCCTAACAAGCTAGGTGTTTGGAAGAGCTTGTGGGTATACAAACTAAGGCTTTCTCTCTTGGGGGCCGGACATTCAAGAGCATCATCATCTTCATCTCATCCATACTTCAACATCTTGTTCTTGAAAGGTAGTTTCAAGAACACCCTATGGTTATTCTTTTCGTTTTGATAGCATGTCATTTCACATATATTTATGATCCTTGTTCTTCGGACTTTCGAGGCGGTCAATATGGCTTTTCACCTTAAGTACATAAGATGAAACAGATTGGGTGTCATCCATACGACATGCATGGAGTGCTCGAACCGTTTTGAAGCGCTCTACCCTTGCTTGTTGTTGGAACGTTTCTTTCAACTGGGTAATCATGTCATATGTTGTATGATGTTCATACTCCTTTTAGAGATCCGAAGTCATACTTGCCAACATGAGGCAAGACACTTGGACCGAGTCCTCAGTGTATTTCACCCAATTATTATAGGCCTCCTCATCCTCCTCATTAGGTTGATCGGGAATCGGATCGTCTAAAATATACGATCGTTTCTCTTGCTTGAGAACAATTCTCAAGTTTTGAAACCAATCTATAAAGTTATTATGATTTAGGCACTCCTTTGGAGAATCGTTTTTAGTGATAGTGAGTAAGCGGACGGGATGTCATTATTTTCATTATTGTTGGTGGCCATCTACAAAATTTAACAAAGTTTAATTTTAGTATTTTCGATATTATTCATATTTTAATAATTAAAGCCCTTTTATGTGTCATACATAATTTTAAAATTCTAGAATCCAACGTTACATTTAAATTGTGGTTAGGTGACATTTACCCATTATTTAAATTAACAAGGTAGTCAACATTTTGACAATTGCAACCCTTTGCAACTTCTAGAGGTATGGTGTAAGGCCCCGTTCCCAGGACGCTCACAGCTGGTCAATCATCACACATAAAACATATAATTACATTAACTTTACTAAAATCGTGCAGCGGAAACACCTTAAACAAACATTTTATTTTCTTTAAATAAACACTTTTGCAAAATAATACATCGTTCATTACAAAATATAGTTCATTCATATTACAATGCAAAAATGTTATACAAAAGAATGTCATCCAAAAATGCCAAGTAGCCACCCCGTGCCATCCTCAGCAATGCTCACCTGCCAACTGGAAAATGCATAAAAGTCAACGTTGCTGAGTGAGTTCTAGTTTTATAAAAACATTGCATTACCTTCCATTCGTTAAAACATTTTCATTACTATCGCATGTGATCACACCTCGTACATACATCAAGGTAATCATTATTATCTTCATCATCGTTCGTTTCGTACATGTCGCACGTTTCGCACGTTTCGCACATTTCGCACATTTCGTACTTATCGCACTTTTCGTACATTATTATCTTTCGCTTCTATCTAGGTCCTATCATGTGCTTAACCCCCTCTAGAGCACCAAGCAATTCATCTAGGGTTAAGCGACAAGGACCCCATATCGCATGTATGGAGTGGTCACAAGGACAGACTCCCCCTATGTGTGTGAACTCTTATGGGTTCGCCAAGATTGCATGCTGTATAACACACAGTAATTAGGAAATAGCACGTATTGGAGTAGTCACCAAGACTAAACTCTTACTGTGTTGAACCTTTATGAGTAAGCCAAAATCGCACGCTGTAGACACACAGTTGAGCTAACAACTCTCAGTGAGTTGTGAACCTCCTTTCATTTGCTTGCAAGGCTTTTCATTCGTTCCTTCATTATGTTCCATTTTCATTATCTTAAATCTTTCACTTTGTTAAGATAATACTTTACGTTCATTATCAATATCACACCACATAAAGTTAGATCATCATGCCTAATAAGGAACATAAGAAAACGTATCATACATACATACATAGCAAACATAATCAACATACATAGCATCAATCATACGTCATCTTAAACAACATGAATCACACATTCACATACATAAACATATGCATATCAAGCATAAGTCATCACAAGACATAACTAACCCACCTGGACTCGATGAGTAGCTTCTCAATCAAGCTTACAAAGCAAGGGTTGCACTGCATAGCCTGCAGATAAGTTAACACTCAAATGAGTTAATTTCTGCCTAATTTCCCTGCTAATTTCGCTGGCAGACCAGCAGTTTCGCTGCTAGTTTCACCAGCAGTTTCGTTGCTAGTTTCGTTGGCATTTTCACTTGCAGTTTCGCTGACAGTTTCGCCCAACTTTCGTTGAATAACCATGTCTGCGAAACTATAGTTTCGCATGAAGATCCATAGTTTCGCTGGATGTGTCACACCCCAACCTTGACGTCAGAAACGTCGAGATGTGAGGGTTAAGATTGTTCACAGCCACATAACGCTATATTAAATTGTAAATATTATTATCATAAGTCATGAAATGGAAAAAATTACAATCGTAAGTCTTATACAAGAAATAAGTTCAACATAACATAATATAATGTAACTTTTTATTTCATTATCTAGGTCCAAGTCCTAGATTATAGCATGCTTCAAAAGGTTCACTTTAAACTTGAGGTTGACCTGAAACATGATAAAAATAAGAGTCAACTAAAATAGTTGGTGAGTTTCCAAGGTTTTCATACATAATAAGAAAAAGGTTACAAGTAGCAATTCATGTCATAGGTTATAAGCTAGTAAGGTTATAGAACACATAACGTTACAATCAAACCTCGACTTGATTACAAGTATAAAAGATTGGCTAAGTGTATTTGGTTCCCTAGTGCACAAGCATACGGCTCCTAGGAGTCGGCAATACATCGACTTTAGCACCAAATAGGCTTGTCAGGCCCAAAGATCTAAGACGTCGCCAGGCTAGCAATAGTTAATGATTGTAAACAAAACTATGTATCTCATATAAACACTTACAATACACAAATAACCATGACATAATAATAAGATGAATTGCATGTGCTTACAAGTCTCAAACGTTAATAAGTGTACAATGTATAGATAATCATGTTTCACCCCAAAGTAGTGTGAAATAAAATAAAATAGGGCAAGGAAAACTCACTTGATAATAAATATATAATGGCGATTAATAAGAATAATAACAAGCGTCGCTCCAAGGTGTATCGTCACAAGACACCTAAATATATATATATTTACAAGATTAAAGCTTACTAACGAGCTTAACGATTCAACGGGAACTAGGGTTTTAATTGATATTTTGGGGTTTCAACAATTAAATACCTTAAAATGATATAGTTGATTTTATTTTTTATTCCATGAAAATAAAATATAATAGCCGGGCGATTTATTATGAAGCAACGAAAATACTTACGGGAAATAGGGTTCAAATATCAATTTAAACAATCTTTTATAATAATGATAATATATGTTTTTTTATACTAATGTTTTAGACAATAGCATACAAACAATATTTGAGAAAAGAATAATGTAAAGTTTAAAAAAAACTAAATATTACTATTGTTTTATAAAATATTTAAATTATTCAGGAAATAAATTTATAAAATTAATAAAGTGATTTTAGAAAAATACACAAAGTTTAGAAATTTATTTTTTTAATCATTTACAGAAGTTTATATATTTTTTTAAAAGAATTAGAAAGAAAACAAAAGGGGTGGATTGAGGGTCCCCGGGTTCGAACCCGGGACCTCAAGTCCACACTCCACGCCAACAACCAGTAAACCAAAGGCCTTAGCCGCGGTTTATCTCCGTTTTAATATCTTTTAAACCTAACCCAAGCAAAACCCCCAAATTGGATGAACCCTAGTTTAGATTCGAGCCAAATTGATCATCTAAATGATGATGATAGCCAAATTAACCATGGGGCTTTTGTTTCCCATGCTTAATCGAGCATATCAACGTATGTAACTCACCCGAACCAGTTCGAATTGCAGGCGATCCTAATCGAAGAACACGCGCGGTTTATGCCGAATCAATGGACCAGAATTTGCTAATGATAATCAAATTCGTTGCACAGGTAGCTTCTAAGGACTCCAACGAACAAAAGCCCTCGGTTAATTGAGGGTGAGGTTATGAAAAAGATGAGTTCGACTAGCTATAGTTCGCGACGAGCTCGAGAGTTGAATTCTGGTGTTCGATTTCTTTTCAGGCGAAATTGGAAGTTTAGATAGTTTAGGAATAGTTAAACAAATGTTTGTGTTCGATTAATTAGATTATTATGAGGCTTTAACTGTTGAACGGTTAAATTATTGATTCGAGTTTCGGTTTCAAGTTTGTTCATCTTAATAACCGAGTTAAACCCAATTTAAAACTTACGTTTAGGTTCGAATCATGTTCTGGAAACGTTTGGAATCATTTGGGGTTCGAAATTCCGAGGTTTTGGGCGATTTCGGGGCTCGCCGGACCTCGGCCGGAGGTGGCCGCGGCGGCCGCCGGATTCACGGGGAGAGAGAAGGGGGGGTTTGGATTTTTTGATAAATTACACCTTTGGTCCCTTAACTTTGATTTTCTATTAATTTATGCATAAAGTTCTAATTCAAGTTTCTTAAATGACAAATTAACCCTCAAACTTAATTTAAGTTTATAATTTAATATGGTTAAGTTTATTAATCTTTATTATTAGTAATCTTATTATTACTAATACTATTATTCAATATTATTACTTATTATTATAATTACTTTTATTAATATTAACCTTATTATTTTTATTTAATATTTATTTTAACCTAATGACAATAATGAAAAAGCACAAACAACACATGAGTTTTAAAATTAACAATAATAACCCTTGTAAGAGTAACGAAGTTAACTTTTAGTTAATGAAAATACGAAATGTTACAGTCTCCCCAACTTAAAAGAATTTCGTCCCGAAATTAAAAGAAATGAAACTATACAAATAAGAACGGGTATCTCCTCTTCATGTGCTCCTCGCGTTCCCAAGTAAATTCAGCGCCACGTTTATTTTCCCAACGAACCTTGACGATTGGGGTTGTTGTGGTTCTAGTCTTCTTCATAATGCGATCCATGATCTCAACAGGCTTCTCGACAAAATGCAATGACTCGTCAATCTGGATGTCTTCCAACGGAACATGCAGACTTTCGTCAGCCAAGCATTTTCTCAAATTGAGACGTGAAATACGGGATGAATTCCACTAAGATCGGAAGGTAACTCTAGTTTATAAGCCACTTTCCCAATCCTTTTCAGGATTTTGAAAGGCCTACAAACCTTGGAGCCAGTTTGCCCTTCTTTCCAAAACGAACCACCCCTTTCCATGGTGAAACCTTGAGAAGAACCATCTCCCCAACTTGGAATTCTAACGGCTTACGTCGCTTATCAGCATAACTCTTTTGTCGATTCTCGCCACTTCAAGGTTCTTGCGAATAATAGAAACTTTATCGGTCGTCTCTTGTATAAGTTCAGGACCAGTGATGAAGTTTTCACCAATGTCGGTCCAACAGATCGGTGAACGACATTTTCGACCATAAAGTGCTTCAAACGGTGCCATCTTGATAGTCGAGTGGTAACTATTGTTATACGAAAATTCCGCAAGCGGTAGGTGCGTATCCCAATCGCCACCAAAGTCAAGAACACAGAGACGTAACAAGTCCTCCAAAGTTTGGATCGTTCGCTCGGTTTGACCATCAGTTTGAGGATGGTAAGCCGTGCTTAGATCTAATTGTGTACCCAAGAGTTCTTGCATAGATGACCAAAAATGTGAAGTGAAACGAGCATCTCGGTCAGATATAATGTGCAGAGGTACCCCATGACGACTTACAATCTCATCAACGTATATACGAGCTAACTTTGATGTCTTGTAGGTGTCGCGTATGGGTATGAAATGTGCCGACTTGGTCAATCGGTCAACGATCACCCATATGCTATCATGTCCTCGAGAGGTTCGGGGTAGCTTTGTTATGAAGTCCATTGATATGTGTTCCCATTTCCACATAGGGATCTCGGGTTGCTCAAGTAATCCACTTGGACGTTGATGTTCGGCTTTAACTTTCGTACATGTGAGGCACTTAGCTACATAAGTCGCTATGTCTTTCTTCATTCCAGGCCACCAATATTGACCACGTAGGTCCATGTACATCTTATCGGAACCCGGATGAATAGAATAAAGAGTTTGATGAGCTTCGTTCATAATAAAGGTACGAATGTTATCGCGATTTGGAACCCAAATACGATTGGCGAAGTACATCAACCCATTGGGTTTCATTTCCAATTGGGTTAGAAGATTATGCTCCAACTCATCCTTCATTCTTCCTTCTCGTTGAACCATTTGTTGAGCCTCCAGGATGCTAGACTCGATGTCACTATCTATTCTCAGGTTTTGTAGTAGTACGGTGGTCTCATTGACATCTAGTCGAATTTCAGTATCGAATTCACCCAAGGTGTCAAACCATTGACGTCGATCTCGAATTTCTTGAAATGAGATCATCTTGTTGTGAATCTTTCGGCTCAGTGCATCGGCCACACGTTTGCCTTACCAGGATGGTAACGAATGTCACAATCATAGTCACTAATCAACTCCACCCAACGACGTTGTCTCATGTTGAGATCTTTTTGATTGAAAATGTGTTGAAGGCTTTTGTGATCGGTGTAGACTATACATTGCGTACCATACAGGTAGTGCCTCCAAATCTTCAAAGCAAATACAACAGCACCAAGCTCGAGATCATGAGTTGTGTAATTCACCTCGTGAACCTTCAATTGCCTCGATGCGTAAGCTATGACCTTCCCTCGTAGCATAAGAACACAACCAAGGCCTTGCTTAGATGCATCACAATACACGGTGAATCATCGTTTCCATCGGGTAGGGTCAATATAGGAGCATTGCACAACTTATGCTTTAACGCTTCAAAAGCTTCTTCTTGCTCGGAACCCCACTCGAAGGGTTTATTCTTTTGTGTCAAAGTGGTGAGCGTTTCGCGATCCTCGAGAAATTGCCAATGAATCGCCGATAATAACCAGCAAGACCAAGAAAAGAACGAACTTCGGTAGGAGTTGTAGGAACACACCAATTCTTCACAGCTTCCACCTTTGCAGGATCAACGTGAATTCCTTGGCTATTCACCACGTGTCCTAGAAATTGAACTTCCTCGAGCCAGAAATCACACTTCGAGAACTTTGCGTACAATTGCTCTTTCTTTAACAACTCAAGAACCAATCTCAAATGCAGCTCATGATCGGTGTTGGACTTGGAATAGATAAGTATGTCATCAATAAAGACAATCACAAACTTGTCTAGATAAGGCTTGCATACTCGGTTCATGAGATCCATGAAGACAGCAGGAGCATTGGTTAAGCCAAAAGGCATCACCATAAACTCATAGTGTCCATAACGAGTACGAAAAGCGGTCTTTGGGATGTCATCCTCATGAACTCGTAATTGATGATATCCAGAACGTAGATCAATTTTCGAGAATATGGCAGCTCCTTGAAGTTGATCAAACAAGTCATCGATGCGAGGAAGAGGATAACGATTCTTGATGGTAAGTTTGTTAAGCTCGCGATAATCGATGCACATACGAAACGATCCATCTTTCTTCTTCACGAAAAGAACAGTGCACCCCAAGGCGAAGAACTAGGACGGATGAAGCCCTTCTCGGACAGCTCTTGCAGTTGACAAGAGAGTTCTTGCATTTCCGATGGTGCAAGCCGATACGGTGACTTGGCCACGGGGTTTGCTCCCGTATCAAGTCAATTTTAAACTCGACTTCACGCACGGGAGGTAAACCACTAAGGTCATCGGGAATACTTCAGGAAAATCTCGTACGATAGGGACATCCTTAAGTTCTTTCCCTTTGACTTTCGTGTTGAACACATAAGCCAAGAAGGCCATATACTTCTTGTTTAAGCACTTTCGGGCTTGAGTGCAAGACATGAGTTTAAGCCCTTTAGAAGATTTTTCACCGAACACCTTCAACGTATCTCCAGAGGGTAACGGTATACGAATGCACTTCTCGAAACAAATGATCTTAGCATGGTGTTTGGCTAACCAATCCATACCAATGATGACGTCAAAACTTCCAAGTTTCATAGGGATAAGATCGATAAGAAAATCATGCGTGTCAAGACTTAAGATGCAATCACGAACGATAACGTCAACGGTAATTGGTTCTCCATCGGCAACTTCAACAGTAAGAGGTCTTTCTAGTTTCGTATGTGGCTTAGCAAGTATGGGTTCAAACTCTAATGAAACAAAACTTTTATCGGCTCCAGAATCAAATAGGACATAGGCATAAGTTTTGTTAATAAGGAACATACCTGTTCAATTTTTAAGGTATTTAACAATACAGGTAAAATATGAAATGAATTCGATCACAAAATTAAGGGTGAGTTAACGTACCATTCACCACATCGTTGTTTGCTTGTGCTTGGTTAGCGTTGATGTTGAAAGCACGTCCTCGGGCTTGTGGAACATTACCACAAGACGAGGGCATTGTGGGTGAAAATGGCCAGGTTCCCCACAGTTGTAGCAAACACGGTTTGTGACACAGTGGCATTGTTAGGTGCACGGTGGCAAGTCGCCACCAAATGACCATATTTACCGCACAAGGTGCAAATGCGGCATGGTTGATTCCCTGGATGATGATACCTACACGTGCTGCACATCGGTTGCGGACCAGCATAAGCCCTAGCCCCAGGCACTTGTGCCACAGATGTAGCCGCAGGTACAGGTTGTCTTTGGGGTTGTTTGGGTGCAGCCACGGCATAGTTACGCGCCGGTGTGAACTTGCGCTTCTTGTTGTTGTTCATGGCTGTTAGACGGTTCAGCTTTGGTCTCCTTAACCGCCTCGGTAGCCGTCTTCTCCACCTTCTTTGCACCCTTCACAGACATGGTGCCCGCTCTTATATGGTTCTCGGTGAGTTGAGCGGTGATTGTAATGGCTTCTTCCAAGGTTGTGGGTCGGCTACCCACCACAGCATCTTGAATTTGGGGTGGTACACCCTTAATGAACTTCTCGATGTTGCGGGGAACAGTGTCGACCATATGGGGCAGCAGTATACTCAACTCATGATGCCTAGTTGAGTAGGCCAAATGATCACCATCATTTTGTTTCAAATTCCAAAACTCTTCTTCCAACTTTTGCAATTCACTTCTTAGGCAGAACTTCGCGATGGCGATGTTCTTGAACTCTTCCCAGGTAAGTGCTAGAATAGCATCGGGTCCACGATTCCTCTTCTCGCTATTCCACCAGGTAAGAGCCCTTTGTTGGAACATACTAGTGGCATAACGAACCTTGAGTGCATCGGGACACTCACAATTGATAAAGGTATTCTCCATGCTTTCAAACCACTCAAGAAGACCAGTGGCTCCTTCCTTGCCACTAAAGCTAGTGGGCTTGCAAGAGCTGAAGTGTTTGAAGGTGCAAATTTGATTATTCCCATGTTGATTGTTTCCGTTTTGATTGTTGCTGTTCTCTCCATGACCATTTCCATTATTTCTAGCGTTGGTCATTAAGGTGCTATTAAGTTCAGCAACCATGGTCGGAATGACAGCAGCCATTTGTCGGGCAATCATGGCGGCTAACTTACGATCGGAACTTCCACGCTTTCCATGATGACGAGACATGCTGGAATATACAAACGAGTTAGATATGAGAATTGGAATAACAAGGATTAATGTTCAACAAGGATAAGGCAAAAAGTTGTAAGGCACATGGAATGGTTCCATTTGGTAACGCATTACCATTTGGAAACGTTGACACGTCAAGGTAAGTTGACCCACTCGCCTTAGAAATTTGTGTATGTTGACCATGGTTTATCACTCATCCCAGAAATCCCCAGGTAAGCATAACTAGTCCCGTAGGATTTATGCGATATGCTTGCCTTAGCCCGAGGGCCTTTTGCCAGGAAATCCAGAATACAGGTGTCCATGTGTCACACAAATTTCTTAGGTTTATGAAATCAAAACCATGATGAGATTTACATAGATTAGACATAAGTCTAAAGATTTAATTCTTAAGCATAAGTATACGATTCCACGTGTTGACGAGATAAGATTAAGAAGTTTCATTTGTCGGGGAGAGTCAATGAGTCAAAGTTATGTTTAGGGAGACAAGTGACAAAGTTTAGAAAATTACAAGGCAACCTATGCTAAGGCATCAAGTTGCACATAAGTAAAGTATAGCATTATGTAGCATGTAACAATATATATATTTCTAAGAATATAAATATTATCCTATGAGGTTCATGCATAAGCTATAGTCTAGGTCACCATTACTAATAACCTAAATCCCTATAGTTATGGGCTCTGATACCAATCTGTCACACCCCAACCTTGACGGCGGAAACGTCGAGATGTGAGGGTTAAGATTGTTCACAGCCACATAACGCTATATTAAATTGTAAATATTATTATCATAAGTCATGAAATGGAAAAATTACAATCGTAAGTCTTATACAAGAAATAAGTTCAACATAACATAATATAATGTAACTTTTTATTTCATTATCTAGGTCCAAGTCCTAGATTATAGCATGCTTCAAAAGGTTCACTTTAAACTTGAGGTTGACCTGAAACATGATAAAAATAAGAATCAACTAAAATAGTTGGTGAGTTTCCAAGGTTTTCATACATAATAAGAAAAAGGTTACAAGTAGCAATTCATGTCATAGGTTATAAGCTAGTAAGGTTATAGAACACATAACGTTAAAATCAAACCTCGACTTGATTACAAGTATAAAAGATTGGCTAAGTTTATTTGGTTCCCTAGTGCACAAGCATACGGCTCCTAGGAGTCGGCAATACATCGACTTTAGCACCAAATAGGCTTGTCAGGCCCAAAGATCTAAGACGTCGCCAGGCTAGCAATAGTTAATGATTGTAAACAAAACTATGTATCTCATATAAACACTTACAATACACAAATAACCATGACATAATAATAAGATGAATTGCATGTGCTTACAAGTCTCAAACGTTAATAAGTGTACAATGTATAGATAATCATGTTTCACCCCAAAGTAGTGTGAAATAAAATAAAATAGGGCAAGGAAAACTCACTTGACAATAAATATATAATGGCGATTAATAAGAATAATAACAAGCGTCGCTCCAAGGTGTATCGTCACAAGACACCTAAATATATATATTTACAAGATTAAAGCTTACTAACGAGCTTAACGATTCAACGGGAACTAGGGTTTTAATTGATATTTTGGGGTTTCAACAATTAAATACCTTAAAATGATATAGTTGATTTTATTTTTTATTCCATGAAAATAAAATATAATAGCCGGGCGTTTTATTATGAAGCAACGAAAATACTTACGGGAAATAGGGTTCAAATATCAATTTAAACAATCTTTTATAATAATGATAATATATGTTTTTTTTATACTAATGTTTTAGACAATAGCATACAAACAATATTTGAGAAAAGAATAATGTAAAGTTTAAAAAAAAACTAAATATTACTATTGTTTTATAAAATGTTTAAATATTCAGGAAATAAATTTATAAAATTAATAAAGTGATTTTAGAAAAATACACAAATTTTATAAATTTATTTTTTTTAATCATTTACAGAAGTTTATATATTTTTTTAAAAGAATTAGAAAGAAAACAAAAGGGGTGGATTGAGGGTCCCCGGTTCGAACCCGGGACCTCAAGTCCACACTCCACGCCAACAACCAGTAAACCAAAGGCCTTAGCCGCGGTTTATCTCCGTTTTAATATCTTTTAAACCTAACCCAAGCAAAACCCCAAATTGGATGAACCCTAGTTTAGATTCGAGCCAAATTGATCATCTAAATGATGATGATAGCCAAATTAACCATGGGGCTTTTGTTTCCCATGCTTAATCGAGCATATCAACGTATGTAACTCACCCGAACCAGTTCGAATTGCAGGCGATCCTAATCGAAGAACACGCGTGGTTTATGCCGAATCAATGGACCAGAATTTGCTAATGATAATCAAATTCGTTGCACAGGTAGCTTCTAAGGACTCCAACGAACAAAAGCCCTCGGTTAATTAAGGGTGAGGTTATGAAAAAGATTGAGTTCGACTAGCTATAGTTCGCGACGAGCTCGAGAGTTGAATTATGGTGTTCGATTTCTTTTCAGGCGAAATTGGAAGTTTAGATAGTTTAGGAATAGTTAAACAAATGTTTGTGTTCGATTAATTAGATTATTATGAGGCTTTAACTGTTGAACGGTTAAATTATTGATTCGAGTTTCGGTTTCAAGTTTGTTCATCTTAATAACCGAGTTAAACCCAATTTAAAACTTACGTTTAGGTTCGAATCATGTTCTGGAAACGTTTGGAATCATTTGGGGTTCGAAATTCCGAGGTTTTGGGCGATTTCGGGGCTCGCCGGACCTCGGCCGGAGGTGGCCGCGGCGGCCGCCGGATTCACGGGGAGAGAGAAGGGGGGGTTTGGATTTTTTGATAAATTACACCTTTGGTCCCTTAACTTTGATTTTCTATTAATTTATGGATAAAATTCTAATTCAAGTTTCTTAAATGACAAATTAACCCTCAAACTTAATTTAAGTTTATAATTTAAATATGGTTAAGTTTATTAATCTTTATTATTAGTAATCTTATTATTACTAATACTATTATTCAATATTATTACTTATTATTATAATTACTTTTATTAATATTAACCTTATTATTTTTATTTAATATTTATTTTAACCTAATGACAATAATGAAAAAGCACAAACAACACATGAGTTTCAAAATTAACAATATAACCCTTGTAAGAGTAACGAAGTTAACTTTTAGTTAATGAAAATACGAAATGTTACAGGATGACTACCTAATGTCGTTCAATGAACACCCAGTTTCACAGAACGGGCTGAAAATTATGAACCACCCTATTTTTGACCCAAAACTTCAATCTTTTACACCCAAAACCTTGGTTTATCATCCAATAAGCTTTATCTAAGCTTCTTACATGTTTTCTTGCTCAAAAACATGAGTTTTGGGCAAATCTTTACCACTTCTAAAAACCCAAACCCTAGAATCCGGGTTTACATCAAAAGCAACGATTATATGATGTTTCTTACATGGATTCTTGGTGTTTTCTTGTTATTTGTATGCCCACAAACACCGATCGTCAATCCCGAGATTAACCGAGCCTTGAATCTTCAAATCTCTCTACTCTCTCTCTCTCTAGAACTAGAGTGTTGAGTTGCAAATAAGAGCTGCTCAAGCTTATCCTTTTATATATACCAGGCATTCCGGGACCTTAAACTTGCCAAACACATAACCCGCAAAGTCTACTTGGTCTAAAACCCATATCCATCTTATTTTCATTAAATGATCTCGTCTAAGCCCATTATTATTATTTGACTCGCTTAAACATTATTCGGGCGTTACATATTAGATCGACTTTAAAACATCATATGTATAGTCGGTATGTTTATCCCATCAACACCTTTGTAAACCATATTGTAGGTGATACATTTAACATGGTTTGCAAATCAAGTCACCCTACTTGCACACACATGTGAGTTTTCCAACATAAGTGGTTAGGTGACCTTTATCCCACAAATATGGTATCTGTTAGGATCAGTGATTTAAGTTTGATTAATTAGAGTAGATTGCAGCGGAATTCGAACAATGAATTAGACAATTTAGCAAGAACTCAATTGATAATGGAATAGTACACGGTTATAGAGAGAGAGAATTCTGCAAAAGGAATATTTCATTCAAATGCTTTCATGGTGGCTGAAAGTCACACGTTACAATTAGGTCAACATTCCTTATATAAGGAATGTGACGTCTGTTGATGTCACTTGATAGTGACATCTAACAGAATTATACAAACAACTGAAACTGTGCAAACTACTTAGAATGTTCTCAACAACTGATCACATCTCAGAGAATGCTAAGTACAAGAACATAAAACTACTGAACTAAAACTACTGAAACTATAAACTACTGAAAGGTAAATTACAAGTACTGAAAAAGAAAACCATCACAACTACTGAAGTTAATAACTTCAGCTGTTGTGACAACTACTGAAGTTAATAACTTCAGCTGTTGTGACAACTACTGAAGTTAATAACTTCAGCTGTTGTGACAACTACTGATCACTCTAGTCTTCAGTCTTTGTCTTCAGTCTTTGTTCTTCAGACTTTTATTTCAGACGTTGTCTTCAGCTGATAGCTTCAGACTTTGTCTTTAGTACTTTACTTTTAGATTTTGTCTTCAGTAGAAATCTTCAGATCTTGTCTTCAGACTTTGTCTTTAGACCTCGTAATCAGCTGATGTCTTCAGCTGTTGTGATCTTCTTTGGCAGTTGTAATGTCTGTGGGACTTGGAGGTTTTTCTGATCAGGCTCATTGGTTCTTTTGGTCCAACAAACTCCCCCTGAACCAATGCAGCCAAGACCTCTAAGTTTATTGATGATCCCACTTATTCTTTGGCAGAAATACCCTCTTGATCAGCTTAAGAGGTAATCATGTAAGCACAGGCCGGGAAAAGGTTTCTGGTCTTTTGATTGGCTAAGTGTGGAAGGGAACTCTGTCTTGGCGAAACTGGACACAGAGTCTTGTCCCAACCATGAAACCTAATTCCCATTGATGAGTCTATAAGACTCTCTTGCATAGGCCTCAAGGAGAACAACTTGTTCCTCCTTGGTGAGTTCTTCTGCTTCTCCCTCAAAGAAGAACTCAAGGCCATAATATTCAGACAGATACCTTACTGTCTTCCCATTCTTCAACTCAACAGTTGTGATCTCTCTATATGCGAATTCATCTGGATGAGAGCCTTCTAGCAACAACTAGAGTTCACTCTTTTGAAGATCTTCAAGTCTCTTGTATAACAGCCCCTTCTTGATCATTTTGTTCTCAAGTAGAGATTGAGGGGTTGTCTTTGAGTTGTGTGCTCTCTTGAATTCTTCTATAATCTCCTAGGGTGAGACTACCATAGCCAACATAATTGCAGCATTCAAAGTCTTTTTCACTTGGCCATGATATCTACTTGGTATGTTCTTATTATGTATTCTGGAACTTACCCTGGGGTCTGGCCAAATCCTCACTCTTTCTCTTTGATGTTGGAATGTATGCCTAAGAGTGTATAGCCTCAGAGCTTGTTTCTTCATTTCTTGAATGGATGAGGACTGAGGGAAGTCCTTGTCAACCATTTTGAGAAATTGCTCATCATGCTGCTTCTGCTGTTCTACTTCTTCAATCTTCACTTTCACCATTTGCATTTGCAAGTCAGGTGTGATCATCTGTTGACTTCTGAGCTCAGGTGTTTTAAGTTTGAGAACAGCAGAGATTGGCAGACTATCTTCATTCTCATCCTCTTCTTTCTCTTCTTCTACCCTCAACATCCTTCTCCTCCTTCTGGGTGTATCACTGGGTGTGGTTTGAGATGGTTTTTGGGGTAATGGAATTGGTTTTGTGGGTTGAGTTGTCAGTGGTTTTGGTTTAGGGATAGAATTGGCAGATTTTAGAGATGATTGCTTTGAGGGTTGTTTTTGAGTGGGAGTATGATAAGGCTGATCTAGCAATTTAGTGGTGAGTTTGGCTTTTGAGAGCTTTGCCATCTCAGTTCTCTTCCCAGCACCTGCTTCATCCAGTGCTTCAATGATCAACCCTTTGTTGTAGCTTCTAGCAGAACAGATTTTCTTGGTTATCTCCAAGATACTGTCTTTGGACCAAGACTTCATCTCTATCAATGATCTTCTTAGATATTTGGCAATAAACCTGATCATAATCTCCAACCTTTCCCTATCCATCACACTGTAACTAGCCCATCTTGCTTGAATTTCATTTATCTCCAGCCTTCTGATCTCAACATCTAAGGTGGTTGTGTCATAACCCTGTCTGAAGAGCTGATCTATTATTTTGTCCATAGATCTGCTGTGAGCTTCATCAGCTTCTTTGACTAGATATTTTAAGGACTTTTCTCCATCAGACTTTGACTCAACACTTCTCTTCCATTTGTAAGTGATCAATTGATCTTTCTGCTCTTTGTATGTGCTCAGCTCTTGCACTGTGATCAGTTGTTTCTCTGAGATCAGTTCTTGTTCTTTCTCCAAATCCTTTTCTTTTTCTGGTTCTTTCTCATCTTCTACTCTCTTCCTTTTCCTTTCTTTCACTGCCTTAGACTTAGTAGTCTCACCCTTTTTGGGTGCATTGGGATCAGGGGCTTGAAAGGCAGAAAGTGACTTATGAACAGCATCATCAAGGAGTGTTTGGAGATTTGAGGAGATTCTCTCATCAATGGATTTATATACTATCTCAGTGATGATGGGAGTGATGAGAGGTAATGAGCTTTGAAAGGTTGCAACCATCTACTCAGAAGGGTTCTGTCCTTGAGAGGTGGTGCCAAAAGCAGTGGCTGGTGGCTTGGTTAAGTGTATTGGCTGTGTGTTTGGTGAACCTTCAAATGAAGGTGCCATCTGTGGGTTTATTGGGGCAGATGGACTTTTATCCTGAGACATTTTTGGCTAGTAGTTCTTTGAGTCTGCTCACCTCAATCTCTAGGATTGTGTTATGGGCTAAGACATCAAAGAAAAAGCCCTGGTCATCATCAGTCTTTCCTGAATCATCTGACCTCCTGATTAAATCAGGATGTACATGCCCTGAGTGTAGATCAGTATATGCATGTGCCCCTTGTTCTTGGTTCTGGGGACTTCCTGCCTCTGGACTTTGTCCTTCATTGGCAGTTCCTCTGGTGAGGTCTTATATATGTTACCAACTTCATCCTGTTCATTTGCTGAATCAGTAGAAGTGGCAGCCTGACCAGATGTTCTAACCTCCTCTTCTACACTTGGAGATTGAACATTATAACCCCTGTGCTGTGGGTTATCAGCAGCTTTTTGGTCCTCCCCCTCAATCGTTGAGGTATTCCTAGTGTTAATTGGTTTCTGGGGAGGGGGTGAGGAATGCAGCTGACTCAGCACTTTAGCAACTATAAGGGTTGGGCTTTGAGGGGCGGTTGCATTTGGAGATTGTTCAGAAGCAGATTGCACCCGGGGTGAGAGATGCTCTTCAATGGTAACCTTCTCAACTGAGATAGGTTCCAGTAATGTGGTATCCCCAAATTTGGTTGCAACAGGATCCTGTGGAGAGGATACCTGTGCGGTTTCAGCTGGTTGAGTCTCTGACATGACTGGGTGGTTAGAACCAGTATGTGTTTCCTGTATTGGTGGTACAGGGGCATCCTCAGGGGACTCATCTCCCTGAGTAGCCTTTTTGGGCTTTTAGGGATTGGGTTTGGTGGGAACTTTGGATCTGGAGGTGGAGGCTGTGGGTTCCCTCTGCTTGGGTTTGAGCAGCCGGGCAGCCCCTTTGAGAGTAGGGTCAGAGTTATGCCTGGAGTATACCTCAGCTAAGACAGCTGGAGCAGGGGCTCCAAGACCACAAGGCCTTCAGATTTTAATTGATTTAAAATTATGGCCATCAGAAATCTGGGATATAGTAGCCATCTGTTTGTCACAGGTTTCTAAGCCAGATCCTTAAGTTCCAGAACACTATCTCAGAAAAATTTAGATTTTGTCGTTCAAAGATAGAGTATAATACCTATTGCCATCGTGAGGACATCTGATCCCATGAAGATGTCTTTGAAGCAAGGCAGACATTCACCATGTGGAAGATAAGTCTTTCAGCATCATGGAAGTGCTTTTTGAGAATGGTTGTAGCACTTAAGTCTCCTTCATACCCGTTATTGATGAAAGACATATCAATGGTGCCTTTCGGGTATTCTAGAATACAGGTGGCATCATGCAAATTTAGGGTTTTGCGAATGATGTCAGGGGTGATTACCACCTATTTCTGGTTGACCAACGACTGGAGAGTGATTTGGCTATCATTTTCACCAGTTGTTACGGAGACGTTGGTCCAGAATTGATTTAAGGAATCGAGGTATATGGTAGGATTCAAAAGAAAGGCGGTTCTGTATTGGGAATCCACCATAAGATCGATGGCATTATCAAATTTGTTAGGATCAGTGATTTAAGTTTGATTAATTAGAGTAGATTGCAGTGGAATTCGAACAATGAATTAGACAATTTAGCAAGAACTCAATTGATAATGGAATAGTACACGGTTATAGAGAGAGAGAGAGAAAAGGATAGAAAACGGCTAATGAAACGTTCGGCTATAAGTGCAGGTATTTATAGGTTAAGAAAAGGCTGAAAAGAAAACGACTGAAAGTGTTGGTGTTGTCATCAGTTGTATGAAAACAACTGAAGACTTTGTTTTAACTATCAGACATTTGAAACAACTGAAGACTTGGTTTTGGTCATCAGTAGTTATGAAACTACTGAAAACCTTGGTTTTATCTTCAGGTGTAGGAAACAACTGAGGACCTGGTGTTAGTCATCAGTAGTTATGAAACTACTGAAGACATGGTTTTGTCATCAGTTGTTTAAGGTGAAACAGCAGTTTGTGGAAACGATTGAAGAAAAAATTCTCATCAGTAGTTTTCGTCAATTCTTAGCTTTTTAGCTGTTTCATACTGTCCTCAACACTTACTCATCAGACTTTTTAGCTGTTTTCAGTTGTTTCATAGGACATCAGTACTTATCTGTTTTTACTGACATCAGTAGTTATAACTACATCAGTAGTTGTAACTGCATCAGTTTCTTTTAACAGAAAGTACAGTACTTTTTAAGTAATTTAGTCTTCAGTAGTTATGAAACCAACTGAGAATAAAACTTATCAGTACTTATTTGTGACATGTTTACTAATGGTCATCAGTACTTGTTTACTGAGATCATCAGTAGTTGTCACTTATTCCAGCTGTAGCATACCAAGCGTTAACACAAGGTTTTGGAAAGTTGAACTGTCCAAAGGCTTAGTAAATATATCTGCAAGCTCATCAGCACTTGGCACAAACTTTGGATCAATCAGACCTTTTTCAAAACAATCCCTAATAAAATGGTGTCTGATCTCTATATGTTTGGTCCTAGAATGCTGGACTGGATTCTTGACAATACACAGAGCTGAAGCACTATCCATTAACAATGGAGTCTTAGTCTCTGTAATGCCATAATCCAATAATTGGTTCTGAAGCCAGAGTACCTGAGATGTACAACTTGCAGCAGCAATGTACTCTGCTTCAGCAGTGGATGTAGCAACAGATGTTTGTTTCTTACTCTGCCAAGAAATCAAACAGTTGCCTAGGAATAGACATCCACCAGAAGTTGACTTTCTGGTTAACTAACACCCTGCATAGTCACTATCAGAAAAAGCAACTAATTTGCAAGAGTGTCCAGTGGAATACCAAAGACCTAGAGATTATGTCCCTTGCAGATATCTAAAGATCCTCTTGACTACAATCAAATGAGACTCTTTAGGAGCAGCCTGAAATCTAGCACAAACACAAGTTGCAAACATAATATCTGGTCTAGAAGTTGTTAAGTACATCAAGGACCCAATCATACATCTGTAAAGTGTTTCATCAACAGCTTTACCTTTCTGATCTACATCCAGTTGTGTGGTGTTGCACATGGGAGTAGAACGGGGCTTACAGTTTTGTAAATCAAACTTATTCAAAAGATTTTTTATATATTTTGATTGATGAATGAAGGTTCTATCAGCCTTTTGTTTGATTTGCAAGCCTAGAAAGAACTGTAATCTCCCATTGCACTCATTTCAAACTTTTGTTTCATTAAACTTGTAAAATCATCACACAACTAGGGATCAGAGGATGCAAAAATTATATCATCAACATAATTTGAACAAGTAGCTTATGTTGATCCACTTTCTTAATAAACAAAGTTTTATCTATGGAGCCTCTAGTGAAATTATTTTGAAGAAGAAAATTTGAAAGTGTTTCATACCAGGCTCTAGGAGCTTGCTTCAACCCATAAAGAGCCTTATCAAGTTTATACACCCAATCAGGATGTTTATTGTTCTCAAAACCTGGTGATTGACACACATAAACCTCTTCTTTTATTTTTCCATATAAAAAAGCACTTTTGACATCCATTTGAAAAACTTTAAGATTGTGGAATACAGCATAGGCTAAGAACAATCTAATTGCCTCCAGTCTGGCTACAGGGGCAAAGGTTTCATCATAATCAATACCTTCTTCTTGTGAAAACCCCTGTACAACCAGTCTAGCCTTGTTCTTGACAATAAGCCCATTTACATCAGTTTTATTCCTAAACACCCACTTAGTGCCTATTGCACACTTACCTGGGGGTAGAGGAACCAGTTCCCACACTTGCTGCTTTTTGAACTAAAGTAGCTCAAGCTGCATGGTTTCAACCCATCCATTGTCTCTTCAAGCAACATGATAGTTCTTTGGCTCTAGCTGACTGATGAAGAGAGCATAGAAGCAGAAGTTGGAAAATTGACTTCTGGTTGAGACACCAACATTGATATCACCAATGATTTGAGACATGGGGTGATTCTTCAGCTCTTGGTACACTATAAGATCAGTGCAAGTGTTTGTAGCAGGTTCAGCAGCAACAGATGTTGATCCAGACTCTTGAAACCAAGTATGAGATGGCAATTCAAATGATGTAGAGGAGTCAGAAATCTCATCAGCATTTGTTGTGGATGGAGCTGCTGAAGCTACAGGAACATCAAGTTTAGTGGACTCAAGCAGTTGATCACTAAACTTGAAAAGGTGAGTACTGATATCATCATCATCTTCAGTACCACCAGGTGGAAGACTTGCTGCAGAAGATGATTTATTCACATGATCTGCAACAGCTGGAGGTTGATAAGGAACATATTGCAGTATATCCAGATCAAACAACTCCATAAGGTTTTGTGGAATTTTATCCTTAGGAGATTCATTGAACTTCACATGCAAGGTTTCTTCAACTATCTTTGTTCTGCAGTTGAAGACTCTGTAAGCCTTGCATGTGGATGAATATCCTACAAAATACCCTATATCCACCTTAGGATCAAATTTGTGGAGTTGATCCTTTGTGTTGAGAATGAAACAAGGACACCCAAAGGCTTTGAAGAATGAAATTAGAGGAGCCAAATGATGTAGAACTTCATATGGAGTCTTCATCAACCTCTGATTTACTAAAACTCTATTCTGCACATAGCAAGCTGTGTTGACAGCTTTAGCCCAAAAGGTCAATGGCAAACCAGAGTCAGCCAACATGGACCTTGCAGCTTCAATTAGGATCCTATTCTTTCTCTGCACTACTCCATTTTGTTCTGGAGTCCTTGGGATGCTAAACTGCCTCTTGATTCCCTTTGAGAGATAAAAATCATCAAGTGTATGGTTTCTGAATTCTGTTCCATTATCACTCCTTATACACTTGACTGATAGGGAATACTGCTTCTCAACATACAACACAAAGTTGATAATCGTCTGAGTAACCTCATCCTTTGAATGCAAGAAGAAAGTCCATACAAATCTGGAGTAATCATCCACAATTACCAGACAGTATTTCTTCTTTGCCATGCTCATCACTCTCACAGGACCAAATAGATCCATGTGCAGTAACTGCAAGCAGGCAGTGGACTTAGGTTCTTCAATAGGAGGGAATGAGACTTTGTGATGTTTTCCTTTCAAACAAGCAGTGCAGGTTTCATCACAGTGGAACTCCTTTATTGGTAGACCTCGCACTAAACAATTGTCGATCAGCTGATTCATGTTTTTGAGATTTACATGACCCAGCCTTCTGTGCCACAGTTTAGATTCCTAAGGAGAGGCTTTGGAGAACAGGCAAGGATGACCCTTCAAATCAATCTTCTTTGACAAATCCAGGGCATATACTCTTCTAATCCTGTTAGCCTTCAGGAGAGTATGTTCATCCAATACCTTGTCAATCAGCCTCAGAACTATGGAAGACAGAATCCTGTAGTTCTGGCTTGTGAAAAGTGCAACATGCCCTTTATCACACATCTGAATGACACTCAGTAGATTATACTTGAGATTCTCCACATGGTTAACATCATCAAATCTGATTTCTCCATTAGACACATATCCTTTCCCGATGATGTAACCCTTAGCATCATTTCCAAATGAAACAAATCCCTTCTTTCCTTGAGAGTAGTCATTAAGAAGAGAACTGCTCCCTGTCATATGCATATATCCTCCACTGTCTACATACCAGATGCTTCTTTGGCATGCTGAAGAACCCTGGGTTGCCTGTGATGAAGATGCATTGGAGCATGAACCCTCAGTAGACTCCAGGGCCATGAGAGCAAGATTCCCAAAAGGATGTTCACCATCATGTTGACCATCACTAGCAAATAATTGCTCATTACCAGAAAGATCATCTGGTAAACTGCTCCAATCAACAGCACCAGGGGTGAAGAAGTTGTGATGAGGTTGTGATTGAGATGGTTGAGGCTCAGGTAAGGCTTGAGGTTGTTGTGCAATAGGAACTTGAACTTGATTTGGCTGTGGCATGTAATAGCGGGGATATGGATATGGCATTGGACCCTGAGGGACAAAATATGCAGGAGATAGAGGTTGTGAGTGATGACCAGAACTAGCAGGATGTTGCCTTCTGTTTTGTGAACTATTGCTTAGAAAAGTCACAAAGGGTGCAGAGGAGTTAGATCCAGTTGATCTACACTCTCTTGCAAAGTGCCCAAGCCTGTGGCATTTGTGACACCTCAACTTACTCTTGTCAAAACCATTTTTGGTTTTGCCAGAGAATCCTGGAAATTTCCTACCAGTTCTTTTGTAAAACTTTTGAGATCTGATATTAATCAAGGCCATTTGGCTCAGAATATCCATCTTTTCTAAGTCATCATCAGCAATACCTTTCAAATCATTCATAATGAAGCACAAATTGTCACTATTACAGCCTGACTGACTATCAACACTAACAAATGCATGATCAGAATTGTTTGAAGAGAAATCTATATGCTCATCATAATGGCTTTCTGATGCAGCATATTCTGACTCATGACCAACCAAGGCAGTGTTTCCTGGTACAAAGTCATCAGTGAGCTTTCCTGATGATGCCAGTTTCCTTTTCTGCTCTATCTCTCTTTCAAATGTAAGCAGTTTCCCATGGAGTTGGGTGAGAGATAGGCTATCCAGATTTGCACTAGAGCGTAGGACAATGGTATATGTGTCCCATCTCTCAGGCAGTGATCTGAGGAATCTGTTATTCATCTGGCTATTAGTGTATTCATGTTTGACCATTTTCAGCTCAGAGATCAAACAGGAAAAATGCTCAAACTGTTGAGTCAGTGTCTCACCCTTCCTATGAGAGAATGTCTCGTATTGTTGGGCAAGGATTTCTCTGTTGTTTGCTAAGACCTCATCTGTTCCACCAAATTTTTCTTTCAATGCATTCCAGAGTTCATGAGCAGTTTCATGATGCATAAGCCTAGAATAGATTTCATTCGGCAGTGCCATGGCCAGAATTCCATGGGCTTTAGCATCAATCTCAAATAGTTTTCGATCCTCATCTGAGTATTGTTCCTTCTTCTTCGAAACCATTTGGTTGGTTTCTGGATTGTTCACCATAGGCTTGTGTGGACCATGTAGCACAGATGTCCAACAACCTGAACTGTTAACAGACAGGTGATGGAGCATTCTTCGTTACCATATGTTATACTCAGTCCTAACCAGCATCGGAGGCTTGGTTGAGGAGCCAGTATTGTGAGGGTCATTAGAAGGAGTAGTCATTCTTAGATTCAATCAAATTCAATTAAGTTTTAACCGATTTAGCGCAAAACACAACAAACTCAATACGAACCAAGAGAAATCTCAAAGCAAATAACCGAAAGCAGCAGAAATTCAATCTCTATAACCAATTCTTGCAAATATGCTAATTCGATCAAACTTAGATATCGAAATAGCAGTTTCAATGATCAATTGTTAGATTGATCAATGATTAACCTGCTCTGATACCATTTGTTAGGATCAACGATTTAAGTTTGATTAATTAGAGTAGATTGCAGCGGAATTCGAACAATGAATTAGAGAATTTAGCAAGAACTCAATTGATAATGGAATAGTACACGGTTATATAGAGAGAGAATTCTGCAAAAGGAATATTTCATTCAAATGTTTTCGTGGTGGCTAAAAGTCACACGTTACAATTAGGTCAACATTCCTTATATAAGGAATGTGACGTCTGCTGATGTCACTTGATAGTGACATCTAACAGAATTATACAAACAACTGAAACTATGCAAACTACTGAGAATGTTCTCAACAACTGATCACATCTCAGAGAATGCTAAGTACAAGAACATAAAACTACTCAACTAAAACTACTGAAACTATAAACTACTGAAAGGTAAATTACAAGTACTGAAAAGGAAAACCATCACAACTACTGAAGTTAATAACTTCAGCTGTTGTGACAACTACTGATCACTCTAGTCTTCAGGCTTTGTCTTCAGTCTTTGTTCTTCATACTTTTATTTCAGATGTTATCTTCAGCTGATAGCTTCAGACTTTGTCTTCAGTACTTTACTTTCAGACTTTGTCTTCAGTAGAAATCTTCAGATCTTGTCTTCAGACTTTGTCTTCAGACCTTGTAATCAGCTGATGTCTTCAGTTGTTGTGATCTTCTTCAGCAGTTGTAATGTCTGTGGGACTTGGAGGTTTTTCTGATCAGGCTCATTGGTTCTTTTGGTCCAACAGTATCCCCACCTTAAATCGTAAGTTCCCTCAAAATAGTTAGGTGACATTTATCCCATTAAGAGTTTCCAAGTGACTTAAGTGTTGTGCAAAAGGATGGTGTTTAACTTGTTTATAAAAGAAATTTTAAGTTTTCATAATCTTAGTTTAGAAAACTCTATGTACCTTATATTTGCATGCTTTCAAATACAAGGTACCCTATGGTTCACTTTTTAATAAAAACCCTTTTTACTAAAATTATTAATCCTTTTAATAACCTTTTATTAACCACTTAATGATAAAGAACCATCAATTTTCAGCTTGTTAACTTTGTTAATGAGTTTGTTATGCATATCCAAATATCAAACAACAACCATACAACAAACAACCAAACAAGCATAATCATACAAACATAAGTGCATAACCATAGCCACTAAGTTGACTACACTTGTTTGCCATCACAAGTGTTGTCATAAGGTCTTTCCTAAGGGTTAATAATGACACATCCAAATGTGTCCATGAACTCCCACTTGAATCCACATCCAAATGCTTCAAGTGTCCATGTCTTTTGAGTCCTTCTTTGGGTCTTCATCTCGTGCATCTTCTTTTACAAAATCATATCCTAATACAATTTTTCTAATAAAAGAAATGTACCTAATCTATTTATTACATAACCAATGAATAAATAAATTACAACCCAAAATACAAACACAAATATTACAACCCATTCAAGAATCAAAACCAACATGACAAAACACAATCAACGAAATCCAAAACACATAAGGTCAAGGCTATGTTATGCACCAAAATATGTATCATATACCAAATTCAAGAACAACTATGAACCCCTTTTTTTAACCTTAAAGTTTTGGCCAACATAAACCAAAACTTTAGGGTCTTGTTCAAACAACACAATCAACCATTTGATGCTAATCTTTCAAGGTTTATACTAAAGCATGTAAGATTAAACCTTGAAACATAAGGGATTCAAACATCCACAACAAAACAGCCCCTAATGGGTGAAAAAGTCCATGAAAACTAACCTTTCAAGAACTTTTGAAGTATGTATTCCACATAACCTGTAACACCCGATTATTTCTTAAAAAGAAAAGAAAGAATAATAGATGAAGAATAAAAGAAAGAAAAAAAGCAATAACACCCAAGTAGAGGGATTAAAAGTGTAAAAATGGAAAAAATCTTTGAAATGTTGGTGTAAAGGTGGGCATGGCCGCCCACCCTCTTTTCACATCAATCTCATTCGGACTTTAGAGAGAGAAAGACAAGAGGAGAGCAGAAACTCTTGGTTTGAAGAAGAAGAAGAAGAAGTGAACGAATTCAAGGTAAGAATTCATGGTTTTAAGTGTTTATGACGGGTTTTATCCCGGTTATATGCATATGTGCTTATGTTTTTGTGTATGTGCTCGGGTGGGGGTGTTTGGTGTTGCTTTTAGGTGTTTGAACTCCTTGCAAGCGGGTTATAAAGGAAGAAATACCCAAGTTGCACCAGGTGAGATCTAGACCCTAGTTTCTACTTGTTTTAAACATCTTTGGGGCTGAAAAATGTATTAAAATGATTTTTAAAATACCCATATGTATTATGCATGTTGGAACTTAATTCTTGAATGCTTTTAGGTTATTCATGTTTAGAATAGCCATGTTAAGCTTAGCACAGATATGTTTGATGATTGGGTTTGAAAACATACTAGAAATATATTACACAGAGGGTCCATGCGCCTAGATAAGGCTCATGCGCCTGAAAATGCCTTAGAAGGATTTAAGTGTAACTCATGCGCCTAAACAGTAGCCCATGTGCCTAAGATTGCCTTAGAAATGTTTAAGTACAGCCCATACGCCTGAATAGTGGTCCATGCGCTGGAAATATTAGTCAGATGACTAAGTGTAGGGCCATGCGCGCCAATAGTACCCATGCGCTCAAGTGGCTCATGCGCCTAAGTGTTCATACGCCTGAATAGTATCCATGCGCCTAGAATTGGGCTGGATTTGGCTAAGTGTCCAGATGTCCAGGATTCCCCATATGCCTAAGCACTCATGCGCCTGCATAGTACCCATGCGCCTGAAAGTTGCCCATGCGCCTAAGTGTTCCCATGCGCCTGCATAGTGTTCATGCGCCTGCATAGTGCCCATGCGCCTAAGGACTTAGAATATTTTTTTCTGATTTTTGGGGAAAAAGTGTAATGTAGGCTTTGACTTGGGAGATTCCCGGGGACTATGTAAGTTGACTTTTTGAAGTCATTTATGTTATGATAATGTGATGTATGATGTGATGTATGATTGTATGATATGTTTATGTTCCTTATTATGATGTATGATTATCTTTCTTGTGGCTTTACGTGTGATGTTAATGAATAAATGAAGTATTATGTGACATAAAGTGAAAGATAAAGGAAAGAGGAACATGTAGTAAGAATGCATACATTAATGAGTAATGAAAGTAGAGATAGTCTTGCAAGCATGGCATGTACATCGGGGTCTTTCTTCGTGATTGACCATTTGCATAGAATTATTGCTGCATACATTAGGTACTGTGACCACGAGGTGCGATGCACCATTATAGAAGGTCTATGATAGACCTAGGTCCAGAATCACGAACAGATAGGTATTGCATATGGCAATGGTAAACCTACATTCATACCTTAGGTATTGTGACCATGAGGTGCGATGCACCATTATAGAAGGTCTATGAGAGGCCTAGGTCCAGAACCACGAACGGAAAGGTATTGCATAGTAAACCTAAATCTTACCCTAGGTACTGTGACCACGAGGTGCAATGCACCGTTATAGAAGGTCTATGATAGGCCTAGGTCCAGTACCATGAACAGAAGAGAAGGGTTTATGGTTGTCAGAAAGGAAAAGTAAAGCATGAAAGATTAAATTAGATAATGATGATATTATCTGTATGTACGTATGATCACGAATGAATGTAAAGTATAGTATGATTTTGAAAGAAAGTAAAGAAAGTTTTTACGAAAGAAAGGTATGCTTTATTTATAAAACTAGAACTCACTCAGCAACACTGACTTTTATACATTTTCAGTTGGCAGGTAAACGTTGCTGGGGATGGCACGAGTCGGCTACTCAGCTCTTTTGGATGGCATTCTTTTGTTAATGTTTTTGCATTGTAATGCGAACGAATGATGTTTTGAAATGAACGCTTGTATTAACTTGCAAAAACATTTGTAATGATATGAAAATTTATATTTATTTATGTTTCCGCTGCAATGTTTTCGTAAGGAAAATGCAATTATAATGTTTTATGTGCAATGAATGACCAACTGTGAGGTCTCCGGGAACGGGTCCTTACAAGTTGGTATCAGAGCCAAAGTTTAAGTGAAATGGGTAAATTTTCAAAATAAACCTTAACTTAAACTGAGAATGGGATGGAATGGGAATGGGATGCCAATCTTAGTAGCTGCGTGCCATAAGGTATTTTTGTAATGTTAACCGGTTTATGTGTGTATGGTATGTGGTTATGTGTTATATGTAGATTTAGATACTGATTAAGTCAGGATAGGAGATGCTTGGGGTATGAAGAGTAAAGTAAGTGGCTAATCACAACTGGCCACTGTAATTAGGTACTTACTATACTTGACATAAACTGAGCTATTACATTGAATGACCGCATTAGTGTTTGGATCTTATAGTGTGTTAGAAGATGGTTGGCGGTAGATCTTCGAAAGCCTCTCTTGGTGGAGGTAACGGTGCTGCTCCGCGACCCAAGAGAGGGAGACCCAGAGTCGAGAAAGTGGTTCATGAAGAACCAGAGACCCCTCATCCGGAGGGAGGTGATGAGAGCGCCAATCTGAGAGCCTTAGTAAAGGAGGCTGTGGTGGAAGAAGTTCATCAGGTCATGCAGACGATCCTACCAACTGTGGTGACCAAAGTGATCAAGGAAGTAACAGAAGAGAAAAAAAAGTAGAGAAACAGGTCCTCAAGAGGACAGGAGAAACCAGATCCAGAAACGGTTCTCTCTGATGATGAGGAGGAGGAAGAACAAGAGCCTGCGCCGGAGGTGGCACAAGGCTGTAACTACGGGGCGTTTATGAGATACAAGCCCCTTACTTTCGATGGAAACGGCACTGCTGCAGCTGCTCACTGGTGGGTGAGGGAAATGGAGGTTGTTCTCGATATCAGCGAGTGCCGGGAAGACCAAAAGGTGAAGTTCGCTACCCACTCTTTTGTGGATTCGGCTTT
This sequence comes from Flaveria trinervia, assembly GCA_025506515.1. Taxonomy (NCBI): domain Eukaryota; kingdom Viridiplantae; phylum Streptophyta; class Magnoliopsida; order Asterales; family Asteraceae; genus Flaveria; species Flaveria trinervia. The sequence continues at coordinate 2,429,878 of CM046458.1, read as the reverse complement.
GTGCTGGTGGGATAACATTGTCCAAGCCGAGGGTAGCAGGGCCATCAGGAGGATGAGATGGTCTGAGCTGAAAAAGTTGGTGATTGAAGAGTTTTGTCCTCATCGGGAAATGGACAAGGTCAAAAGGGAGTTCCTGCAACTGGAGGCGGGAACTATGACGCACCAGCAGTACACCACGAAATTCAATGAGATGGCACGTCTAGTGCCGGAACAAGTGACACCTCTATCTCGAAAAATCAAGAGGTACATTCAGGGTTTGCCAGCAAATATTCGCAGGCACATGATCGCTGCCCGGCCGAGCACGTTTAGGTCGGCAGTGGATTTGGCAGGGAGACTGTATGATAAGAGGATGGTGGTGGTGAATGAAGGTGGAAAGAAGAGTGGTGGTGAATGAAGGTGGAAAGAAGAGTGGTGGTGATCGAAACTAGCAGAGGAAAAGGTTTGGTCGGGGTAATGCTTCGACGGGTAACAAGAAGGCACGGGTGGACGACCGCCGTGTGGTCGCATCGGGTGCGGGTATAAGGAAGTCTGATAGGTGTGGGAGAGAACATAGTGGGGAATGCAAGCTAGGGTTGAATGTATGCTTCAAATGTGGGAATCCGGGTCATATAGCCAAGGACTGTCGTACGGTCCGGTGTTTTAACTATGGCATGGAGGGCCACGTGAACAAGGATTGTAAGAAGCCCAGGGCTGAGAGTTCAGGGGCGAAGAAGGCTGGAGGATAAGGAAAGAAAGCAAGCGCCCGAGCTTTCACGATGACTTTGGAGGAGGCTAGGACAGACCCCAACGTGGTGTCAGGTATGTTGCTAGTAAAACAAACTCTTGCATCTGTGTTGTTTGATTCTGGTGCTAGTAGGAGTTTCATTTCTGCTGCCTTTTATGTTAAGTTTCCCAGTAAGAGTAGATGTATTGATGAGCCCTTCGAGGTAGAAACTACCATAGGTAAGTCTATAAGGATTTCTGAGGTGATTGAAGGTTGTGACATAAAACTAGACGGTCATCAGTTTCCTGTTAGACCATTCGTGATGACCTTAGGCGGTTTCGATGTAGTCCTAGGAATGGATTGGTTGGCGGACTACGAAGCAAATATTGTGTGTCACAAGAAGATGATCCGATTGACAGCACCTGACGGGGATAAGGTGACGGTTTATGGCGATCGAGGCGCGACGATCCGGAAAGTGATTTCGATGGCGGTGGCAGGAAAGTGCATGAGGCGTGGATGTAGTGCCTACTTGGCCTACGTAAAGTACGTGGATGCGCCAACACCGCAACTATCTGATGTACTAGTTGTGTGTGACTTTCCGGACGTATTCCCGGAAGACTTACCTGGTGTGCCACCGGATCGTGAGATTGAGTTCCAAATTGATCTGATACCCGGTGCTCAACCCGTTGTCAAAGCACCGTATCGATTAGCTCTGACAGAAATGAAAGAACCGATGGAGCAGTTGCAGGAGCTACTCGATAAGGGGTTCATTAGACCGATTATCTCTCCCTGGAGTGCTCTGGTCCTGTTTGTGAAGAAGAAAGACAGTAGTATGAGGATGTGCATTGACTACCGTGAGCTGAACAAGTTGACGGTGAAGAACCGATACCCCTTACCGAGAATAGATGATTTGTTCGACCAGCTTCAGGGTGCCAATTGGTTTTCAAGGATAGACATTCGATCTGGTTACCATCAGTTGAAGGTGAAGGAGCAGGATATCCCTAAAATAGCTTTTCGTACGCGCTATGGTCACTACGAGTTTCTTGTCATGTCTTTTGGTTTGACCAATGCACCAGCTGCTTTTATGGATCTGATGAACCGTGTGTGTCGGCCTATGTTGGATAAATCAGTGATTGTGTTTATTGATGATATCCTGATTTATTCGAAGAGTGAGATTGAGCATGTCGGTCACATTCGGGAGGTTCTGGAGACGTTAAGAAGGGAGAAGTTGTATGCAAAATTCTCCAAGTGCGCGTTTTGGTTGCGTGAAGTTCAGTTCTTGGGTCATGTGGTGAATCCCGACAGGATTATGGTGGACCCGGCTATGGTGGAGGTAGTGATGCAATGGAAGTCTCCAAAGACGTCATCCGAGATTCGTAGATTCTTAGGGTTGGCGGGGTATTATCGAAGGTTCATTCAGGACTTTTCCAAGATCGCTTCTCCACTAACCAAGTTGACCCGAAAGGATGTGAAGTTTATATGGGGTCAAGCTCAAGAACAAGCGTTCGAGGAGTTAAAGGTGAGGTTGACTCAAGCTCTTGTCTTGTCATTACCCGAAGGAAGTGAGGATTTGGTGGTATATTCAGATGCTTCTTACTTGGGGTTGGGGTGTGTATTAATGCAGAGAGGGAAGGTTATAGCTTATGCATCCCGACAGTTGAAGGTTCATGAGGTCAACTACCATACTCATGACTTGGAGCTAGCTGTCGTGGTCTTTGCACTAAAGATTTGGAGGCACTATCTGTACGGGACGAAGTGCACCATTTTCACTGACCACAAGAGCTTGAAGTACTTCTTCAAGCAAAAAGATCTGAACATGAGGCAGAGAAGATGGTTGGAGCTCATATAATATTATGATTGTGAGATCCATTATCATCCGGGCAAAGCCAACGTGGTGGCTGATGCTCTTAGCCGAAAGGAGAGGCCCGAGCCAATCCGGGTGAAAGCATATCACTGTTCAGGCATATGAGTTACATTTAAACATTTTTAAGGCAATTCCAAGTGTATGAGCCTTAAACATTTTTAAGGCAATTCCAAGCGTATGAGCCTTACTTAGGCGCATGAACCTTCTGCTCAACATATTTCTAGGATATTTTCGAACCCAAACATCAAGCCTAATTGTTCTAAGCTTACCAAGGCTATTATAAGCATGAACAACCTATAAACATCTAAGGAACATCATCAACATGCATAATGCATATGAGTATACATACATAAACATTGTAAAATCGTTTTAATACATTTTCAACCCCAAGAAGAGTTTAAAACAAGTAAAACCGGGATCTAGAAACTCACCTGGTGCAACTTTGGGTGTATCTTCCTTCTAACCCATATGTGAATGAGTTCAAACACCTAGAAACCCACAAAACACACACACACGAACACACACAAGCACATAAACACATAACCGAGACAAAACCCATCATAAACATTTAAAAACCTCAAATTTTTACCTTGAATTCAGCCTCTTCTTCTTCTTCTTCAAACCGAGAGTTTTTCTGCTCTCACTCTCTCAAATCCAATGAAAAGGTGATGTGAAAAGAGGGTGGGCGGTCATGCCCACCTTTACACCAACTTTTTGTACTTTTATCCCATTTTACATTTTTAACCCCTCAACTTGGGTTTATTGATGTTTCCTTCTTATATTCTTCATTTCTTATTCTTTTTTTAAAAGAATAACTGGGTGTTACAGATGTATTCTTTTGCAAAAGCTTTTATAATGAAATGAGATGTCTATTTTTGATGATTCCGCTACGAGGTTTTATGAAAGTTAAATGTAAATATATGTTTTATATGCAATGATTGACCGGCTGTGAGCGTCCCGGGAACGGGCCTTACAGACGTATGTAGTCAAGATGGGATTTGTTCCTCTTATTCATTGAGAGTAAGATGTCTAAGGCCTGATAAAGTTCAATCAATGGGGAATGATCACTCTATATCTCTAGGATTTAACATGACATCTGTGACAAAAGGATAGATAATTGATTCACCTAAAACATTTCGAGTAAGGTACTTGAATGGGATGATGTTATTGAATGGCACTTAGTCATACATATTAAGGGTAGTAAACCATTGTTAGGCGGTCTTTACTACTTACATCAATCTTTTATGAATCTTGTGCAACTGGAAGATTGTTGGATCTTGTATGCCCAAGACACATACAAGATTGATGTGGTTAGTACGTTATGATCCAAGTCGAGTCATACCCAATAACAAGCTATACAAACACCAATAAATATTTATTTGTTGATGAGATCATATATATAAATATTGACACCAATTTAGAAAATGGGTTTTCTAAAACTTTGCTTTTGTAAAAAAAACAACATTGTGTAGATAATTTATTCATGAGAAATTATTTGTTTCATTATTTAAGTAAGTTAAATAATAACAAATAAAAGTTTGTTGATGTTATAAAATTAAAAGGGGTTTTAATTTTATAAACTTATGGGTTAAAAGTGTAAGTTTTATAAAATTAAGTTTGGGAGGGAACCCTTTTGAAACCAAGATTTCGGCCACCCATATGGGGTCTTGGGAATCTTTTTTTTTAGTCTTGGTTTTTACAAGACATTATACACTCTTGCACTCATCAATAAAAAACACACTCTCTCTCACACATACAAGCAAGAAACTCTCTCCAAAAGCTGACAAATTTCGGATCCAAGTGAAGAAAAAGGAGTTGAAAATTTCGGTTTTGTAAGAGACACAAGAAGAGGGTTCTTGGTGTTGTGCTCCCTAACTAGCTAGGTGTTTGGAAGAGCTTGTGGGTATACAAGCTTGAGGCTTTCTCTCTTGAAGGCTGGACATTCGAGAAGCATCTTTTTCTTCTTCTCATCCTTACTACAACATCTCGTTCTTGAAAGGTAGTTCAAGAACACCCTATGGTTGTTCCTTTTGTTTTGATAGCATGTCATTTCACATATATAAATGATCCTTGTTTAAGGGTTTTGTCTTTGGTTAAAAATGATTCAAATTTTTAGATTGTTAAACACATTTTAACCACCTATATCCGCTGCGTTTTTGAAGTTTAAATGGTTAAACTTGCTTTGATAACATGTAAAAAACCCAACACAAATCGGCCAGTCCGATCCGAGTGTGAAAACATAGAAGATAATTGAATTTAGGGTTTTGCCCGTTGATTTTCATACGGGCGATATTAAATCTTGGGAAGTCATTTGTTGACACGTGTTATTCTATAACGAGTGTACACACCGGTTGTAACACATCCTACCAATCGTGCCAACATCTAAACCTTCAAATTCTCTTTTTAAAACAATTAAGCATCAAAATCAATGTTTAAACCTAGACTTTGAAGATGTATTGACCTTGTATTTGTAAGATACACTAACATACATTCTACTAATTGCAGTTTTAGTTCAATTTTATCTTTAAAATATTTTTCTTTTGCAACACATGGAGAAATTACAAATTTTATCTTTTAAGTATGTTTAAAATTATGAATCTTGTCCGTAAACTTTGATAATTACACTGAGTGTCCTTTATTTAAAAATTTATCACGCTTTATGTACTTTCTACTAACTGAAGTTAGCTTTTTTAGTTAGTTTTGTTTGAATGTATCATTTTGTCCTTATCTCTTAAAAAACGAAATCTGCAATTTTCCTTAATCTTTTACTTTTCCACTTTTATAAACTTATCTGAAATATTATTACTTAAATATTTTTTATAAAATATAATTTAATCTATAGGTTTTTTTAATTTGTTATATTTTTAGTTTTTAAAAAAATTAGTTATCTGCCTTTCTAATCATACGAGAACAAGATGGAGAGCTTACAATATATTTTTTATGTTATAAAATTTAAACTAGTAATCGATTTTGTTTCTTCATCGTTTTTTAATTACCTTTTTGGTATAAGAATTTTTAACTATTTTAAACTGTTTGACTTACGGTTTATATTATAAACCTATTAGAGACCGTATCATTTTAGTATTTGACTTTTTATATTTTACATGGTTATAATTATTCTAAGTTGAGCTATATGTAAAATTAAACGATGATTAATATATGCAGTATTTAAGTGTTTTTACTGAAAATGTTCAATAAATTTAATCGTAAAAACAAACCCTTAGTAATTGTTTGGTTTGGTTTCTTTTTACTTTTAAGTGGTTTGGTTTTGATTTTTATTGACAAAAAATTATTATTAACAGTTTAAATAAAACCATGAATAAGACTAGATTCAATAAAAAAATTGAATGCTTGTTTAAAAACTTTGAGTAGTTCTTTAGTAAGCTTTTAGTATATTTTATTTTAAATTAAAGTTACGTGCTATCACACTATATTTATATTTAAAAACAAAATATTTGATTGAATACAAAAAATTAAATATTCATTTCGTAAACCAAAATCTTACTTTCTCCAACTGGTTTTGAATATAAATCATAAACCAAAGAACTTAAAACGATTAAAAAATCTTGTACCAAAAAACTTAAAAATCTAGTTGTATAATTTCTGTTAGTTTTATTTCAAAGGTAATGAATAAATAAAAAAAATAAAAAATTATAAGAAAATAAAAATCTATAAATAAAATTACATTTTATAAAAAAATAAAACTAAATTATTACTAATATTTATGATTATTTCTTTAAACAAAAGGGTCTAAAAATAAATAAAAGTAAAGAAAATAAAATAATAATAATAATAATAATAATAAACGATTAATAATAACACATTTCGTCATTTTATGGGTTAAAGGTAAAGTGACTATTAAATAAGTTTATTAAAATAAAAGTGGTTAGAAAAGATGAATTTTTTAAGAAAAATAAAGTAAATAAAATTAAAACAAAAAAAGAAAAAATAAAAGATTAGTGGAAATACAGATTTCGTCCTTTAAGGGTAAGGGTAAAATGGTATTTTACAAAAATACTAACTGAAAAAATTAACTTTTGTTAATAGAAAGCGTAATAAATTTTAAATATCGACCGTTCAATGTGATTATGAAAGTTTAAAAACAATATTTATAATTTTAATTATATTAAATTACAAAATTGGTAATTTACTTTCTTTTAATTTTCTACTTTTAGGTTTTGTAGTTACAATCATTGGCTCAAGATTCCTACAAATTATACCCTCCGCAACTCTATACTACAAAATGCTCGATACTCCAAATGGTATTTACTTTGCGACTCCAAATAGTCTTTTTTGAAATTCTACTTCATACTTATGATCCTCACTGTCATCAAAATCATATCGAATTAGACTCCACTACATAAACCTTCACACTCATCATCACAATGTTCCTGAGAGACGTTATGTAATAGGAAACATTCAAATCATAGAGAGCATCCTCATTGCCGTTGATGATTAATGTTGTTTTCACCTAAAGAAATAGGTATTTGTCTGATAAAAACAATATAATTTTCCTTAAATAACAAAATAACTCAAAGATTTCTTGGAGAGTTTTTCAACGATATGTAAAGAAAAACATACAATCTTTGTCATGAATCAATTGGACGTTGATAGGAAAAGATTTTATACAAGAATCATATGATACTCTCAAGAATCATTGGATTCTTTCAACGGTCTTTTTGTTCTACACAAGTGCAACATGAACACTGTTCTACTTGCTACTCACTACAAATGGGCTCCGTACTCTATGATCATCATTCCACCATACAATCGCCCAAATTTATCTTCACCCAATTCACCATCAGATGTGAAGATCACTTGGTAAGTTAATTTCTTTTTGTTCTTTGTGAATTTCAATCGATTCGGTATAACTTTCACCATCAATCCATTTGGGGCTTCCACTGATGCTGTATAATTCGCATCACCATCTTCAACATTCGTCACTGTTCGATTAACACTCCTCTCTTTCCCATCGAATTTTGAAATCGCTATTGATGGGTAGTTCATGTTGGAGATTGAATTGGCGTTAGGGTTTGTGGGGCATGTGAAATTGGGGGGAATTGTAGAGGAGATTTTATTGATTGTAGCAATGTTGTAGCCTATGTTACATAGAAATTGTAGGTAATCAATGGTTTGTGTTTCGTAAACGAGGCCTGGTTGTGATGGGTTTGATGCTATTTCCCCTGCACCAAAATCGTACGGTGTGGCGATTGATCCGGAGTCTGTTGTTATTGGCTTGTTGATGTTGTTTGATTGAGTTGCTGTGATTGAAAAATGTTAGAAATTGCAGGTGTTTTTGAGTTTGTTGAACTTTGGTGTGTGAATTTTACTTCAGTTTGTGAGTTTGTGTGAAATTTGTAACCTGTTGTCATTATTGCTGATCTGATAGCAGATGGGCTCCAGTTGGGATTTTGGGATTTGATCATGGCAGCGAGGCCGGAAACATGTGGGCAGGCCATAGAAGTTCCTGAAAGTATGAAGAAAAGTGGAGAATTCTTGCCCGCGAGTTTTATCATAGAATCATTGTCTGGCCATGAAGCAAGAATGGCCACTCCTGGTGCTGCAACATCAGGCTGCAGGTAAACCGATCATGAAAAACCTTATTTACTTGGGAAATGTTAATAGGATAATAATAACAAAGGAAAATGGATGCTATTAAACTATTGCAAAAGTCCATGTAGGCTGTGTTCACAATAATGAAGACCAAACATAGCATGCAATAAACTTCCAAGGGGGTGGCGTGGTGGTAAGCGCCTGAGTCCCCTGAGTAAAGGTCTTAAACTATTGCAAAAGTCCATGTAGACTCTTAGGTTAATCCAGTTTCTGCTAGTTTTCTGTCTTTAACCGCCTTGAAATCACATGCCTGACACAAACTGTGTTTTACAGGGTATTGGTGACATCCCATGAATTAACTTGTAATGGGTTCTCACGGTCACCAAATGATATAAAAACATGCTATCAAGTTCATTTATACGAAATCTAACCAAAATAACACCAAATAAGGATAAAATGAGACCGTTATGCGGTTCATCTCATTTATACATTTGAAAGTAATTTAGAGAAAACTAGCCTAAGGTTCATGGTATAGATACGGACATATGTTTTTTTTTTCATATCAATATTGGTTTTTTTGGATAGATTTTGTGTAAAGACTCCTATTGCATAATTTTGTAGCCGTCCCTGCTTATTTCAAAGTTAAGAAACCTACATGAAATTCTACAATGCCTCAATATGCACATCATCCTTACTACTGATAATGATAATCAAAATACTAATATTGTGCATAACATAAAATGACTTGCCTTGAGTATGTCTTTTGTAGCAAATGAAGGGCCCCTAGCTGAGAAATAGGGAACTATAGGGGCTGGCTTATATTGAGTTACTGATACAGTTGGTAGAATAGTTGCCATAGGATTCCTTCACATATTCACCAACATGTTAACCATGAATTGTAGGGGTGAACACAAACCAGTCCAAACAAAGGAATAACAAAACATAAGAAAATGAACCTAACAGACAGCTATATTCAGTCCACTTCTAATTTATTGAAGAAACGGTTCTTGGTTTGTTTTGAATCTAGAACTGAACCATTCTTTTATGTGTTTATTAATCGAGTAAATTGCTATGTTCGTTCTGAGTTTTGGTATGTATTGTCATTTTTGTTCAAAAAGAATCTTTTTCTCTTCTGCCTCCCTGACTTTTTAAAAAATGCCATTCTCATCCAATCTCGTTACTCAAGTTAACTTGGGTGTTAATTCAGAAAACCTTAGTTGTAAACCGAGAACAAATCATTTCCCACTGGATTGCCTTTCCTGCCCGGTCCACTGGTCCAGTACTCCAGTTCAATTCAGACCAGTGAACAACCCTAATGGATCAATAATAGGCATCTAGAAATAAGTATACTTGCAATAATTTTGTGTAATATTAACCTTTCATTTTTCGCATAAGATATAATCTTTTTCCCTTCATTTCTATTAACCGAGGCCATTGGAAACGATCCATAGGAGGAAGTCACCGCTCTTGCATCATCACTAACAAAAATCATTCCAATTGCACCGAGTTTTTTAACATGTTCTAGCTTTTGTTTGGCTGAATATACTCCCTCTTCGTCCTCACAAAGAACAATGCTTCCTTTAACTTTGCTTTTATCTAATGCACGTGGCTTGCAGCTTCTGAAGAATTCCAGTGTTATTATTTAAGCAAACTGAGAGAATGAGAACATAGAAGTAATGGTGAAAATTTTGACCCAGTATTTTATAAAGATGAATCAAATTAATTAATTAAAAAGATGAATTGCTAGAGGAAATGGGTTGAAAGTCCCCCAGTGTGTATTTTTTTAACCCATAAAACCTTGTAAGGATGGCTCAAAGAAATATATCAATACTGTGAAAATCTTACTTTTGTATTCATATCTTACACTATTTGTTTATAAAGGACCAGGAAGTTTTGAACAAAAGAGGTTTGGGTCAACCCAACCCGACCCATCATATACCAAAAATTACCCTACTCACCTATTTTCTACATCTACATAGAAGGTGAAGTTATTGTTTAAAGAGTTACCTCGCACCAATTTCATCATAATTGCTAGAATTTTTTCTGTCTGAGTTCCCATAAAGCAATGGGTATACCGGAGATCTTTGTAATTCACCAAAGTTTATGCCTCCACCCTTAAAATTGAGAGAATACTCATGTGAGTACTAAATAAATTTGTTTAATACATTTTTGGCAGGTTATGCACGCCCATACACTAACAAATGTTTGTAATGATTTATGGTGTGAAAAAGATATAAATAAATACAAATATACGAATGTAGTTAATCCTCTTAATCTTATTTTGTTATGGTAATGCATACCCTAATCGAAATCTTAAATTTTGGAAGATTTTTAAACACAGAAATCCTTTGCGAAGTGTAACATAATTACTTGAAAATAGAGGTGGCAAAATTATAAGGTCGGCAGAGTAAGTGAACATAATGGGTATTTTGGTGATGATCATTTATTGTATCAAATATGATTTATGCTAATTAATAATAATTAAGTTCTTAATGATAATGAGTTAATGGTTTTATGCGTTAAAAGTTGACATTACGGCGACTTTCAACTCAATTAGATAGTTTCAATTTTTAGTGATCTTTTTTACTCGTTTGAGCAGTTAGACATACTGTTGGACCTGATTGACCATATCATAAGTAAATGGTTACCTTTATCACTGTTTTGTCACCCAATATGATATCAGCCTGAAAATGGCGGTCAATAGAACTAGCTGCAACGGTTAGGATCCAGGGAGCAATATTGACAACTGAACCCATACTTGGGCCATCATTTCCACCTGAACAAACCACTGTGATCCCCTTTTCAGTTGCATGAAAGGCTCCAATGGCAATAGGATCTTTCTGAAAATTGGGTTCATGTCCTGCTGATGCACCAAGAGATAGTGATAAAACATCCACACCATCTTCTATAGCATCATTAAATGCAGCCAATATATTTGATCCTTGACAGCCTGTAACTCCACAAACCCGATACGTTGCAATTCTTGAACCTGGAAAACCTCCCCTGGCTGAGCCCATGGCAAGACCATAGTAAGATGCTTTTTGTATGATGTTGCCAGCAGCTGTTGAAGCAACATGGGTCCCATGTCCTATATGGTCCCTTGAAGAGTTGAAAGCACCTCCGCCATTGTAATACCGTGCTCCAATTAGTTTCCTGGTACAATTTATTACTTAGGTGCTGTTATTAACAAACAAAGCTGGCTCGATTATCCTAGTATTAGTGTTAATTCAGGAATATAGGTAGACCTTTGTGGAAGCCAAAATATCATATCGTTTAAAAGTATTGTAGTGTAAAAGAAATAATGAAAAGTATAATAAACATGTTTTGTAGAATTGTAGTGTATCAGGTCAAACTAAATTGTACCGCCAACACTTGTTTCTCTTTGAATTTTATAAATAAACAAAGTACTTAAATATGATTAAAAAACTATAAAATAATAAATAATAATCTTGTTTTCAGAACTTAACAATCTAGGAGATATTGTAAGCATTGATACTTTTGAACATTACTAATCATTGTCATTAGTAAAATACTTTGGATGGTAGTTTAAAAATTGTTTTTTGGTAAATTAGTTTTAATGAAATCCAAAAGAAAATAGAAAACTTTGTGTGTCAATTCAATCCAGTCCTGTCCTGTTTGACCTTTTTTTTAATTCAAATGACCTGTTACCTAACCCATTCATTTAACCACCTTCGCTCGGCACCATTGGTGGACTTGGAAGCCAAGGTATACACATATATGCCCATAAAAAATACCTTTATTCATATTTGATAGTTTAAATGAAACAAAAAAAATTATTATATACCAACACATTTGTTTACTAGTTAAAATCCTTGCAAGATTGGCAACAATATGCAACAAGATATATCTTTAAATACCTATTACAGTTTGCAATTGTGAAATCGTTGGTTTGCATGCAAATTCCTTTCCATTTTGAAGGAACCGGACCAAATCCTTCATCACTGAAGCTCTCAGACTCCGGCCAAATACCTAAAGTTAATATTAATAAAACAAATAATGATAGAAATAAAAGCATCTCACAGTGTGATAACTTTGTTTCCGCATAGAGCTGGGAAAATGGGTAGTTTTGGTATGGCTCAAGTGGGGTTGAACCAAAATATTTTTTGTGAACTTTTTTGTGTTTTTCTTTAATCAATAACTGGTGTGTAGAATATGGATAAAAAGTTTATTATTTCAATAGTGATATATTATTGAATAAAATGGTTTTTGCATAAAAATACCCAGACTGCTTGATTTATTGGCTGTTTTGTTTTTACTGAACCTTTTGATTATCAATTTGAGATTAATAAACATCATAGCAATCAACCCATTCATAAGTAAATTGACCAAAATTGAGGTTCTGTGGATAAACGGTGTCCATGACGCCTATGATGATATCTGAAGCTGCATTTAAACTTGAAATGTTGTATTTAGCACTTGGTCTGCACTCAGCTTCTACACCAGTTTGGTATTTCAGGAAATCCCATGAGCGTGTTGTGTGAAGCTTCAAGAGTGGATCCGGGAAGACTGATACAACCCCTGGTTCTCGTGCAATATTGTTTGCCTCTTTTTCAGTTAAATGGGCAGCAAATCCCAAGAAACTGTTACGGTAGTTATGCACAACTGCATTCTTCTTCCTAGCTCAAGATAAGGTATGGTTTCCATTAGTTCCTCTCACAAACTAATACACAATCATGATTGGGTTGAGCCGGCAGGTTGGGTAATAGGTCAAAATGTATAATTTTTCTTTATGCCCCAGCCGCCTATTTGGATTGACCCAAACACCTGTTGTCTGGATCCTTTGAACTTATTATTTTAGATAAATAGTGTTTAAATTTTCAAAACAAAACGCTTATATGGTATGAGAAGAACACTGTCAAAACTGGTATAGATTTAGTGCTAGTCAAAACGGTTGAGTCATGGTGGGTGTTAGATTAACCTGCCTATACGATTTCTGAAAATAGTATAATATAATTAAAGGGTAAATTATGATTAAAAGATTTATGTAATATCTAATCTTTTAGAATAAACACATTTAAGATGGTTATATGTATTTGAATCTCATTTGGACTACTTTTGACCCCTTCCCCATCTTAACCTGATTCATTTATAGCCAAGTTTTAAATTCAACCCATGTGATCACTTCCAGTTTATTGAGTTATCACATATAATGAAGGAAGTTGAATACTTGGTAATTTCGTATACATTATCCCAAAAATGTACCCGTTTGACCCGTTTAAAATATAACACAAATCTGCTTGCTTAAAGTAAACGGTTTGAGTTCAGCTTACAAGAAACAAAAAATGGGACCCATAAGAACAAACCAATGAATTGGAATGGACATATGGTGAGGTTGTTTTACCTTTCTACTAGGGAAGTTAGAAGTAAGTTATGATTATTCCTTGAGGTAGCAGCAGCACCCATATACACAATATAAACTCCATTGCTTTCTGCTTCATCTGCTTTACATTCTCTTAACAGACATATCAGAAAGATCAAGCTACACAAAGCCTGGAGACTTTTCATCTTTTTCCCTGCTTTCTTTATGATACACATATACATCTATATCTATACATTAGAAAACATGTATATATGTATATTGTGTGTGTATGTGCATGTGTATATATGTATATATATATAGAGAGAGAGAGAGTAATGATGAGATAGAAAGAGAGAAGTACTAAGGCTGGAGATACTACATACGCATGCCCATTGCTAACTGAGGTTACCATCCCCATTGGGACTGTGATGTCGGTATAGAGTAAATCCATCAAAACCAGTAGAAGTCTCGATTTTATGTTCTTAATAAGTTCCTATTGTTTTTAACTTCTTTCACCTGTAAACTACGATTCACATATTAACGATTATGTGATTATATTACTAATGTAATCGCAATTATCGATTTCAAAGAGTTTATGGTAATAACATGGGTGTATTTTGTTTGTTTCTTCAGTCTTATAAAGACGAAAAGGCGTATGAACTTGCAGTTTCATGTGCTTATCGCCAAGTTTTCGGCCTTAATTGGGGTTGAGAGGGTCTTGGCACATAAATTCCTTACAAGATATAGTTTTTAAAATTTTTATCTTTATATAATTTATTTATTATGTAAACAAATTATATGTTATCCACATCTGTTACATATTTCGTCATTAAGAAACCTATTTGGTTTACAATAACATAACTGGACTTCATAATTCATTTATTATGAAAATATGATTACTATTATTTTAAAAACAATATGATAAAACATACGATGAGGTCCGGAATGATAGATTAGACACGTGGGAGTACGACTTCATTTGGGAAACGTGTATTTCGTGTATTATTATTACCTACCGGTGAAAATGTACGTGAATTGCGGTGGTACGACTACGCGATTTTTTGAAAATTTGATTTTAGTCGGTATTGATTAGGTGCCTTATGACGTAAACTAAAAAATCAAAATATATTGAATGAAAAAAACAATTACATATAGTACAAAATTCTTTAAGATAATTATATTATCCCAATAAGATTAGTTAAAGCATGGGTTATATTTGTGATCGGAAATCAATTATGTTATTATAAATATAAAGATATATATATATATAAGTCATGCTTTAGTATTGTATTATAAGAATCATATTGTAGAGATTAATGAAGAGGCTGATGCAACCTAAATATCTTTAGTCTCTCCTGTATGCTGCACAAGTGCATTGAAGTGGAATGCTTCGGAAGTTTCACATGTGCAACAGAATTACTCTAAGTGTGAAATTTTCTGAAGCCAAGACCAACATCTTCCGAAGCCAAGACCAACATCTTCCGAAGCCAAGACCAACATCTTCCGAAGCCAAGACCAACATCTTCCGAAGCTAAAGATGAAGTCTTCCGAAGCCTCAGAGACAAAGTCTTCCGAAGCTTCAAGTTCATGAAGACAGATTTCTTCCGAAGACTTTTAACATATGCTTTATCTGATGTACTGTTCCATAAAGCTGGACATCTTTCTGCCGCAACTCTGCAAGTCACCAACTAACATGGTTTGGTGATAAGGTCCATGCTTTTGGTAACTGTACATTGAGGTCTTGAGTCTGTATTCTTTCTACTTTATGTACTTTATCCTTTTTGTAATAGAAAAGGATGTGAGCTATGGCATGTCATAGTCACAAGTCAAAAGGCAATCTGCCTTTTGACTCTACAATTGATTTTGTTTGTGTCTAGTCAATTGTATCCAGCTGGCTTTCAAAGTATAGCCGCTGTAGGATGTAGTATAAGTATCTCATGATCTTGTAACTTTTATTTATGCTTTGTAACACTTGTAATAGAACATAGAGAAAGCAATATACTGCATTCTTGAAAATCATATACTTGTGTTCTTTGTGTTCCGTCTCTTTCATTACTTGTGTTCTTAGTGTCTTATCTTTGTTAATCCAGTTTACTGCTTAATTAAAGTTTGGTTAATCTCCTCTTTGTGTTGTTGTGTTGTAACTCACACCCTTCAACGATCCTGTACATATATTATACTTTATTGTAAGGGTATAAATGGAATAAAATAGTTAATTTTTTTAATTTAAGCATTACTTTTTTATGTGTTAATCCATATGTAAAATTAGCATTTTATCATATTTTCATTTTTATTATTACTAATATAGATAAATATTAAAATTATTAAATTCATAATATGTCCCTAGAAAAATATTAGTGTTATAGGTATTATAAATATGAAGATATATATATATATATAATATATATATATATAATATATATACTTAAATATTTAAATAAAATAATATTTAATTTAAATAGTATTTAGTTATAAGAATATAATTAAAAATGTCAATTTATAATATCATAAGTAAAATAAAATTTAATGAATTGAATTAAATAATTAATATCATATTATTAATAATGTGTTAATAATGTTGATTAAATATATGAAAGAGAAAATGATAAAATTGTCAAGCTAATATAAAAGTTAATAAATAAATTTATCATATTGTCCCTAAAATGTTTTAAAATATTAATCAATTCCTTATTTTAACTCTCTTAAATGTCTTGCACTTTGTTGTACATGTTGCTTCAAAACTCTTATGTGAAAGAGATGTATGATATAGTAGTGTTGATATAAGTATTTAAATAAAACAATACTTAATTTAATAGTATTTAGTATAAAAATATGATTATAACTATAAATTAAATGTCAATTTATATTATTATAAATAAAATAAAATTTAATAAAGTAAATTAAATAATTTCACATTATTAAATAATGTATTAATATATATATTAAATAATACAATAATTAGAAGAAGTTAATTAAATGAGAGGAAAAATAAAACTATTGCATAAAATACGTGTACTTTATCCTTAAAATGTTATATATGTGTCTTAAAATAGACTATTGCATAAACACCGACATATTGGTGTTGAAGTATGCATATAACATGCAATCTTAACTTATAAACTCGTTCATAATATTTAAGGTGTTGAGTAGGTCGTGTTTCTAAGTCATGGACTTAACACAATTGTTTTAACAAGAACTTGAAAAGCGCTTGAGTAATACATGTACCTGAAAATCGTATCAAACGTGTAAACTTGAACACAATTGTTTTAACGAGAAACTTTTGTTCTATATTATTGCTCTAAACATCTAAAAACGCAAATGTGTATATCAATTACTACTCTATTATTATAAGAGATAGGAAATAAGTAGTGCTTAGGTTATTATTGTATTTTTATTGGATTTTCTAGAGAGAAAAAAATAGGTCTTGGTAGAGAGAGTTGAGAAAGAGTCGTCAAATAACTAAATGAGAAATAAAACATTAAATATTTTAATATTTTATTAATGTGATAGTAAAATAATAATATTATTACTCTTTTCCTTTCCATATAATCGAATGGTGGTTCAAACAGACCATTGGTATTTTTTATTTATATTTATTACTTTTGAGGTACAGTATATAATGTTTAAAGTAAAAAAAATTGTATGTTGATTAGATTATGTAACGTAGTGTTTTAACTTTTACACATGTTGACATATTTATCTTTTGGTTATACAATGGGACTAGTGTGTAAATAGACCTAATATTGCCATAAGTAAAGGTTTTTTATATGCTATCAAACCAGGTTAAATGTAATATATATTTGTTTATACTTTACATTACTCGTACCCAACTAGTTCAATCAACCCATTGTGCTACATTTAGTATTTTGTTGTCATCAAATGGATACTTCTCTTATCATAAACACTATGTGAAAGCTATTTTTGGGTAAATTCGTCCTCATAGGTCCCACCCGACTAATCAATCTATAATCAATACAGGAGAGGCAAATCACATGATCTAAAATTAAAATGCATACGAATGAGAAAGATCTTGTGAAACTATGTGTCATAACCACAAATCAAAGCAATGTGAAATGTAAGAAATCCCACGTCTTTAAAATTTTGTTTAAATCATGTACATTAACAAAGTTGAAACATATGATTAGTGTTTCGTATTTGTGTTTCACAAGATATAAGACATGACTCACACGAATAACGTTTCCTAGACAAATTTAACATTAAACACGTTTGTAATGGAACACACTATGTGGTGTCTTTTATTTTGAGCATATCACTAAACTACATTACCTTGAAGGTATAAATCTACAACATCTAAAAAAACAAGGATTCTTTTGTCATTTGACATTCTCTTAACCGATTTTGTCACTTGTTATTTTTTTAGACATCTACACATCAATTTTTTCCCTCTAAAAAATATTATAATAATTTAAATACTCATACAAATTTCTCTTAATTATTAAAAATAAATTTTATTAATTGCTATGTTTTTCTCTCTTATCTATTTTTTTAATCAAACTATCTTTCTCTAAAATGGATTTTACGAAGAAAATTAAAAAAAACATCTTTTTATTAAAATCTAAATAACAAAAAACTAATATTTTATATAATATAAAATTTTCTGAAACATTAAACATTTTAAAACAAAATATTTTGAATCGTTTTATATTTAAAAAATTATAAATATGTGAAATATTTTAAAACAGTCTTATTATAACAACTAAAATAATTACAAATCATATTTTTTAAACAACATTTCTATAAAAAAAATACTTTGCATAAAATATCTTAAAATGAATGTTTGAAAATGAAACTATTTATATAAAAAGTTAAAAAATTGTATAATTGTTTTATTTCTTGAACTATTACGTAGAAAATTTTTTAATTATATTTTATATTAAAATATTATACTGTAACCACTCATGTTTATTTTATATATATATATATATATTACATTAAAATTTAATCGATTTATTTAATGAGTATTTAATCTATCTATCTATCTATCTATAAAAACTAAAATAATCTTGAAACAATTGTAACCTCATTATACTTACTTTCTTATTTTTTATATTATTAATAATAATATTGAATACTAATAATATTACTCATACTATTTTGAAACCTATAATCTATTAAAATAAGTTTTCTTTTTGCCACTTGACATTCTCTTAATCTATGTTTTTATCACTTGTTTTTCTAGACATTCACACATCATTTTTTTCTTCAAAAAGGTATTATGGTAATTAAATACTCATATAAATTTCTTTTTCTTATTAAAAATAAACTTTATTAATTGCTATATTTCTTTCTTTTAACTATTTTTTTAATCAAACTACTCTTTTAAGAATAGATTTTATGAAGAAAATTAAAAAAATATCTTTTTATTAAATTCCAAATAACAAAAAACTAAAGTGTTATATAATATGAAATTTTCTAAAAACATTAAACAAATTTTAAACAAAATATTTTAAATCATTTTGTTTTAAAAAAATTAAAAATGGGTGAAATATTTTAAAACAGACTTCTTATAACAACCAAAATAATTACAAATCATATTTTTAAAACAAGATTTTTGTAATAAATATTTTATGTAAAAATATAAAAAAATGAATGTTTAAAAATAAAACTACTTAGATAAGATAGTTAAAAGATGGTATAATTGTTTTACTTCTTAAACTGTTACGTATATATAATTTTAATTATATTTTAAATTAAAATATTATGCTGCAATTATTCATAATTTTTTTACATATATATTTTATATTAATTTTTAATCCGTTTATTTAATACATGTTTAGCTTATCTATCTATCTATAAAAAACTAAAACAAGTGTGAAATAATTATAAACCTCATTATACTTACTTTCTTATTTTTCTATATTATTAATAATTATATTGAATACTAATAATATTACTCATACCATTTTCAAATTAAAAAGTATATAATTTAATAATTTAAAAAACCTATTTTTATTTAAAACACACTTTTTTTAAAAAAATATAAAATATAGAATACAACGAATTTTTTTAAAAAATCATTTTTTCTAAAACAATACATTTAAGAATCACAACTTTTATAAAATAAAAGTTTAAAAAAATACATTATTGTTTATTTACTTAAAGTAGCTATTTTTACATACTTATAATTATATTTTATCTTCAAGCATGATTTTATAATTTATAAAATTTTAATAATAATTATTTAATATTTTATTTGTTCAATCCGTGTATTACACAGGAACTAATCTAGTATATAAGAGTATCTTAATATCTTGTGTAGGCCATATATGAGATCAAAGTTAGAGAAATGCCTAAAATCACATGATATTTTTCTACAATATTAACTTAGGATTTAAACACGTATAATTACTATAATAAAAATTAGCCATATAATAATACCTGAATTGCTAATGATATTATTTATGTAATTTATAAATCAAAATGAGCCGCTACAACATTATTTGGTTCATTTTTTAAATTATAAATAATTCAATACTATGATTACGAAACATATTTAATAGGTAAGCACTTGAGTTCCTTCGACAAATGTCTCCTATTTGAATCCAAAGTTTAGCAAGATATTAGTGAGTCTAGCGAGCTATCTTTATCCGTAACAAATTTTCACGATCGAAAAAAAACATATAACTACAAACCTAAATTATCAAAATAACAAAAAGATTTCACTTTATAAGTATTTAAATTCTTGTTTTGACTTATTTAACTCATTTGACCCATTTCACTTGTTTAATCTTTTGTTAATCTTATATATTAACCCATCGACCCGTTATGATCAACCAAATACAATACAAATTAACTCGTTGCTATGTATAGAAATCAATGTTTTAAAGACCGGATCGGACCGGCTGGTCAAACTGGGAATCAGAGGGTGGCCGAACCAATTCACATCAGTTTAATTGTTTTGTAGGGGTTCGAATGGCTAGTTCGTCCCGAATAGGTGATCGGGTAGGGAACCGTACCGATTTTGAATTTTTTTAAGTTTTTTGGATTTTAATGGGTAAACACGAGGGGTTAAACAATAAATTAGTATGTTAGACATAAGATATTGTTAATTTTATATATAACTAGAAAACACATGTATAAATTACTTATATTGAATTATATGTATATATATAATATCTTATATATATAATTATGATGTTATCGGGTTCTTAAATCCGTTCCGACTACAGGATCAATAAGGCGTCCGGTTCGACGTCCGATACGGTTCTAAAACTAGTGGTAGAAATTGTAACCTCATTACAAAGCAAGCAATGTCCTGTTTGACCAAACATTTCTTGTCAAACAACAAAAAACAACCTCCATTAACTGCAAGGTTCATACAATGGATATGAAATTTTAGGTGTGGCAATTTTAAACCGTTTACTCATGGATCAATTTAGGTTCATACAATGAACTGCAAGATTCATCTACATGGATCAAGTACAATCCTCTCTCTTCTCTTAAATGATTCTGAAATATTTGTTCTATTTATTATTATAACTTTCAGTTTCATCATAACCTTCAATCAGATGATCGAATTGTGTACTTAAGCTAAATGAACTTTAGTGGAAACTATTTACAATAATGACATTTCAACAACATAATAGAAAGGTTTCAGAACCAAGTGTTTGTGAGAGATTTTGTGGGATCTTGAAGATTCATGTAACCTTGATAATCTGTGGATTGTGTGTGATTATATGATTAATATTGCCTTTCTATATTTTTTGATGTTTATTAACATACCCATTACCTTATTAAGATGGTTCAAGGTAAGGAACGTGAGAACAATTCGCTAGGTCCCTAAAATCCGTTACGAGGAAGGGTAGGCTCATTTGGATCGCTTTGGTACGATGTACCATACGATGAACTTGGTGCTATTTTTCTACATCAATTTTCATTGCTTCCATTGTAACTACATCTAATTGAGTTGCCGATAATGAATAAAGACCCTTCTTCATGTGAAATATAACAAATTCTTCTCGTATGTCCTAACATCCATCCCTCGTCTTTATTTTCAACAATGCGACTTAAAGTTTCCCAAACCTTGTACAACTTCTTTATCAAGGTTATGTTTTTTTCGTTGTATGCCAACCGGTGCTAACGTTTCACGAAAACGTGTGTCGTAAAATCGACCACTTAAAGATATTTCCAAACAATGTAAACGTATAGTTATTTTCTCCCACGTTTCAATAAAATGTGCTTTACTTAAGGGAAATATGACGCGTATGTATTTTCTTTCATTGCGTCTTGATTTATCCCAACTTATATCTTCTCATATATTTAGCCTATTTTTAGGCCTTCACCATCGCAAATTCCGTTTACATGGTTCATTAACCTTGTATAATTTCTTTATCAAGGTTAGGCAGTTTTCTTTGTATGTCACTTGGTGCTAACGTTTCACAAAAACGTGTGTCGTAAAATCAAGCACTTAAAGCAATTCCCAAACAATGCAAAGGTATAGTCATTTTCTCCCACCTTTTCATTAAAATGTGCTCTATTTAAGCAAAATACGATGCATATATATTTTCTTTCATCGTTTCTTTGATTTATACCAACATATATCTTCTCATATATTTAGCCCATCTTTTGGCCTTCAATGTCGCAAATTTTGTATACATGGCTCGTTAAACTTGCCACAAACTTCATTTTGGATCGTACGTAACAAAACGTAGTAAGAATGTGTTTCTGGTTCGCTCGAGACTCTCCAAAGAAAGCCACCTACATGCTATGATCACAAGGGAAGAAAGCTATCACGATGAAGGAGACGCTTGCATAGGAAATTTGCAAGTACTAAGTACGATCAAAGCTAAAGTAAAAGCACGACCAAAACCAAACAAAGGGCTGCAATTTGTCCAAGCAATCATCCAAGGCTACCAAGTCCGAGCCCTTTTAGACACGGTGCTTCTCATAATTTTATCTCCGTCAATGAGACTAAGCAACTTGGTGTAAACTATGTCAAAAGAGGCAAAGCCATGAATACCTTAGATGCCAATGCTAAGCCGGGCACATGGAAAAGCAAAAGAGGTTCAAGTCAAGAGTCTCGAGAAGTTGGTCTCGAATTTAAGCGAGACGTGACATTCTCCCCCACCTAAACTCGTGATGTCCTCGTCATGGCTTTCTCGTGGTATTTTATGATCTGGTCTTGGAACTGCCGTAGTGTGTCCGCGGATTTCGAACTTGCTTCACTATGTGGAAAGTTCTTCCATTTGATCGGATACTCCTTATAGCTTGGTATTCCTCGGTGTGGTATCATTCGATCTGACAGAATCTCATCAGCCTAATTTTTGCTGGAGAATTTGTGATTTAGAATTTGTGAATTACCAAAGCAATTCTAGAATCATTCTCTAATTTTTTTCCCAAAATGGATCTTTGCACTCATGTGAATTACCATCAACGTTAAAAAGTTATTGCTGGAGAATTTGTGATTTAGAATGAATAGGACGATTTTCATCAGTGTCAAATACATCCACAACCAATGAAGCTTGTAATTTTGCTAGTTTGAGCATTGATTTGTGGATGAGTGGTTCTACAATGGCGTGTGACAGATAAAACTTGTTAGGTGAGAAACTTACAAAAGATGATCGATGAATGGATTCTATAGTGGCCACATAATTAAGCCGTTGAGATAATGATCGGTTAATTGGTCTGTAACTGAAAATGAAAAGCCCTAGAATCAGCATATGCAATTTTGGTGCCATCAGATAGTTACATTTTCTCTCCTTCGTGTATATAAAAAACGTACATTGCATCCCTGTTACGGTGTTACCGTAATAGAAACCAGAACCCTACAAGAATGCCTAGAAACTTGAAAGATCGGATGGATGTAATGTTGATTAACATAAAAGTTATAGCTTTGGATACAATTATGATATTGGATGATACTTTGACATGTTATTTTAAACCACACATGTTTATCCGAACTACATGCCTAAAAAAGATATATATTTATTTCTTTTACTCTTTTCTAGTAATTCTTTATTCTAGTAGTTTTATTATGTAAAGGTAAATTTATGTTTCTAGTATACATTATTCATATTGTTAATTTGTGTATCTATATCTATTATATATACTACTAATTACTAACGTGTGTGTGCATCAAAGTTTGTATCTTAAGTTTAATTGGTTGTACTTACTTTTGAGATTTTTTAATTTTATTTTTCTTATTTTTAAACCAAATATTTTTACATGTTTTGCAATTTAACCCTATAAATTTTCACTCTTAACTTTATCCTCATACTTTTCATGTTTCACAAGTTTTTTTTACGCTTCATGTGAGTGGTTTAACGTTTTTACATCTACTTTCCGTTCGATTTTATATTTTATATTTTTATTTCTTTTTAAATAAGTGTTTTTCCGATGTTGGTGGTTACTAACAATAGTATGACATTGTTGCTATTTGATATAATTTTACGGCCTCCCGCCGCAACACGAGGAGCTTAATACTAGTTACTATCTAAAAACATCTTTTTGAGATAATATTATAATATTATATTATTTATAAGATGACATAGGGGTTGTAAAATTTAATCTCTAATATCATAATGAAATTTCATATTATACCCATATTCTGATTTAAAGGGTTGTACCTCATAATTTTCCAATATTATATATCTATAATTTGTATTATCTATAATGCATTCTTTGATACAATATTGTTTTTAGCACAAAATGTAACACTTTGGGACAAGGTTCTAATTTTACAATAATTTTAAGATGACATATGAAGGTTTGAAAACTTTAATCTCTAATATCATTTGAAATCTTTCTATTATGTAAGAATTCATTTATGTTTCTGTAGTGTTAGTTTAACATTTGAAGCGGATGAAGAATACCCAAAACCTTGTTGTGGATGTTGCCAATACAGCTGCTAAAACTTGTCATGTTGTTAATTAGAAGAAGATCGTACGTATGATAATGTATAAAACGAGTATATTTACGATAACATAAATGAGAAATACATAATTTGTTTGTAATTGTTGCTAAATCCAGTTGATTAGACACCACAGGTCCATAGATATATTATAAATATGTTATTGACGGACTTATATACATATTTGAATACTCTGGTTATGTTTCTATTACTGTACATTATCTTTTATTTTTGCATATTGAGACATGGATTCAGTCAATAACTTTTTAGCTTAAGATAGTTTTACTTTCGTTAAGCTACCATGGTTGTTGAAGTTCAATGAAAGGAGGATCTAATGGGTGAATTTTAAAGGGTTCCTTGGAACATTTCAAAACATGTAAAAACATAAAGACAATAACAACTACATTTAGTTTCATTTTGTGGATGGAATGCATTTAGAAAATAGTTGGCGGCCCGATTAATGTGATGCTCAAGTTGTTCATACTCTTAAGTTTTCTCTTGCTGTTAACTCTTTAGAAAGATTATTTGCTTTAGTAGGTATGTTAATTTACTTGTTATAGAAACAATTCAACCTATACTATATTGAATTTTAATTTATTTGGAAACATTCTTTAAACTTTAATAATATTCAATCCTTTTGGGTACTTAAGGGTTGAATCATTAAGCTATTCTTGTTAACACTAATTATTTTTGAAGCAATGTGTTAGCTTTAAGACATCACAAGGAACATAAGCCATGTAAGAGATTTAAACTATAAAACAAAACAATTGATAAACTACATGAAAGAAAACGATTATAGATTTGTAAATTGTTCACTTCGCGACAACGTGAGGGGTTGTTGAGAATTCTCGAAAATTACTGGATAAATCTGAAGTCGTGTGATCACATTCAGATCAAACAATTGGAGTGTCTACCAACATTACATTGGATAAAATCAGATTGATTCTAGATTTTCGTATGGATTTTTGATTGAGCATTTTGAGAAGATAAAGAAATCGAATTTCTTTAAGGGGATTTCGAAACCGAATATGCAGGAGCGTATTTTTAGCTTTCAAGAAAACTGCTTCTTGGGGTAAATTACACCTTTAGTCCCTCAAGTTTCACGAATGCATATATGACTCGAAATTAAATTTCTAATGCATTTTCTATGAAGGGCTTTTGTCTAAAAATAAAAATTTCCAAGCTGACCTCGCAGCTCGACCCCAGCCAAGGGCTCTGCCCCTTGGACCCCGCCAGTTGCATCTAAGGCTACAAATTCAGATTCCATAGTTGAGTTAGTTATGCAAGTCTGTTTCTTTGAATTCCAAGAAATAGCACCTCCCCCAACAAGGAATACCCAACCACTTCTAGAAGAATGGTCTTCCATATTGGTTATCCAATTTGCATCTGAATATCCTTCAATCACTGAAGGAAATCCAATGTAGGTCAAACCATATTCAATGGTTCCTTTCAAGTACTTAAATACTCTACTTAATGCTTGCCAGTGATGAGTACTAGGTTTGCTAGTAACCTACAAAGCTTTCCAACAACATATGTAATATCTGGTCCGGTACTGATCATAGCATACATAAGTGATCCAATTGCTCTTGAATACTCAAGTAGAGATACTACAATACCACTATTAGGTAATAATTTAAAACTAGGATCAATAGGAGTACTTATCGGAGAACAATCCTTGAAATTAAACTTTTCCAAAATCTTCTCAATGTAGTGTGATTGAGAGATCGAAATGCCCTTGTTCTCACGTTTGATCTTAATACTAAAATCATCTCAGCCTCCCCATATCCTTCATAGCAAAAAAAATTCCTTTGTTTTATCAACTTGATCTGGTTATGCCAAAGATCAACATATCATCTACATACAAACAGATCAGGACTCCTTTTCCAAGAAGCATCTACATACCTAAGATCACATCTACCCCAACTAGGGGCTCTGCCCCTTGGACCCCGCCAGAGGCTGCCACCCATTAGACCCTGCTTCTCTCGGGGGCGCTGCCCCCAAAACCCCGCCAAGGGGGCTCTGCCCCCTTAGATCCCCCGTTAGGCCCGATGACATTCAAACAAGCATGCACTCTTATTTGAATGTCATACGCAAACTCAAATTACACTAAAATATCCAACAAACCTCCCCTATTTAGTGTAATCGTAGATTAACTAACTTATTCACAGCAATCAAACAATATAAACAAAAATGAAATATCGTAACGATTGAATTTCACATTAGTATATCACACATTCCAAGTATTCGAATTTAAGGGTGTCTCTAAGGATTGAACCCTTAATATCCATATTGAATACATGAAGATAATATACACATTAATTTACATACATAAATCTAACTTAACAATATCTTTTACTTGCCTGTCTCCCTACTTCATAAGCATATCAAAGTCAAGTCCCAACTTCTTGAAGCAGCTAAACTTCATGATCATATAGGTAGCTCTCTTATTCTTGCACTTGCAAATGCAATTATTCAAAAGAAGTATTAAGAAGATATACTTCAACCTCTCTTAACTTGCAGATCTGAACACATACCTTTGGGATAATTTCATGTTGTGTTCCAAACTCTAGATGTTAAGCTTTCCACATTGAATTCAACATCTAACGTCATATTAGGTGGGAATTAGGTATTTTAACAAGAGAGCTTTCAAATGGACTTTAACCCTAATCCCACAGCTGATCCTCTCACGAGATCTCTACTTAATCCTTTGGTTAAATGATCAGCTAAGTTCTGTTGAGATCTCACATACTCAACTGAAATCACACCATGCATGATGAGCCTACGAACCATGTGTGTCTCACACCTAAGTAAATCTTGACTTGCCATTATACACTTGGCTATATGCCTTAGCCAGTGTAGCTTCACTATCACACCTGATAAAAATGGGAGATATCGATTTTAGCCACAATGGAATCTCATAAATCAAGTTTTTAGCCACTCAGCTTCCTTACCAGCTGCATCTAAGGCTACAAATTCAGATTCCATAGTTGAGTTAGTTATGCAAGTCTGTTTCTTTGAAGCCCAAGAAATAGAACCTCCCCCAAGAAGAAATACCCAACCACATGTGGAAGAATGGTCTTCCATAGTGGTTATCCAACTTGCATATGAATATCCTTCATCACTGAAGGAAATCCAATATAGGTCAAACCATAATCAATGGTTCTTTGCAAGTACTTAAATATTCTACCTAATGCTTGCCAGTGATGAGTACTAGGTTTGCTAGTAAAACCTACTAAGCTTTCCAACAACATATGCTATATCTAGTCTGGTACTGATCATAGCATACATAAGTGATCCAATTGCTCTTAAATACTCAAGTAGTGATACTGCAATACCACTATTAGGTAATAATTTAAAAGTAGAAGCAATAGGAGTACTTACTGGAGAACAATCCTTGAAATTAAATGCAGGAACGTTCAAGGCTTGAACACAATTACAACACAATAACACAATGAGAAGATTAACTAAACTTTAATCAAACAGTGAACTAGGTAACCAAAGGTGATACAAAGAACACAAGTAAAGCAAGAGACAGAACAAGAGAGTGTAGTTTTCAAGGGAGCAGTATATTGCTTTCTCAAGTTCTTTTACAAGTGTTACAAAGCATATGGAAAGATACAAGAACTTGGAATACTTATACTACAACCTACAGCCGGCTATACTATGAAAGCCAGCTGGATACAATTGACTAGACACTAACAAAATCAATTGTAGAATCAAAAGGCATATCTGCCTTTTGACCTTGTGACTATGACATGCCATAGCTCACATCCTTATACTATTACAAAAGGATAAAGTACGTAAAGTGGAAAGTTCAGACTCAAGACCTCAATGTACAGTTACCAAAAGCATGGACCTTTTCACCAACTCTTGTAAGTTGGTGACTTATCAGAGACGCGGCGGAAAAGGTGCTTTATGGAACAGTACATCAGATAAAGCATGTGTACTAAAAGTCTTCGGAAGAAATCTGTCTTCATAGAGTGAAGCTTCGGAAGACTTTGTCTCTTGAAGCTTCGGAAGACTTCATGTTTGGCTTCGGAAGATATTGGTCTTGGCTTCGGAAGATATTACACTTAGAGTATTTTCTAATGCTTTGTGTAATTCTTCCGAAGCATTCTTCACTTCAGTACTTAGTGCATGTTGCTGAAACACTTAGGCAGTTTTGGGTTGCATCAGACTTCAGGAATCCTTACAAACTCCCCCTAGGCTAATGCTACCAAAACACTTAGAAGATCTTTAAATGTTTGTAGTCTTCAGAATAATCAAGACCATCCCTTCTTCATTTGATGGTCAGGATCATCAAGACTCTCATAGTATCTTCTCATTTCAAAGAGATCATGCAGAGGTAAGTTGATTATGTCTTGCCATGAGTAGAATTTCAACACCTTGATCTCTGATAACATTCCATCTTTCTGGATTGGTAGAGTAAGTCCAGGATAAGATGGGTGTCTCAGTTGCTAGAGGAGCCACTTGCATAGGAGTTGATTGGGCTGCCTCATCATGCACTTCCTCAG